>RAHM01000043.1:2291820-2404365 GCA_003713295.1 Parotia lawesii
CTGCAGAGCAGGGTGCAATGACACCCTGCATAGTTCAGCACTGCAGGGCAGGGTGCAATGATGTTCTGCACAGTTCAGCACTGCAGAGCAAGGTGAGTTTCTGCTCAGACCTGGCTCCCAGGGGCTGTGCCCAAGCGAGGGGTGGGGATGGAAGCGCGTGCAGGGCACGAGGCACTTGTGCAGCCTCCGGGGCAGCTGGAATGCACAGGCAGGCCCCGTTCCAGGGCTGGGGGAAGGAGCAAAGGCAGAGGAGCTCGTGGCCCGGCCAGGCAGCTGGGCAGGCGTGGCTCAGACCAGTGTTAACGTGGGGCCAGCGGCCTCGCCAGGCTTGGCAACACTTGTAGGGTGCAGTGCCCCTGCTCCAGACAGTGCCCCATGACCCGAGGGCAGGGTGATCTCCAGCTCCTCTCCCACCTCACCTGCCCCCTTCTCCTGCCCCTGGCTTGCAGCTTGTCCCCAGGGACCCGGCCAGCAGCAAGGAGCTCCCGGCTGGGATGGGCTGTGGGGTCCCTGCGTGGTTTCCCAGGCTGCAGCTCCCACCTGCAGCCCAGGGCAGAGCCCAATGCTCCTGGCTGCCTGCAGCATCCCAGCTGGAGCTGGACACAGCCCAACCCACGTGCCAGCACGGGCTCCTGGGAGCGCTGGCACTCCCAGGCTCTGTGGGCAAGCACGGAGGGATTGCTGCCAATGCAGTGCCACGAGCCCTGGAAACCACCACTGAAACATCCCGTTTTTCATGCCGTGCATCCCGTGATCCTGTCTCACCCCGAGAAGGAGAGAGGAACTCCCTTTGAGGCCCAAAGCAGCTCATCCCCAGCCCAAGGGAGCCTCGGGCACTGCAACGCTGCTGGGCAGTGGGCACCGACCAGGGCAGCCTCCTCCTGTCTTTGTGCAACTTCTCTGACAGCCTCCTTCCCTCCGGGCCTTTTGTCCCAGACACTGTCCCAGCAATTCCCAGCGCTCCCAGCAGAGCAGGGCAGTGGGACAGGGCTGGAGGCCGGGAAGCGCCGGCCGGACTCGGAGCGTGGTGTCCGGAGAAGAGGTGACCACAGGGGACACCGGGACCTCCCTCCCTGACACAGCTCGAGCAGCTGAGCTGCAAGGCTTGCTCACCAATTCCTTTTATGATGCACATTAAATATATTCCACAACAGAGACACTTCTCCTCTCCTCTCTCCTCTCCTCGGACACCTTTTCCCCAGCCAAGCCCTACGAGTGCTGCTTGCTGTGGCCTCATTTTGCATCATCATCATCATCATCGTCGTCGTCACCACGCACTCATCCTCATATAAAACAGAAATCTATTCCATCAAGCACTTAACATAAATATTAAAATAATGGAAGGGACAAAATATAAATCTACATACAACTTCATGACTACCATAGCACCTATTACCATGACAAAGCAAATTCTGGTTCAAGGGGAAGGGAAGGGGGATGAGGATCGAGTTAGGAAGAGGAACTTCGACTGTCATTAAATATGTAAATCACTCTTTCAAAATGTTTTTTTTTTGTTGTTTTGTTTTTGTTTTAAGGTTACCAACCTTATTAAAATTCATTCCACTAACCAGCTCGTTCTATGTCACTATGGATACCAAAGAACCCTTTAAAAAAACTCGGGCGAGGCGGGGGTTTCCCAGAATAAAAACAAAACAAAACAAAACACGGCGACTTTCTGTTGGTGCTTCCATGACAAGTCCTGCCACGCGCCCCTCCCCTGCACCCACCAGTCCACAGAAGGGCAATTCTTTCACAAGTCCAGTTCTCAGTCTCCCAGGATGAGCTTGACAAAAGAGGCGACGTCTGTCTCTTTGGATTCGTGCAGGGTGAAGAAAGGATGTTGCTGGGAAAGGAAAGAGAGGAAAAACAGCAGAGTTTATTATTCACCACGCTGAGGGCTGGAGCAAAAAGCTTTTCACACAACCCTCTAGACAGTGAAGAAGGTTTTGTCCTTAGCATTATAATATTGGGCTTTTACAGCCCAAGGGCCGCTCCATGAAGTTGTGATGCTCTCCTGGATTCCCCTTAAACCCTGCCCTGGCTGGGAGGGCTGAGCTGGGCAGCTCTGGAGGCAAGGGGAGAGTTTCTTAATCCTTAGAAAACGCTCTCCATCTGCCCCATAACACCCCCCAGGCCATGGTTACCCATCCCACACAGCTCCAGCTCCRACTGGAGCAGGGCAAACCTTGCTGACTGCAGTGGTTTTCCATCAGCTTCCTGCTTTATCTGTGTATTTATTTACCCTCTGGTGACTCCTGAGTCTCATTTCTTCCCTGAACTGCCCCTCCTCGCAGCAGGAGCGGCTCCTTCGCCCCAACCACCACACAGGAAAGCCATCCCGACTGGAAAACCATCCACACTTGTGTGTTTAACTACTTCATCCTGACCGACATGGGGAGACAGCCTGCCAGAAAATCCTGCCTGCGTTTCAGCACGAACGGAAAAATACGTGCAAGGAGAAAAACCACAACCAAATCCCCCCGACAGCAACAAAAGCCCCTCTCCACCAGCACCAGCAATTCAGTTTGGTTGGTTCAGCAACACACCAAGCTGAGATCCCACCTGAAAACCCCCAAAACCCTGTTTGACACCCACTGTCCTGGCAGATAATCAGATTTATTTGTGTGGAGGGTGTCAAAGAGAACCAAAAGCAGCCAGGGCTCTGCAGGGCTCACAGTGATCTCTGCTCTGTACAAGKTTGGGGGTTTGATTTCCAACCTTCTCATTGCAAGTCAGATTTTTAAAAATAATTCAGGGTTTCCAGAGTTCTTCCAAGCTGCCCCTCACCTCAGTCCCTGAGCACTGGCTGTTTCAATGATGWTTAATGGCAGGGGCCAAGTGGAGGGAGAAGAAGAGCAAAGAAAAGATATTTTTCAAGGTGGGCTTGAGTGGAAAGTCATCCAGGGAATAAGACGAGGCAGCTCTGAGTGGCTGGGAAGCGATCCAAAGGCACACCAGTAAGGAAGAGAAAGCACAATTATGTGGGAAACAGGGCTGGAACGGGTTGAGGCAAAGATCCAGGCAAAACTTAAGGTCTCCCTAGGTCAGACAGTCACAGGAATGGAAGTGTCCTGGATAACTCCGAGAGGTGACCCCAGTGGCCTGGCTGGTTATTACCCCAGTGTGATGTCCCTGCTTTCACATCCCAGGGCAGTGACGCCCTAAGCAGAGCTACCACAGCCCGGGAGCACCCCCAGTGTGCCAGGGGTGCCAGCAGTGCCCTCCTGCCCTGTGTCCCTGTGTCCCCAAGCCTTCTGCAAGGGCTGAGCCTGGCCATGGCACCGAGCCCCCGTGCCAGGCGGGATGTGCAGACCACCGGCCCTGCAGCAGTTTCACGCTCCACTTCACCTCGGGAAGTGGGTTTTTAAATGAAATTAAGCACCCCTATCAGTTTTCCTGATGCTCAAGATAGCACAGAGTCATACTTTCCATRAGAAACCTCAATTCCACAGGAAAGCAAGGGAGCAGCCTTGGTCTGAATGACAAGTCCAATCCAGGACCACAACTTAATGCCATAAGAGAGAGGAAAAAACCCCAACAAAACAGCAACCCTCAGCCACAGGACCTCACAACATCCATGTCAGCCATAAAATACCACAGCATTGAGATACTCCAGAGGTGATCCAAGAACCTAATTCAATAGAAATGCACTCCCTTGCCAATGGGTATTAATGCTGCAGCAGACAGAGCTGCTTCGGTGAACCCTTTTTGATAAAAGGCCATTTGGCAAAGTTCAGAAATTTGCTTAAAATATAGAGATGTATTTATTCAATAATATACCCCAAAAAAAAGTTTTAAAAAAAAAGCCATAAATTTGAGGCCTCCCTTTGTTTGAAGCCAGTCTGGGGGCAAGCTGTGTGTCAATCAGATCTATCTATAGTTTAATTGCATTACAGGGCCCAGCACCAAATGCCACGGGAATTATTCACTGCTCACAGCTCAGGGGCATGGAGCCACACGTGAACTCGCCTGTGGGGGACAGGTAAGTGCCCCTTGAAGCAATCCAGATGGGAAAGAGTATGTCGAAAGAGCAAAGGCAAATTTATGAACATCTAAAATATTTATTAATATGTAATGGTTATGAGGTCCCAAGCAAAGATTTAAAAGATCTTTTAATATATGCTCAGAAAAATTTTCCAGTATAAAGCACCTTAAACCCCGGCACCTTCTCACCTCAGAGCAGAAGGTGTGAGGTGGTGATGGCTCTGACCCTCTGGTGGCATAATGCATGTCCCAAAAATCGTGGGGTAGGGAATAACAATGCCTGAGGAAATCCTGCAGCAGTTTCCACCCTTAATCCAGGTGATCTTGCCACTGAGACTGGACAGGGGTGGGAATGTTGGGACRAGCAAGCATTTGGGTCAGGATCTTCAGAAGTAACAAATTTAGGCACCTTCCTGCCTTTAGAAAGCTGCAGATTGTGTGAGAGTAAAAAGGGATTAAATGCCTGCAGGAGTGAAACACCAGCTTCCCGAGCTCTCCTGCTTTTTGCCAGCTTTTAGGAGCACCAGGATCAACACCAGAAAGTCAGGAGAGAGAGAGAGAGGCCACGAAGCTGTGGAGCCCAAGCAGAAAAACCTGTTCTTGCCAGCTGCAGCCCAGAGCTCTGGCTGGGCACACAGCAGCACCCTGCATTTCCCCCGTCACCAGCCTTTATTGGCATTTTCCTCCTTAGTTATTCCTCAGTTACCCCTCACAGCAGTCTCTAGGCAGCAGATGAAATTCAATAACCGGAATTCTTAGTCACAGACTCGTCTCTGTCCCCAACACCCAGGAATTACCCTGTCCAAAAAGCCTCCTCTCCAAGGCACCAGGGCAGCAAAGCCCAGTCGGCCACTGGGCTCCTGCAGCTCTTGTGGCACACTGAGGTGTCTGAACTCATCACACAAACCCCAGAGGAGGATTTTAGCCTCACTAGCTGATTCTTCACAGCCTCATTCCTGTCCATTACCTGCTTTAACATGTATTTTCTCCCTTGATCTGACTGGAAAAGCACCTGGCTGAGATTTCAAAGAGCATCTCTGATTTGCAGTCACCCTCCCAGGACTCTGAAGTGTCACAATTCTCCCATCTGCTATGAAAATAGAGATGCAAAGCATCCCAAATCACCATCACTATTGGAATCTCTGCCTTCAGCACCTCACTGTGACCCATTTCAGCTCTGAACACACTGCTCGATGCAGCCACACTCACCATAAGCTCTGGGTATGTTGGCCGTTCTTTGGAATTCTTCTTCAAGCTTTAATGGGGGGAAAAAAAGAAAAAATTAGAATTTACATTCAGTCTGCAATTTAAGCAAGGCCATAAAACCACACCATGACAACAGCAAGGTTTAGAGACTCTGTAGAATAAGTTCAGCTACTCATCCAAGCTGAGCAAACAGTTCTGGCCTTGAGGACAGCGAGAGCCAACATGGAACAGTGCTGGGTACAAGAGCTCGAGGCCCACCAAGAGACCTGGAGACACCAAAAACACCACTTCAAACACTGCCTGTTGCCGGGGGCCAGGTACAACTGGGAGTTTGGGTGCTCTCCAGCAGGCCAGTGACTCAGGGAATGGATTCAGGCTCCCAGCTCTGCCTGGGAGCAGTGACTGAGTGGCTCCAGAGCACGTGTACAACTGTTTGTTTATCACCGTGCTGTTATCAKCGGGGACGGTTCCATGGGACATCCTTTTTTTCTCCTCTCCTACAACAGATGGCCCTGGAGGGTTGTAGCTGGAAGTTATTTTGGTTTCTCTCCAGCAGAAAATAGCTTTTAAAAGACAGGACGTAATCTCTACTCACTTCCTGGCAGTGTATTTAGGGGAAAGACACTTGGAGCAACTTGAAAAGATCTTCACACACGTACACGGCGGTGGCGGGGAAAAGGTGTCACACTGAGCAAAACAAAAGTGAGAACCTCTGCTGGGATTTGCTGGAGCCCAGAGGAAGCAGAGGACACACACTGAATAGATATTTCCTGCTTGCTGTGTGTAGAGGGCTCGTGTTTAGTGTCATGTTGTGAATGAACAGAGGAACCCGGGGCCGATGCGTGCCAATATCGCCGGCCCGAAGGTTCGGGATGTGTCACATCCTCCCAGCTCAGGAGCAGCCCCAGCCAAGATGACAAGGTGAATTTGAAGGTTAGCTGTGTCCAGATTTGGCGTAACTCTCTTAATTTAGACCCTCTACAAAAAAAAAAATTCATTCCCAGGTTACGAATACCAGGAAATCTGGTGGTAAGTTACTGAAATCAATGTAAATTTTCAGGAATTAAGAGTCATATTGGGATCTGATCCTGACTCAGACGTCCCAGGAACCTTCCTGCAGTGCCTACAGGTGATCAGACCGCACTGTCCCAGGCAGCAGATGGATAAACACAGACCTAAGCCAGGCTTGATACAGGCTGGATGCGACCTGCTTCGGTGTCAGAAGAAATTCCCAGACCCCAACAACACAAAACTGGTGCAAAGTTCACCATTCCAAGTCCTTGCCACCCACTTGAGGGATGTGAGGGATCTTTAGTGACCCTGGAGGACAGGATTTGCAAAGACCTTTGCAAATTCCTTTGCAAAGGAATCGCTACGTGCTCCCCGAAGTGGCTGTGGACGTAACTCCTAAAGCAGCCACGGCCTGAGCTGCAAGACACGGGGCTTGGACGAGCAAATCCCTCGGGGAGGAACAGCCTGCCTGGCACAAGCAGGCAGCGTGGAAACAGCAGAGCCAGCAGCACTGTTTGGAGGAACAGCAGCTGCTCCAAAACCTCAGCGTGGGCCTGGCAAGAACGGGGGGCATCTTGTGAGAGGGTTTTTCCRAGGCAGCTCCCACCTCTCCCAGGCCCAGGGCAGGGTGGGCATGGCAGGTATTCCCCAGCGTGGGTCAGGAGACGAGCAGCTGGACCACGGGGACATGAAAACGTGTTTGAACAAGACTCTGAAGAATCTAAACGCGGGTACTGAGAGTCCCCAGGCAGGAGCAGCTGATAATCCCTTCCTGGGTCACGGCAGAGCCGGCCGGGCTCCGGCCCCGGCGCTGGCAGCTCGGGAACAGGCTCACATTTCTCTATTTGTCGATCTGCCCTCCTTTCTTGGCCACCACGCAGACCCAGCAGCCACCTGCCAACTCGGCAGGCGGGCGGGTGGCACTGCAGCGCCTGGAAAATCAAATCCTGCTGGCGGGAGGGTTCCAGGGAAGCTGGAGGGAGCGGCCGGCAGCGCTCTGAGCCACGGCGAGGGCAGGCTGTGCTCGGGGCTGCCTGAGCTCTCTGCAGCCTGCAGACAGCAGCGTGGCTGCTCCAGCCCTTGGCCTACAGCGCAGCCAGACACTCCCGCTGCTCCCAGCTCCCAGTCCCAAGGAAAGCAGCACAGCAGCCCCAGGGCCCCAGGAGAGGGACAGACACCGGCAGGGGCCGAATTCTGCAGGGTTGCTGCCCTCAGAGTTGTGCCCCCGAGAGAGGATGCAGCCATTCCCTATCCTGCTGCCCTCCCAGACTCAGGGACGTGCGCTGCCCGGCTGCTCACAGCACCCCTGTGCTGCTGGAGCAAGGAGCCTCCCCAGTCCTGTGTGCCCCCACAAAGCAGCCAAGCCTGYTCCTCAGAGAGACCCCCACAGCTGCCACCAGCACTGCTGTGCCTGCACGGTGCCAGGCACCTGCACGAGGCTCAGCGAGGGCACAGAGGCCCAGCCCTTCCTCAGGGAATGTTCTGCCCAAAATTAGGGTTGAGAGCTGCCTGTAGAGACAGGCAGCAGCATGGTGAAAGTGAGCGGGGCCGGGGAGAGTGAGGCCAAGAGGGAATTTTACCATTGCGAGGTAAAATCGACGAACTCCGCTGAGAACTTCTCCGCTGGGAGCTGCGGCGACGGCTCCTCCACCACCTGCTTGAGCTGCTGGAAGGGCGTCCCCCAGGAGTCGTAGGGAAAGCGCAGGATGGCCAGCTCGATCTGGGGACACAGAGCCCACGCCTCAGGACTGGGGGYCGACACCTCACAGCCCACCCCACAGATTTGGGATCCCCGTGTGCCCACCCAGGGGTGTGTTCTTGTAGGCTCCACACAAATGAGGTTGTTCAGCCTGGAAATAGGAACATTCCAAGGAGATCTCAGAGCCCCTTGCAGTGCCCAAAGGGGGCTGACAGAGAGGAGGGAGGGTGACTTTTTACATGGGCAAACAGCGACAGAACAAGGGGGATTGGTTTTGAACTAAAAGGGGAGAGATATAGATTAGATGTTAGGGGGAAATTCTCCCCTGTGAGGGTGGGGAGGCCCTGGCACAGGGTGCCCAGAGAAGCTGTGGCTGCCCCTGGATCCCTGAAGTGTCCAAGGCCAGACTGGACAGGGCTTGGAGCAGCCTGGGACAGTGGAAGGTGTCCCTGCCCACGGCAGGGATGTGGAATGAGATGAGATTTAAGGCTCCTTCCAACCCAAACCATGCTGCGATTCTATGATTTCCTCACCCCACCTGGCCACAACATACTGCTCATCCTCCCCCAGCAAACAGGAGAGGCTGGAGGAGACCCAGACAGCTCCACATTCAACTCCCTGCGTGTCAGACACCTCCTGGGAAAGGCTGGGAGTTAAAACCAGCCCCAGGCTGCACAGGGTAGCTGCGCTGGGAAGCGGCTCCGGGAGCAGATGGATTCCCCCTGAAGGCTGCGTGGGACAGACGCCCCCGCCGCTGCTCTGCCGGCTGTGAATTGCCGAGTGCTGCGAGGATGCTCCGCGCTGGGATCCCAGCCTGTCCTGCCGCAGCCCCCGTGCCTTAGCCCATGCTGCCATCTCCCGGCAGCTGCGGCCGAGCGGCTGACACACCAGCTCCTCCTCCTCCTCCTCCTCCTTCCCCTCAACCCCGTGGCACATTCCCTGTCCCCTCCCGAGTCATTCCCGTCCCCACCCCGCCACCCTCGCAGGGAACCAGCGCCCCCAGTACCACTGTGGGCAGGGAAATGAATCCACCGAGCCCTGCTGGCTGCCCTGCCAGCCCCCAGGTGACCCTACCATGGTGATCCCCAGGCTCCAGATGTCGGATTTGACGCTGTATCCCTTCTGGTTCAGCTCCGGGTTAATTCTCTCAGGCTGCGGACAGAGACGAAGGTGGCTGCGGAGCAGGGACGGCCCCAGCGCCCTGCCCGCCCCCGGGGTGGGTCTCTCAGGGTGGCAGCCCAGCGCCCCTGAGCCCACACCACCACCCCGCTCTCCTGCTTGTGCTGGGCCCAGCTGGTTCCCCCTCCTCACCAGTAAGGGCAGGCACTGAAATGGGTCACCAGGGGCTGGGGTGGTGGAGCTGACCTGGCACAGCTGGCACAAAGGGGCTGACAAACCTCAGTTGTCCAGGGCTGTTTTCGCCCTGCTCAAGCACTGCACAAAGGGCAAATCCTGCACAGCAGCTCCCAGGAGGAGCCCGAGGGACCCAGTCCCTGGGGACTGTATTTCCTCCCCACGCTAAGTACTGTTGTCCCCACGGGGCAAATGGCAAACAGGCAAGAGGGAGCAACCCCAGAGCCTTCCCCAAGGTCACGGGGAGGCGAGGAGGCAGCAGGAAGCCGTGCCCAGGAGATGCGATCTGAGCCGTGAGATCTGTCTCCCCTCCCAAGGGGATTGTATCCCTTAACCTCAGGGCTGCGTCTTCCCAAACGAATCCCCAGGACAGATGCCGGAGGCTGATCCTTCCCCCCGGGCTCAGGTTCCTTTGGCTGCTCCCCACGCAGCTTCTCCACTTACAGCCATGTAGGGTTTGCATCCTGCATCCATGGTTTTAGCAACCGAGTCAACGAGGTAACCGCTAATCCCAAAATCGCACATTTTCACCTGCCCCTGCGTATTGATCAACACRTTAGAGGGCTTTACATCTGCAAGAAGGAACACAGACCACAGTCACTGTCACGTGCGGGTGGCTGGGCCAAGCCACAAACAGCCACAGAGGTTCCTATCAGCAGAGGGCACCCAAGGAGTCCAGCGGAGCCCAGAGCCCCGGGCGTGCCAAAAACCCGCTGGCCGCGGCTGTGGCGCGTTCAGGTGACAGCCTCGTGGGCCTGTCATGTGTCCTGCCAGCGTCCCTTCACTCACACGCTCCCCTCTCTGATTTAGGGAAGCAGGAGGTCGCTCTGGACATCACCACCACACCCCGCTGCTCAGGGAATGGTCACGGACATGGGAGCAGCTCTGCAGGGCTGGGGGCAATTCCAGGGGGTGTCTGCAAAGGGCTGGAGCTCCGGCAAGGCCCCGTGGGTCTGGGATCACGCCAGCAAAAGGAAAAACCCACGGGGGAGGGATGTGGGGCGGGAAAGGGTGAAGAGGAGCAATAAACTAAGGCAAGGATCGAAGGTTCAGCAATGGCCTCTGATTTTAGGGGTACCAAACTTGATGGCAGCGTGAGCAGGAGCAGGAGTGGGAGCTCCACAGCCCGTGGAAATCAGCCCAGAGTCTCATCTATCCATTACTGCCAGATTTATCTGCTTCCCGGCATGGCTTTACAACCCCTGGTGTGCTCACACTCGCGTCAGGCTCGTGAGGGCAGCTGCAATCCCCAGCAGAAAGGGAAATTAAAGCACCCAGAGATGCCAGGAAGCGATATCCAGGAGAGCACGGAGGTGCTTCCCTGCACAGCAGGCAGTTGCTCTGTGAGGCTAATCCCAAATGGAATCTCAGCACAGCACAGGTGACCCTGCTTTCCCTGGGATGCTCCAAAGGGAGCAATCCTTTCCCTGCTGCCACCCAGAAACAACAGGTCACTTCCTGAAGACCCTCTGTCTCCAGGTAATAAAGAATTAAACAGAAGAGCTGAAACACCCTCTGAAGGAGGCCAGAAGCTGTGTTTGAGTCCTGCTTAACAGAGCTGTGGGTTTCCAGCTCGTTAACATCTGCTCTCTAATCAGCATTCTGCAATCAAAAGCCTCAGGTATCCAAAAGCCTCACCCATCTGTTCCTACACTGAAATAAGACAATTTCCAGTGGAAATCAAACAAGTTCACAGAAACCCAGCAGCCAAGCAGGGCTTCCCACCTCCTCTAAGGGATACAGAAGGCAGAAACTCAACCCCAACCACAGGAAGAATATACCCAGTGCCACTGCCTGCTCCAGCTGAACTCTGCTGCTTCCCAGGCACTCACACACTCCAGGCAGGGCTCTTTCCTCCTCATGACAAATTGAAAATGACTCTTTAAAAATAAAGGTGTCAAGCAGCAACTGCAAATTGGTTTCTGAGCGTGTTCACTGCAGCTCTGAGATGCTCCAGAAGGGAAAACGTCAGAAGAGTTTAAGGAGGGAATTTATGATATCATTTAAGGCTGGTTTAGGTGTCAAACCTTTTCTGCTCCACTGGTGCCCAGGGGAGCTCCTGGAAGGGGCTGAGGATGGCTGGATCCCTGCAGGAGGGTGAGGCTGCAGGGACATCCCTCCCACTGCACACCAGCACAGAGCCATGGAGCTGGGGGACAAACCTGGGCAAAGCCTGGCCCAAAGCTCCCCAAAGTCAGAGGGGAAAGCCTGGCTGAATTTCACCCAGGTGATGAAGCAGAGCATGGATTTAGGGAAAGGCAACCAGGGGAAACAGCCCTTCCCCTGCCAGACCTTCCTCCTCCACCTCAGGGAAGCACCGGGACCAGCAGGCAGATTTTAAGGAGCAAACAGCAGCCATCTCCTCTGCCTGGGTTTTGCTGCAAGTCGTGAGATGCTGGGGAGTGTTTCTGCTGTCAAAGGCTCACTAATCTCGGGTATTTTGGGAGCCCTTGCCAGGCTGAGAGCAGGGCAGGGTGTGCCTGGCACTCACCTCGGTGGATCACGGAGAGCTTACTGTGGAGATGTTCYAGTGCTTTGACAATCTGAAACGACAAATCCAGTCCATCAGAGCTGGCAGCACCACGAGGAGGAGGAAATGATATCTGGCTTCACCCCCAGACCTGCCTGGAGGGCAGGAAAACCACAGCCCACACAAGTCCTGCACCCTCCCAGCAGCCTGAGGTGTTGGTGGGTACCCAGGGATCTCCTGGGGGCTCCAGGACCCCGATGAGAAGGGAAAGGAGCTGCAGGAGCCTCCCCACATCTCACACTGGGCCATCTCTCCATCATGTGTATGGATGGGCACATTTGGGGTCGTTTATGGCTTATAAATAACATCACCTCAGACCAGCCATGTGAGGCCAGCTGGGGATGCCCACATGGGCTGGCACACGGACCACGCTCCTCCTGGTGCAAACACAGCGGGGAGCCTGGGTGATGAAGGACTCGGCTGAGAAGAGAAACCCCTTTCCCTCCCCTCCTCACCCTGTGCTACTCACAGAGACTGCGATTTTCCCCAGGATGTCCTCGGGAATYGTCAGGCCTTTGTCAATGACATGTTTGTAGAATTTGTCCAGTGAGGTATCCATCAGCTCCATGCAAATCCACACATCTCCCTGGAGAGTAAAGCCAGCAGACATCCAGATACTGGAACAATCCTTTTCTCCTTTTCTTTTCTTTTTTCTTTCTTTCTTTTTCTTTCTCTTTTCTTTCTTTCCTTTTTTTTCTTTCCTTCCTTCCTTTCTTTCTTTCCTTCCTTCCTTTTTTCCTTCTTTTTTCTCTTTCTTTTCTTTCTCTTTCTTTCCTTTTTCTTTCTTTCCTCTTTTTTTCTTTTTCTCTTTCTTTCTCTCTCTCCCCTCCCTGCCTCCCTACATCCCTTTTCTTTCCTTCCTTCCTTCCTTCCTTCCTTCCTTCCTTCCTTCCTTCCTTCCTTCCTTCCTTCCTTCCTTCCTTCCTTCCTTCCTTCCTTCCTTCCTTCCTTCCTTCCTTCCTTCCTTCCTTCCTTCCTCCCTCCTTTCCTTCCTTCCTCTTCCCTTCCCTTCCCTTCCCTTCCCTATGCCCTTTGGCCCTTGCCCTTTGCTGCCCTGTTTGGCCTTTCCCTGTTTTTTCAAACCCATTCAGCAAAGCTCTCCTGGGCTTTCTTTTCCCTGCTCTGGAATTCAGTGCTGTTCACATTCCCTACCATTTAGGGTTTACTCTTCCCAAAGCAGAGCCCCAGTGATTTAGGAGCCCAGAAATTTATCAGGAACTGAGGCTCTCAATGCCCAACCAGGGAAAGTTCAGCTCTGCAGAGCTGTGCTTAAAGCTCTCCAATAAATCCTGCTTTTCAGAGCTTTCCACACTTTTCCTCCACACGGAGGAAATCAGGGCAGGGCAATTTTAATGCTGTGGGACCAGGCTGTGAGCTGGTGGCTGTCCCCACCCTCACAGCCTTAGGCCAGGACTGAGCAAATCTCTGTGTCCAGGTGGAGATTAAACCCTTGGCACTTGGAGGAAGCGCAGGAGTGGGAATTCAGAGCCGGGGAGAAGCGGCAGTCCCAGGAAGGCTCACCTCTCGGAAAAGTGCCCCGTAAAAGGTGACGGTGAAGGGACAATCCACCGTCCTCATGGAGATATCCAGATCCATCAACAACCTCTTCTGCTCCTGGCTGTTCACCGTGGCTCGGATCCGCTGCAGGACACAGCCTGTCAGGGGTGGCTGCCCCAGGGCCTTGGCACCACACCTGGACCCTTCCACCGCCCCTCGTGCCACCCCTTTATCGCCACCCTTGCCACAGGCACAGCCCCAGCCCAGCACCCACAGCAGGAGCACCCAGGGCTCTTCTCACCACAGGTGCTTTTGCTCTTCCCTGCAAACACACTTTTTGCAAGAGCCAAAAGAAAGAAGTGGCTTGGGAGAGGAGAAAGGAGCAGGAAATCCAGTTCCAGGCTGGTGGAAAGCTGGGACTTTTGGAGTCCAGTGGACACCTGTTACATCAGCAGGTTCTGGGCACAAGAGAGGGCTCCAGCCCTGCCCCAGAGCCCATGGGCTGCCCAYGGCTTTGGAAAATGGGCATTTCCCAGTCTTCCAGGAAGAGATGTCCTTGATGTGAAACACCCAGAGACCACGACAGGGCACACACAGCCCACCACAGGTCACACACACGGTCCAGCTCCTCGGCCACAGGCACTCGGGGTCAGTAACAGGACAGAATGAAACTGCTCAGCATCACAGCGAGCCTGGATGCTCCTGCCATGCCCAGCTGAGACCTTCCATCGCCCTCAGAGAGGGCTTTGGCAGTTTGGTGAACACCAAAGCAAACAAAAAGACCAAATGCAGAGCACAGAGATCCCAGGACATGGCCCAGCCAGCACCCACAGCAAACTCTACCCACTGCTGAGGAGCAAAGAGTTTGCTCAGAGCTTCCAGATCTTTTTCTCTTACTCTGAAAGGAAACTAAAATTCAGCCAAGCAAAAACTGGTCCTTCCCAAACTACAATTTTTCCCATGACCATTTCCCTAATCTCCAAATTTATGAGTCTAAGCTGTTGTTATGAAAACTTTTCATGATAGCATCTACAAGCCTGCCATGAGTCAGGATCCCACTGCAGCAGGCAAAATGTGAAAATCCCAACAAAAACTTCCTGTTCCAAGGAGAGTGAAAAAGTCCCAGCTGAAGAAGATTCTCTTGTGCAATTAGAATTTTTTCTTCTTTATAATTATGAAGTGAATCTGAGGGGCTACAGCAGAAAAAAATAATGTAAATTTATATGTATTTTTAAAAATGCTGGTATATTAAATCCTAGGAAAACAGGAATATTGTGGATAAAGGTGAACAATGTGATTGATGCACTACAACRCTGGAGCATCACACTTTTAAAACACCCCCCTTTTCTTGGTTAAACAACCCAAATCTCCCTCGGGCCCTGTGTGGAAAGAGGATTTCATGAGGAAAGCAGCAAATCTCAGGSAAGGAACGAGGGGGATTCCAAGTGTGCCCGGCACCCCCACAAGGACAGAACCCCCCGAGGCTCACTCTACCTTCACTGCCATGATCTGCCCGCTGGGCATGTGCCGCATCTTCTCCACCACCCCGTACGCACCTCGTCCCAGCTCGGAGATGGGCTCCAGGTCATCGGCCTTCACCTCAAAGTTCTGGGGGACAAAAGCCATCAGTGGCCCCTGGGTGTTTGCTCTGTGCAGTGCCCCCCCAGTGCAGCACGTCCTTCCCCTGTGCACGCCCTCCCCGGCTGTGCTCAGCAGGTCTGCGACGAACTCACAGCCCTGGGAGGCTGCAGGGAGGATCAGCCACCAGCACAGCGATCCCACAGCTCTGAGGGGACGTGTCTCATGGGCCTGTGTCACAGAACCACAGTCACAGCATGGGAAAGGGTGGAAGGGACCACGGTGGGGCCATCTGGTCCAACCTCCCTGCTCAGGCTGTGTCGAGGAGCGTCCTGAGCAGGGCAGGCACAGAAGGTCCGTTCCCTCAGTGGGATGCTCTGCCCGACAGCCACCCGCACCCCAGGGTCATGGAATCGTGGATCACAGCATCACAGAGTACTCTGAGAGGGAGGCATGGAATGGTTTGTGTGGGAGGGACCTTAAAGATCATCTCATTTCATCCTCCTGCCATGGCAGGGACACCTTCCCCTATCCCAGGGTTCTCCAAGCCCCGTCCAACCTGGCCTTGGACACTCCCAGGGATCCAGGGGCAGCCACAGCTTCTCTGGCACCCTGTGCCRGGGCCTCCCCACCCTCACAGGGAAGAATTTCCTCCTAATACCAACCTAACCCTACTCTTTTTTATTTTGGATCTATTTCCCCTTGTCCTGGCACTCCATGCTCTTGTCTTGTCCCTCCCTTCAGCTGGCAGCACTTTCAGCCTCTCCATCCTCTGAGGGCTGGGACAGAAACCACCACAGCAGCTTCTCCCTGAGGAATCACCCTCAATCTTACTTCATTTTGTTTTCCTTCCACCCTCCTCTTCCCCCAAACAATCACGGAAACATTTCCAGGTGTTTTAAAGCTTATTTCTCCGGACCTGCAGATGGGCCAAATTACCAGCTGAGTGTGCCCCATTTTCAAACCAGGGAGGATTTATTTTGTCCATCATCATTTTCTCCTGGCCTGACACAAAGGATGACTTTGTTTAGACCCTGCATCCCTGCCCTTCTCCTTTCTGCCACGATATCGTGCAGCCACTCTATATTATTATTATTATTATTATTATTATTATTATTATTATTTTGGATGTTTCAAACCTGCCTCTGCCACTACACCCAGCCCTTCTCTTTGCTGCAAGCACAACCCCATCAGTCAATCACCCTGCAGCGGGTGAGGCTGAACTGATTCCCAGGGAATAACCCCACACGGCTTCCTGCCGGCGCAGCAGAAAAACCCCTGCAGCCTCAACGAGCCGGCTGGGGATGCCACAGACAGCGGGGAGACACTYTGGGAATGTGCACAAGGAGCCCTGACTGATAATTTGGAGTCACAGCAGAGATTTAGGCATCTCTGACTGCCTCACACCGCTCCTGCTGTTCACCAGGAGCYGCTCCAGAAACGTGTTCGGAGTGCTCCCCTCAAAGGAGCAGCAGAGTTTAAAGGGAGAGGAGGGAAAGCGGCTTCCCCTCGGGATCAGGGGGAGTGTGGGAATGCTGGTGGAAGAGGGAGCCCATCCTAAAGGAACCTGGCTGGATAAACAGGTCAMAGATCCATGGGAAATGCAAGCCAAGATGTGCCAGTCCCTCTGAGACAGCCACAGATCCGTGCCCAGAAAACAGAAAATCCGTGCCCCTGAGCTCTGGGGGCTGCGAGTGTGGTTCCTCTGCATCGGCCAGCAYGGCCTCCCTGCCTCCTGCACGGAGCCCTTCCGGAGCACTGGAGCCTTCCCTCACCCCTGGGACTGCAGGGAGAGGTGATTTTCTTGGAGCAGGCATTTCCTCTGCCTCCGTGCTGCACCATTTTGCATCTCACACTGTTTCCACCTCCCAGCCCCTGCTCCAAGCCAGGGAAAACACAAAATCCAAAATGAAAGGAAAGCCTCCAAAGCTAGGCATTTTAAACCACTATGGGATTAGCATTCCCCTTCATGAATTACCTCACTGACACCAAGGCCTATCTTTTGCACCTCATAAATTCATTGTCCAGCTTTAAGGCGCTTTTTTGCATTCTGCTCTGCCTTTTTCTCCTATCAAAACAACTGTCCTGGGGTTTGTTTTTTCCCTGCTATTTTTTCAGACCAGGTGGATTGGTTTCCATGCTGTCAGAAGGATTTGCTTCCAGTGCAGGAACGTTTACCCTAAGTTAGACTCCTGAGGAGATGACTCTCAGTATTAGCAAAGGGAAATCCTTTGGGTGAAGGCTTTAAATCAGCAAAAGAACTGCAGAGGAGAGTAAAACACTCTGTTAGCAACCCCTTGCTCTCTAATAGTTATTTCCAGGGGATTAGCTGCACCTCAGTGCAGCAAGGAAGGAATTTCCATGGTGGAAAATATGAAGGGAGCCCACGTGCCATGGGAGGCACAGGGTGAGGGCTGGGGGCACGTTCAGCAGGGCAGTGCCAACCAGCAGGCCCAGCTGGCCACGGGGCCACACTGGGGTCCCACCCACACAAACACCAGGTGCCACTCAGATATTTATGGCTGGACGTGGCTCACAAGCCCCCAGAGCTCACGAGCTCCCAGGTTGGATCTTCTCAGCTTTTATCCATCCAGCAGCTGCCTTCCCTTTCAAGTGAAATGGGCTGCATTGTTTTTAATAGCTGGTATTTAATTATCTGCCTTTTTTGGGGGGTCTGGAGTGAAGCAATCCCACAAGCAGCCAGCCCAGGATGGCTGATCTGATCCCAGAGGTCTCTCAGTCTTACCTCCTCACCAATAAAGATGCAGGCTTTGGAGTCCAGATCTCTGGGTGGCCTGCACGAAAGAAAAGGGAAAAGATGTGAAATATTCCCTACGAAGATCCATTTTCCCTCAGTGAGTAAATCCAAGCCCCAAGCCATCCCCTCACACCTTCAGGCCAGCAGCCCTTGCAGCCCTGAGCAGCCTCCTGGCCTTGCAGGATCAACAGGTACAGCCAAGATCCACAAAGTCAYCCCAAAAAGGGCTCAGGATAAAAGCTACTGGAACTGGCATTTCTCACAGCCAGCTTGCCCTGCAGCAACCCAGAGRGATTCGTTGGGAAAGGCAAGGCAGGTGGCAAGCACCAAACCTCAGCCAGCCTGTCTGAAAAATGGATTAAAYGGGCAGGAACATCTAAACCTGCTATAAATCATCACCTCAGTCACACAGCACAGGCTGACAGGCTGAAAACACTCAATCCTCAAAGAAGCAAAGAAAGCCAAGCAGGCTGGAGTTGCACAAAGTGCCTTAAAACCAGAGGGACTCCTTCTGCAAGGCTCAGTAGGCAGAGAAGGGGACGAGCTTTTATGCCCTGGTCCGATGCACGTTACTCAAACTGGAGGCCAAAGCACCACACCAGTCAAAGTTTGGGGCCACTCTGGTTTTTATCATTTTCTGCATCATTAAGAAGCACATGAGACTCACAGATGGGCAGAGGGTGATGTGATGGGCTGAGACCCCCTGAGAAACACAAGGGTTGTGAAATTATCACAGAATCCCAGAATGGGATTGGGTTGGAAGGGACTTTAAAGATCATCTCATTCCACGCCCTGCCGTGGGCAGGGACACCTCCCACTGTCCCAGGGTGCTCAGAGCCTCATCCAGCCTGGCCTTGGACACTGCCAGGCGCCAGCCAAGGCTGGAAGGCAGCTGGGCTTCGTGGTTTGCTTTTCATTCTGCCCCAGTGTTTGCAGACTTACGTGGAGCTTGTCTGTGGTTGCTCAAATGCTTCTTTAGGAATTTTCAGCCCAGGGTTTCTCTTCTTGCCTGCGAAACAAGAAAGAGGCAGAGTTAAGGAAAGGCGTTTTGTTGTTGTTGTTGTTACGATTTGTTTGGGGTTAATTTGCAAAACACAGCTTGGCTGTATTTGTTGACCTTATTTCACATAAATGCCCAGCCAGGCTGGTGGGGCAGACTCAGGGCACAGAGTTCAAACATAAAGTGCCTTTGTTCAGCAAGGTTTCATTTAAACCTGCGAGCTCTGGCTGCCAACTTGGTACAGAAAACAGGCAAGAGCTCTGGCAAAGGCAGGCCACGAGAACATGCAAAGGGAAAGGTATTTCTCCTCCTACCCATGGAGGATCCCTTCAAACATTTCTTAGATTTAAAACCATTCCAGACACATAACTTCAAACCCTGGCAGGATGAAACATCTTTTGAAAATTGCATCTGAAAGTCCCCATTCTGATTCTGTTTAACTGCATGTTTCACCTCCTGGTCATTAAAGTTGTGCAAACCCAGCAAAAATAAAGCAGAATTCAAGTTTGCAGGCTTCAAAGCCATTTGTTTCTATTCACACTGACCGGCCAAGCTTTTCTGAGCTGGATGCAGCTCAAGCTCTGAGGCAGCTCAGCTGCAGCTCTCCTGGAAAGGGGGTCCAAAGCAGCAGCCACGAGAGCCAGGCAGGGCAGAGAAACACAAGAACCTTTTTATGACTGCACAGATCCAGCCACATTTCAGCACGGGGGCTTGAATTCATGGAGAAAATAACCTGGAAACATCAGTCATGTCACCAAACCCCAAGGTAAACATCTGGCTGCTTGGCTGGGTCGTAAAATCCCAGGTCCACCCCCCCAGAAAAGGCACAAGCATGTAATTTAGGTGTACAGCGTTTTTAACCTAACAATTTATATCCATTACTCTTTCTTTTGAGAGTGAGTTTTACTCTCTAATCCCAACCCTCTCTCTCAAACTTCACCTATACGTGTCTCAATTTGTTTTTCCTTTCGACACATCAATAGATGCCTGTGCATCCCAGTGCCAGAGGGGTGCTGGATCAAAGGGCAGGCACCCAGAATGGAAAATGACCTTCAGGAATCAATTAATCAATTCAGATTAGCAATTTTTTTTTTAGGGTTTTGGTTTTTTGGGTTGCTATTTTGTTGTTATTGTTGGGGTTTTTTTGTTTGGTTTTTTTTTAAGGTCGTTTTTTTTGGTTGTTTTGTTTTTGGGGTTTTTTTTTTTAGTTTTTGGTGCTTTTTTGGGTGGTTTTTTTAGTATTTTTTTTCCTTGTCTGCTCCAGAAGATGAGATCGTGCTCACTCCTTTTGACAAAGTCATTCCAGGATGGGGCAGGCTGCAAGAACCCAGCTGACACCTCGTGGGAAAAGCATTTATTGGAAACCCCTGCGCACACTCACTGCTGGGATTAGAAATCAACAGAGCTGTGAATGTACATAGGAAAAAAAACCAACAAAACAGAAAAAAGCCAATTCTCTGCTCCCAGAGCTCCCAATCTCACAGAGGAAAAGCAAAATAAAAGCAGCAAGGTCATGCAGAAGCACAAAGAACAACTCTCAGTCTTCCCAAAAAGTAAAAGTTGGTCTGTAAGAAAGCAAAAACAATTCTAAAATCCAGTGGAGGAACTCCAACAGTGAGCAGAGCCGCTCTCTGACCCTTTTCCTTCCAGTTTTTTAGATGTATCCAGGAGGCAGAAGTGAGGAGCAAGCCCTGCTGTGCTGGATGCTCCAGATTCCCTTTCCTGCCCAAGCTGTGCCAGGAGCACCTCGGATCCATGGGGATGCTAAATGGGGAGAGGTGTTCTGGATGTTAGCCAAAAAAAGGAATCCCAAAACCACAGGTCTGGCAGTGCAGGCCAACAAAATCCCTGTTCCTCTGGCATTTTCCAAGCTGCCATCCCAGAGACCTCTCTGCCCCCTGTCTGCGTCCTCAAGGAAACGAGACAGCACAGGAAAAGCATCTTCAGGCTGATTTTGCACGTGGAAATCAAGACACAAAAATCCACCAAATTGCCCATGGAGGAACTGCTTCTTTTAGGGCTGAACTGTCCCTATGAACACTCAGCAGCTGCCTCCTGACAAACCYCAAGGACCAGCCCTTCACTCTGCTGCAGTCACACTGGCACCACCAAAATCAAGTGAGAAACAGGCACAAATTTGCTGTTATTCCCTTTTTTTCTGTTTTGTCCTTCATGGCTTTGCTTGCACCACCCCATGTGCTGTCCCCGAGCCTCAGGAAGGTTCCTCAGGCAGCTCTGGGAGGGTGGAAATGAACCCACTGGAAATGAAGCTGATTTGAACCAGACCCAGCACAGGTTGTGCAGCCTYGAATCTGACCGTGGTTCACAAGTGGTGTCAGCAGAACCAGGGAGCAAAATGCCAAACCCAAATAAACATTAAAAGCCTTTCTGCCTCCTGGCGAAATAAAATCTGCACTTTGGGGAGTTTATTTTCCTTGTCTCTTCTTCACAGAACACAATATTTTGAAACTTTGCCATTTTTTTGAAGCACAATCTGTCCGTGCATTCGAGCTGCCAAGGCACAGGCACAGTTTAACATATTTTGGGGTTTTCTTTTCAAGAAAGGAGAAAGCAACAACAGTAGCTTGGATAAGACACGGATTTCACGATGGCACCGGGAGGAGGGATGGGAAATGGGAATTGCCACGGCCAGGACTTGCACCTGCAGCACCCACAGGTGCTGAGGGGGGGATGTGCTGACTCCACGGTTATTTAACGAATCCTGGGCTGAAATCAGGTGATTTCATGGCTTTTAACTGCATCAGGCCAAATTTCTGAGCTCCTTTTGTTCCAACATTCAAAGCACTCATCTCTCCAAGCCTCTGGGGCCAATGTCTGTGAGTGCTTTGCAGGAAGCATCAGCAATCCTGAGCCTGGCACTGCTTTGAAACCAGAAATATGAAGCAGAGCCACCCCAGGAACCAGGATCCCCCTTTACCCCAATCCCCAGCTCCAAAACTCAACAGTCCAGCTCACACGTGCTTGACTTTCTCCTCAAACACACACATACTTAAAAGGATTTTTTTTTTTTAAGGAAAAAAATAATTGGAAGTCTCAAGATCAGTTCTGTTCAACAAGAAGTGCCAAGCAAGTGTCTCGCTGTCAAAATAAAATCCCCCAGTTTGCCAGAGCAGACGTCGGCTTGGGGAGATGACGCCGTATCAAACTGCACAGAAAATCATCTGCACAGGAGCTCCAAATGTGGAGGCAGCTTCACAACACACAAAATTGGATGGTACCTGTTCCATCCACCAGAAAACCAGTATTTTCCACAGCGTTTTTATGAATCATTACTATTTTTAGCTTTGTTTCCTGGACGAAATCACCACAAGTGTTTATCTGCCGGTCTGTGTCCCTCGTGGCAAGCGCAAAAGCCACGGGCCCATTTCAGCCCCGTCTGACAGGGAAATTGAGCTTTTGGAGATTGCAAATCTGAGAAAAGSAGGTGACTAAATAAAGGAGTCCCCAGCTCAGGGACTGAAGCACAAAAGCCACCCATGGCAGGCACGAGGTATCCACACAGGTCCTAGGTGCCTCAGACACCAAAGTAACAGCCCGGGGCTCAGTCCTGAGGCACAAACCACCAGTGCAGAGGGTTTTCACTGCAATCCCTTGGGATTTGCAACAAGGAAAGCCCCAGTGAACCACCACACACTGCACAAACTCTAAATGTGGCTCCCTCTGCAGAAGGTTCTGCTGGTGGATCAGCAGATGGGATCGTACATCTGCTCCCCAGCACCCAAAAAAGCATGGATTTTCTGGGTAAACAAGCCCTGGAACCTTGCTGGTCCCTGAGCCTTCGAGCTAAAGCTCATTTGAGAGCTCTCCCTGCAGTTTGGCACATGGGGACATCCACAAGCACTTGACTCAAAAGCAAAGCTTTAAGAATAATTGAGGGGGAAAAAATCGAGCCTGGTTTGGAGTGATGCTGAGAGACATCTCCAGAACCCAGTTTTGATTCAGCAAAACTTCCAGGGTATCTGTGACATTAAGCAGAAGCTTAAATCTACTTTCTTTTAGCAAAAAAGATTACCCACAGTAAATATTGAACCGACTGGTGCTGGAGAAGGGGACACCTTTACAAAGCCTTTCTTGCAGGTGCACTGCTCAAGGCAGCAGTTCCATCTCAGGATGAGAGAAAACAGCCTCAAGTCGTGCCAGGGGAGGTTTAGATTAGGAATTAGGAGGAATTTCTTCACCAGAAGGGTGGTAAGGCATTAAAAGAGGCTGCCCAGGGCAGTGGTGGGATCACCATCCCTGAAAAGACAGGAGGATGTGGCACTTGGGGACGTGGTTTAGGGGTGGGCTTGGAAGCGCTGGGTTAATGTTTGGATTCAATGAGCTTGGAGAGCTTTTCCACCCTTAATGATTCCCTGATTTTCTGGTTCTAATGCCAGCAATTGGCTGCAGCATCACTTGAACCTCCTGTGCCCCAGCACTGACCCCATTTGYTCCTGCAGGGCCTGGACCAGCCCAACCAACCCTGAGAACCAAACGAGGTCTGAAAGCAAAACTGCAATAGGAAAAAGAAACCCTGACTTAATGAAAACACATTAAATACTTCCCTGTGAAGGTCTTAAACCCAATTCCTGAGGGAGGGGAGAAAAACACACTTCCAAGGGGCTCGTTAACCTCTTCCCACCAGCACTGACAGAGCTCAGGGATGGATGTTGTGAACCCCCTTCAATTCGGGCAGTGTTAAATATCAATATTGAAAAAGGAAACTTCAAAGTTTCACAGTGAAAAGAACAGAGAATAACAAAGAGAGGGAAGACAGAGGAATTCGCTTCCCACATAGGCTGTAACAGAAAATAAACTTCGACTTCTGAGGGAAAACCCCATTCCCCAGTCTCCAGACTTTTCACTTGCAGTCGAACACTTTTTATGATATAATCCAAAATAAATGGTTCCTTGCCACAAAAAAGCTCCGATTTCCTTCAAAGGATATTAACTAGTTCTGTCTTCACCACAATTTATTATTAAAGCTGTGTTCAATAGCCATGCAGCAACATTTCCTTTCAAACAACACTCTTTAGCATATAACTTGCTGGTAAAATTTCACAGGCGGGAAATGCCTCTTTCTCCCATTTTTTTAGGAGATAAAAGTGACTCATTTACAATTCCTGTCTCTCCCAAGGATTTTTTTGTCTGATTTCTTGGAAGGTTTTGAAAGCGAAATGATCTGGTTTTCCCCTAGCAGCTGTACTCTCTGTGTGAGCAAACCCCCACACCTAAAATGAGGGCAAAATGGGAAAGTTTGGTGGGTTTCCATTGAAGAACAGTGAATTTTGGCAGCTCACAGGCAGCTCACAAAGCTCCACAACCAAAGTCTGGCCTGATCCTGAAGTGCCACTTTGCAGAGGGAAAGGACCCATGGCCATGGCTTAGGTGCAAAACTCCAAACCCAGACGGTTCTTGCAAAACCAAGGAATTAAGATTTTTTTTTTKTGTGTCCCAGCCACCCTGGGGATGCCCAGCAGGAGAGAGTTCTTCATGCAAAGCCCTGGTCTGCAAGTGCAAAGGGCATCCCTTATCCACAGCGCGGTTCCAGCCCACACTGCAGTAACARCTGTGGGCTTGATGCTGTCAAAGAGAACTCTAAGCCTTACAGGACACCTGGAAATACCCAAACATCTGAGAAATTCACTCATTAACCCTCCTGGACACAAACACTGAGATAYCTCAAGGCTGCTGATGGCACCCAGAGCAGAGCAGGGTCACCAACTGCTGCTGTAGGTGTAGCAACCTTGTATTTAAAAATATTTTCACAAAATGACCAAAAATTACCAAAGAAGTGAAAAAAATATTTTTAGCAAGTATTAAGGATCATCTCACAGGTTCATTACTTATACTTGCAAATTCTTACGGTTGTTTTACAAACCATCTTGGCACAGTCTGAGGGCTGGGGATGGACTTGTCCCTCTCCTTCAGTCCTGTCACCTGCCCCAGCACCAGCTCGTCACCACTGCCCACTTCTCAAGGTGAAAAACCTTTAATTTGATGTCTACATAACTTASGTCAAAGTAACAAAGTGCTTATGTAGCTTGAGTTATAAGTATCTATGTAACCTTTGATGCTTTTTCCTGGTCTTAAAATCAAGAATCAAACAYGGTTAGAAGGGAAAAAGGGATTTTACCTCAGTATTTATTTTAAGGATCCTTAGGTGCACCATGTCCAGGTCGAATGCACCTCAATGCACACCGCAATGCACACYCACAATAGATCTGGTATCTCATTATAGGTGTTACTAATTAGCACATCTATCATAAATTCCCCAATGAGAGGCTCTAATGAGCCCCCCCTCCCCAAGGAACCTTCCCCTGGATGGTTCTATCTCAGTTTACAAAATGTGTTCTGGAGAGGACCTTGGGGTCTGGGGCACTCTGATCCCGAACTACGAAACCTCTAAAATGTTCAGTCTCCTGGCTTAACAAACAAGGCCAAGAATGTCAGCTAAAGCACTAAGAATACAGAAGTTGTAAAAAGGTATAACAGGGGTATAAAAGAAAAGGCAAAGAATCATCATGGCATCACCTTAATATCAATATAACCCAAATCATGACTTTTTCTCAATATAACCTGAAGAATATCAATATCACCTGAAGCCTTCTATACTTAACACAGCCTGAATCATACATTTTATTAATGTAGCCTGAATCATAACTGCTATACCTATAACCTGATGCTTATATAACCTGAATCAGAACTTTTGATACCCATATAATCTGATATGAGTAACTTTTTATACAATGTAAGGGCTGGTATATAATTAACTAGTTGCTTATATGCAGAATAGAGAAAAAGAGAAAAAAAACCCAAAAAACCAAMCAAACAAACGTACCAGGTGTATAGTTTTAGAGATAGGTAAGTGTAGTACTAATGAGAAATTGGCAAGCCAAAGCCAATTATCCACAAAACAAAGAATTTAGGCTGGTTAAGACCAGATGGACTGAAGAGCATCGTAACTGTGCATGCCCCGAAGACAAAGGTGAAAAGTGTGAAGAAGATTTTAGAAGCCTTCATCAAAGACCCTGAACAACCCCAAATTGGGGAAGTGCGTGCACAGTGCAAAAAATTATCTAATAACCATGAGACCGTGCTGTGTAAATTAGTTCCGGCGCRTTTGTGATGATGATATAATGACATAGCAACATTAAACAAAATTTACTGTATAAATACACCACAGCACTTGACAAAGGSRGGTGAGTTAGGAGGAAAAATCCCCCTCACCACCAGTGCTGCAACAAACAAACACCTGCTCTATAGACATSGGTCTATGGRGATTYATTTCCAGCCGATCTTTCAGGCAGCAAATCCCACCCAGGTCTCTCCCCCATGGAATCCCACATGTGGGGACATCCCAGCCCAGCGTGAGAGGAGCGGCAAGGCCGGGAGCATTCCTGGTGTCCCTGCAGTCAAACACTGCCCACTCCAGACTAAACATCGGCCACCGAGCAGAGCCTGGGGCTCCCTGCCGAGCTGCTGTGCTGCAAAATTAAAATACACAGAGATAACAAAGTATATTCTCAATGAGTGGGCCTGAGGAGAAGCCGTGATGCTGGAGCTGTACCCAGACTCCTTCTGGCTCCATTCCAGCTGAAATGGAAATCGAGCCCTCAAAGAGAACACAAATGGAAGTACATTCCTCAAGTAGCCACTTCTGGTGGCTTTTGTAGTACAAAACCCTGGTGGCCACTTCCCCGAGGCAGCCGCACGTGTCCTCCCATGTGGCATCTCCACAGCCACGACCACAGCAACTCCTGCCCCACTGCCTTCCTCCCACGGGCTCCAAATGGGTGAATCCCTTTGAAATTTGCCATTTGGGCAGTCCAGCTGTGGAACCAGGCTACAGCTTTTGAATTCAAATGCCCRTGGGACAGACCTGCAGGTGACAGGGGTGTTGGTGACTGTGGTGACTGCGGTGGGGAGGCACGAGGGAAGTCCTCTCACCACTTCTGCCCCCATAGCTGGGTTGTGTGCCTTGGTAACCTTTTGGTAAAGGTGCCTAAATCCCCGCTGTGCAGAGCCCCAGGGACAGGGTGCGTGAGCAGCTGAGCTGTGCCCACCATCCAGTTTGTAAATGCAGAGCTTCAGCCAAGCCCTTGTTTCTGGAGAAAACCAAAAACCAGGTGTTCATGTAAGCACCAATGATGTGGAAAAGTGGGTCTGAAAATCTGGTTTCCAACCCCGCATTAAGCCACAAAAAAAGAATCTAATATGCAAGAGATGTTTAAAAGCTGTAGAAATTTCAACCAAAGGCCAAAGGACAGGATAAGGTGGATTTGTGCTTCATTTCTCTCCTTGAAACCTGATGGAGCTGCTCTCTCCTTAGCCCTGCCAGTAAGTGGCCAAGTGCCACTGCCTGCTCTTCCATCACTGCCAGGAGCAACTGGATCTGKTGGAAGCAAATGGAGATGCTCCAGGGATGATGGTGTGTCCTCTGTGCAGGACAGGGACATTTCCCACACATCCTTTATCTGTGTCTTCCCTCATGGCTGTTTGCAACAACTCCTTGGAAACAGCAAACTTGAAATGTGTTTCCTTAACAACACTCCTGGGCTGCCTGGGGAATGGAGCTGAGCCCGCCACAGCTGTGGGGCCGAGGTGGCTCCCAGCTCCAGGCTTTCCTCCYCTCGTTTGGATGCCATGGAGCTGCTGGCACATTTGGTGGCCGCTGGCACATCCAGGTCTGAGCACACCACAGCCTCATGGTGTCCACACTGCGACTCACACCTTTATGTCTGAATTAAAGCATTATTTATTTCCCTTTCTGTCCCTCGGGAGCCACATTTTGGGTCAGGAAGCAGGAAAGGCAAGAGCAYTTTTATGGCTGTGGTGAATTTTTCCAATGTGTGTGCACTGGGGCAGCACAGCAGAAAACCCTGGAACACTGGCACAACACCGGAGCAGACGATGCTGTGTTGTGTCCCATCTTAATYTCCAAGGCTCCTGAAGAGAAGAGCAAGGCCTGGGCACAGCTGCCCCACTCACCACGCACCAGCTGAGCCCAAACTACCTCACTGGCACCGCCAGCTCCCACATCGTAATGGTGGGAATGGAGGTCACCGTCCTGTCCCAAGGGTGGCCATGCCCAGGACCTGCCTGTGTCCCAGCACCCAGATGTGCCCCAGCACCCAGATGTGCCCCATCACTCAGACATGTCTCCAGCACCCAGATGTGCCCCAGCACCCAGATGTGCCCCATCACTCAGACATGTCTCCAGCACCCAGATGTGCCCCAGCACCCAGATGTGCCCCATCACTCAGACATGTCTCCAGCACCCAGATGTGCCCCAGCACCCAGATGTGCCCCAGCACCCAGCCATGTCCCCAACATCCAGCCATGTGCCAGGATCCAACCATGTCCCAGCACCCAGCCATGTGCCAGGACCCTGATGTGCCCCATCACTCAGACATGTCCCCAACACCCAGCCATGTCCCCAGCACCCAGCCATGTCCCAACACCCAGCCATGTCCCCAGCACCCAGCCGTGCCCCAGCACCCGGCTGTGCCAGCAGCTGCCCCGGGGTTTCTCCATCGCAGGGCTGAACTCGCTTCTCTGACTCAACCCTGCAACCTGTAATAAACCCCGGGCAGGAGAGGCTCCAAACCAAAATAGCAGGGCTGTGAGGGAGCGGGCGAGGTGCACCCGGTGAACCGGTGGCGGGGTTGAGCAATGCCAGGGTTATTTGCGTCCCTGGGCCCGGCTCTGCCGCGGGAGCCGCGCTCCCGACCGGCGGCGGCTGACGTAGGTCAGCCCTGCTGAGGCACAAACACCRCGGAGACAAAGATCTTCAGCTTTGCTGCGAGGTAAAATCACAAGGTCAGGGCTTCGTGCCTGCTTCAGACCGGCCTCCAGCAGGAGAAGCTCTGAACAGCAGC
Organism: Parotia lawesii; assembly: GCA_003713295.1. Classification (NCBI taxonomy): domain Eukaryota; kingdom Metazoa; phylum Chordata; class Aves; order Passeriformes; family Paradisaeidae; genus Parotia; species Parotia lawesii. The sequence goes on from RAHM01000043.1 coordinate 2,320,318, forward strand.
AGAAGAAAACACTGGAACAAGGCAAAGCAGAGAGCTCTGCAACACGGACTCCAGCAGGCTTAATCTGCGGATCCTGCAGTGCAGACACAGAGAGAAATGTCACCAAACTCTGCAAATATCAGGACCTATTTGCCTGCCTTTCAGTAAGCTCTGTATTGCAGTAATTCAATTTTGAAGGTAATTTCCTGATTCGGGCTAACCTCTCTTACCCTGCCCATTTTCCTCTTAGCACACCGTGCAAAAGGGCTGCGGGCTGTGAGGTTACTCATGTCAATACTGAAAGCAGAGGGATGCAATTTCTTCTTGTTTATCTGCACATTTTGGTTACGAGAGTCTGTCTGTCACTCTGACAAGAGTGCATTTCCAAATTTTAGAAGAGTTCAGACCTTCTGAGTGCAAAGAGGAAGAGACACTTTGATAGAGATCAGATGTGAGATCCTGTGCTAACACATGCCCTGAGGAGGGGCTGCAGGGACACTGGGGAGGGGACAGGGAGCTGATACAACTTTGGGGCAATTCTGTACCCCCTGGAACCCCCCACCAAACAAACCTGAGCCCCCCTGCAGCTCCTGCAGGGAGCACTGGGATAATCACGTGCTGGAGCAACCATCCAGCAGGTTTTGTGGGACACCAGCACCCAGGGCCAGTGTGGAGATGAAGGGCGGTCATCTGATGGAGAAGATCCTACAGGTATGGGAGTTCAGGATCCTTTGTGTCCTGTGGAAGTCACTGACACCTCACTGAGCTGTTTCATGGGCTGCCACACTGGCTTGGACATCCCAGCACCATGGATTTCACTTCCCAACTGGGCTCTGCCCCAATGTGCTTCGTCCACCCCCTTCCAGTGCTGGCCTGCAGGAAAACCAACAGGAGAGGAAATGAGGCCTTCAGTGCCCATTTCCACACTCACAGATCAGCAAAGAGCAGCCACATGCTCTCTCCTGATGCTAATGGAGAGGTGACAACAAACAGCTTTGCCAGAAAATGTCCCTTCCCAGATAATGTCCCTTCCCAGACAACATCCCTTCCCAGACAATGTCCCTTCCCAGATAACGTCCCTTCCCAGCCCAGACACAGCATCACTTCCAATCTATCAAGGCAACAGCGCGGGGCCACCCGTCCTGTTCCTGCTGAGCTGGTGCCAGCACCACGCTGGCATCTGCAGATGTGACAAGGCCACACAGAGCCCTCCCCTGACACCCTGCCCTGCCAGGATCAGCCAGCTTCCCTTCAGACAGCAGCTGCAAAGCAAAGCAGCCCAAAATCCATGGTCCCTGAGGTGCTAAYGGGAGATGGGAGATAGGAGCGCGTTGCCTGCCTACAGCTTTCAGCACAGGCCACGGGAGACTGGAATATTACAAACCCTGTTACAACACTGGCTGAATTCATCTGGTGTGTGCATCCAGCTGCTCTGATGGCCTGGGGCAAAGGGCACAGCTCCTCCGTGCAGACAGTGGCATCATCACCCCACACACACCCGAGCCGGGCACCTGATCCCAGGGAATTCCACCCACCTGGGGCTCGGCTGCCCCGAGCTGACCCCAGCACCAGCCCTCGGGGATCCCGAACACCCTCCTGCCAGGCGAGTGCAAGGTGGGAATGTTCAGCTCTCTGCTGATTCACCCCAGCTGCAAGAGGCTCTGTGAGGAACTGGCAGTGCCTCGGATCCGTGGGATGAAGAGGGGAGGAGGTGGTGGTGGAAGGGACGGAGCACCAGGATGTGCACACTCCAATATCACCCCTAACAACCCCATCCATGGCCATGGGTGAGATGGAGAATCACAAACATCCCTGTGGGAAGGGACCCACAAGGATCTCACCGACTCCCAGAGTTGCACAAGCCTTGTCTGTGTGTCCCCTCTGCCCGGTGAGTGCAGCGAGGAATTCACGAAAAAACACCTCTGAGCCACATTCCTCAAAGCAAGGGACTTCCATGGATGAGGATGTCAGCAGCTGCCAAAGGATGCAGCCCACAAAATGCAGAATTCCACGCTTTGTCCACGCACCCTCCCATCTCCAATAGCCTGATGGGCACCCCCTCAGGATCAAAGCCTCTTCCTTCTTCTCACCTTCTTTTGCTTAACTGTTTTTCCACCCAGCAACTTGATTTCACAGGTGGCCCAAGCCTCCCTTCCACTCCTCTTCTCCCATCACACCGTCCCAAATGCCCTCAAATCCTACAAATCACTCACAGCTGCACGACAGGGAAGCTGCAAGAAACACACAGCCAAGGTTCAGGGAAATCCTACTGGGGTCCAAGAGATACCCTAAAGGACTTGGTTTCCTTCTCCTTGTGGTCACTGGAGCTGGTTGCAATCCTCGTGGCTTCCACCAGGGAGATGGCAACATCCTCCTGCCGCTCTGGGAAAGATGGGATGGTGATGGAGACCCCACGGAGCAACACAGGCCACTGGAGCCTCATGGCCTCTCCCCTTCCCCCACATCATGAGAAATCCCAGCAGTGGAGCTCCGGGGAGCAAGCGGATGGGGCAGGCGCTCCCTCGGTCCCCAGCACACCATAAATCACAGCCCCATTTTCCCTCTGCCAAGGTCCACTGGCTCCGCTGCCTCCCCATCCCAGAGCCTGTTTTCTTTGCTGCTTATCTCCAATCAGGAAATCCACAGGAGCTGCAGGCCAGGGAAGCTGTTAGACAAGAGCGTCCAGCCCTGGCCGGGGGTTTTTTTACGAGGGACTTTTCATTTTGCTGCCGCTTTGTTTTCAGCCCTCGCCTGTCTGCTTGCAGTGGGAGTTTACTGGAATCAAAACTGGAGAAAAGCTCTTGGAATTCACCCGGGGAACAAAAGGGCTTTTGTGCAGGAGGATTTGGAGGACGAGGCTGCTTTCTCCATGTCTGTTTTCCTGGTGCCAAAGAGCACCTGCCCGTGGCAGAGCAGGAGGTGGGATGGGGAGGAGGTGGGCAGAGGAGGGGGTGGGCTCTGCCCGGGCACAGGGGATGTGTGGGCAGGGGCACAGACACCTCCTACACCTGCCAGCAGCGGAAAAGCTGCACAGAAGGGCCTAGAGCTTCCCAAATATTCCTGTATCGTGGCTTATCCCAGCCTTTGTGCCTGGCTCTGCCCCTCCAACAGAAGGCAGGGAGGGCTCTGCTCCTCAGGGCAGCAGCAGCAGCACCCTAAGAAGTCTCCCAAGGGACTCTGCCATGCCAGTGGGTGCCCCCCATGCAGCCCCATGGATGAAGGGATGAAGCTCCCACAGCTCTCAYAGTGGGTGAGCTGAGGGGATGCTGTGGGTTTGCCCATGAGATGGGCATCATCCCAGTACTCCACTTGTGTTTTTTTACTTCCCCTTATTCACCAAGATTTCACCTCGGAACACCACCGTGAGTGACCACGGGGCTCTGACCAACTTCCCACACATGTCCCAAGCAGGCAGCAGCCATTGTGCTATATTTAACACAAAAGCAGGTGCTCCATCTGCCTCAGCCACGAGGGGAGCAGGATTTGCCTTAAATCCATGAGCCCCAGCCCAGCTACAAACACTTCTGTACCTCCCAAACCCTCTGCTCCCAACAGTAAAGCATCCACCTCATACAATTATAGAATAGCCTGAGTTGGAAGGGACCCACAAGGATCATCGAGTTCAACTCCATTCCCCACTGCTCTGCTGAGCCTCAAACCCCAATTTTCTTTCCCCACAGCCACATTTTTGCTCAAGGTCTCTCTCCAGCTCCAACATTGCTTTTCAGGTTTTTAATGTGCTCGGTGCAGCTGGGATTTTCTCCCAGCAGATCTTGCAAAGGGGTTTTGAAGCAGCAGAGTGGGAGCTCTGCAGCAGAGCTGCATCTCCCCTGAGAACACAGACCAGCTCCTGCTGCAGGGGCAGCCAGCCTGGCACTGCCAGCACCCACTTGGCGAGCCAGGGGCTCCTGGAGCTGCCAGCTGTGCTGCCAGCACGGGGAAACACGAATGGCTTTGGAAAGGAAGGTGACATTGCCACCCGCTCGCTGATGCTGCTGCAGGCACAGCCCGGCCGCGGCTCCAGCTGGGAGCGTTCCTGGGCCTTGCTGCTGCTCAGCTTTAAGCACGTGCTCAGCCTGAGCTCACATTCCCATTAAGGCTGGCCTAAGTGCCAGGCTGAGCAGGATCAGGGATGTAAAGGCTGTGCCAGACTCCTGGCTTAGCTGTAGCAGCTGGCTACAGCTTTCAGCCCGTCCTTCAGCCCCAAAAGGGACACCCCACACACGGACACCCCACACACGGACACCCTCCCGATGCTGCCTCGTAGCACCCACTGGCAAAGCCCCGTGGGCAAGTGCTAAGGCTTGTCCAGCCTAAGGGAATCAGGAGGTTTAAACATGAGAAAAGCAGGGCCTGGGTATCAAAAGGGTGTGATTGGGACAGGAAGGGCTCACCTGGGGAGCTCAGCCAAGAGCCCCTCTGGGGTGTCACTGTCCCCAGAAGAGAATGCATGGAAATTCATCCTCCAGCTCCTGCTCCCCACGCCTTAACGCAGCCCCATTCCCCCACGGAGATGTTTTTGCTCACTGAGCACCTTCCCTGTGGGATACGTGTCCTGGTGCCATCACCCTCACAGCAGGCTGCAATACAATCCAATCAGGGCAATGTGAGGTACAGTTTTATTTCTGTTACCAGGGGCTCCAGGCAGCCACAGGAGTCTCGTTTTACCAAGCACAGACCGGGTTTGTTCAGCATATTGTAAATCTGGACGTTTCAGCTGCACTGCTATCAGACATATCCTGCTGATGCTCTGCATGTAAAACTTGGGAGTTATAATTTTCTGCTCGTGAGTAAAGATATCTTGGGAAAAAATGGGCCATTTATGCTCCACAGAGAGAAAACCGCCCATTGATTTGGTCATGCTGTGAGTTATAGAATATCAATGGCTTTTAGAGCCAGGTGGGAATACCCATGGAAACAGAGGAATGTGCCACAAGCCATTTCTTTATCGAGCATCCTCACCTTCTGCAGAAGGCCCTGATGAACAGTAGGGCTGTGCTCATCCACGTGCAGGTCAGAAATTAGGTGGCAACTTTGCCCAGAGTGAGTTTTCCTGCATGAGAGGAACACCACAACACCAGCAGCTCTGGCATGGAAGGAGAGGATCTGCTTCCTTGCATGTAGTCACGGGGAATTTTTGCAAAGGTCCAGCCAAATATTGTGATTAAGTTTCAACATGGTCAAGGCTTTGATCAACCTGCCTTTGTGCCACAGGATCACACAGCTCTCTCGCTATTCTTTAATGATGTAAGAGCTTACTTGCTTATTTTTATATCTCACTTATTAAAGATGGTGTTTCATAGTCCTGGACAGTGCAGAGGGGAGGAACTAACTCCTGCTCCCTCTGCTGGCAATGCCTCCAGCAAACGGGGAGGTCCTACTTGAAAACCACCCAGGAACACCATTCCCAGGGAGAAGCCACGGGAACTGCAGGAAAACCAAACCCGCGGCCCCTCTGAGCCCTGGCACCACCCAGGGCTCCAGCACCGCCGCTCTGGGCACTGCCCCAGCCCCAGGGGGGGCTGGCAATAAGTGCCCTCCTGTTATTGCACTGCCAGCAGCGACAGGGGCTGCTCCAGGAGCCCAGGGGCACAGAGAGGGGAGGACCGGAGCTGCCCCAGCACCACCGTGGCAGCAGAGAGTGCGACCACGGGCAGCAGCTCTGGGTGCTACAAACACCCCGGCAGAGCAGGCTGGCACAGCAGGAAGGCTCCAGGAGCTCCAGGCTGTGCAGGGCAAGGTGGATGCAGCTCCCAGGGAAGCTCTTTCAAGTTCAAACCCGTTTTAGCCAGAGGTCAGAGAGCATGACCTTCCAGACACCTCCAAAGAATCACAGAATACCCTGAGCTGGAAGGGACCCACAAGGATCATCCAGCCCAGCTCCCAGCCCTGCACAGACACCCCAAATCCCACCCTGGGCATCCCTGGCAGCGCTGTCCAAATGCTCCTGGAGCTCTGGCAGCCTCGGGGCCGTGCCCATTCCCCGGGGAGCCTGGGCAGTGCCCAGCACCTTTCCCCTGATAATCCAACCTAACCCTGTCCTGACACAGCTCCAGCCATCCCCAGGCTCCTGTCCCTGTCACAGCGAGCAGAGATTGGAGCTGCCCTTCAGGAGGAAGCTGTAGACCACCAAGATCTCTCCTCAACCTCCTCCAGGCCGAAGAGCACACATCTGCTTGTCTGGCATATAAAGAACACAAGCCATATATAAAGAACAAAAGCCTTTCCCCAGTTTTTATCACGCAATTTTATCTCAGTTTGGAGAACACACTGAAGAAATCCATGACAGCACAGCACTGTGACACACTTGTGGCAGCAGCAGGTCTCGTCCTCCCAACAAAGTGACACAAGTGGGCAGATTTTTCTTCTCTCTACGTATGTCCACGTGGATCAAAGCCCGTCAGGTCACATCTCTGCACCCAGCCTTCTAAAGCAGGAGCCGAAAATACAAACCTCCCTTCACCAGCCTTTCTGTCAAAGCCCCCACAGAACTCCCCATGTGAGGTTCGAGGCTGTAGTTTCACTTACACGCACACACTCCCCAAAATGGTACTGCTTCCCATGAGCAGATAAGCACAAATGGGGAAAAAGGAGAGCAGAAATGGGGGAAAAAAGTAACCAAGAGAAGCAGGGTAACATAAATCATCAACACAGATCCATAGAGTCCATCCCACTTAGCAACCAGGACAAAATACATCCCAACCTCGTAAATTCTTATGTGCGTGCTCAACCCCACTCAAGCACATTCAGTCCCACTGAGTCCTGCAAAAGGACTCGGATGCTCCGAGTTYAGCACGTGCATGTGCACTTTCAGCACGAAGACACGAAAAAAATCCTATTTAGCCTCTCCTTTAAGGGAAAAGAAAAAAAATTCTCCAGCCCCCACTGTTCCAAGCAGGGCCCTGCTCTGCATCAGCTCTGAGTGAACCTCAAGCTTGCTCCTGCCTTTCTGCTGTGGCGATGMCTTTTTAAAAACCCTTTTTAAAGCAAACTGCTGGAAAAGCAGCCCCCCTTGGCAGGAGATGCTCGCACAGGATGGACCCTAAATGAGAGTGCTCCGAGGTAAAGTGACGCTGGAAGCGCTGGCATTGTTCTGGCTCGGCGCAGGAAGAGCCAGAGGAGGAATTCTCTGCTACTGCAGGAAGCTGTTCCAGCCCCTTATCAGACAGAAAGCTCCTGATTTCTTGCGGGGGAAGTACCAAATGTTTTTGAGGGGAAGGAAAAAAAAGAAAGGAAAGAAACGGCATGCCTGGCTCTAAAGGAAGCTGCCTGATGACATGAATGGAGCTGAAGTCATGCTAGGAGGAAGCCCGAGGTGCTGCCCAGCTCAGGTGGCTCCGAGGAAGGGGACATTCCCAGGGCACACTCCCTTGCTGGCACCCCACAGGGACCTGCAGAGGTGCAAGCCCTGGGGTCCTTCTCTCTGCCAAACGCTGCGAATTCAGCCTTGTCTCACTCCACAGAAACACGGAATGAACCGGGTTGGAAAAGACCTTGGAGAGCATCAAGTCCAACCCATGACCCAACACCTCCTCATCAACAAAACCATGGCCCTGAGTGCCACATCCAGCCTTTGTTTAAACTGACTCCATCACCTCCCTGGGCAGATGATTCCAGTGCCCAATCACTCTTTCAGTGAAGAATTTTTTTATTTCTTGTCTCCAGAAAGCAACTTGTTTCTCATCATCTCTAAGTGCAGCATCGGTGTCACCCTCCCCAGCTGTCAGGGGTTATTTTGGGCTCTCCCTCCAGTTCCGATGCTGCTGTCAGGGGGCTGCTTTGGGATGTGGGATGTCCTTCCATGCAATGCACGATCTGCTCTTGTGGTTAATTTATAAAACTGATTCCTTGGCAGGAATCCAAATTCTCTGTAGAGAGGTTCCAAAGTTTTATTAGCAACGAGCAAATTGCTGGTGTCCTTGGGAAAGGTAAGGAAGTCAGAGTCTGTGTTATTTGCCTTTATTTTTTTCCAGAGGGTCTCTCCCAAAGGATAATTCCATGTCACACAGCAACAGCTCTCTGGCTACACAAGGACCTGTAGATATAATGGTTGTCTTGGTTGTCAGATATCTTATTGCACAGATATCTGAAAAAACTTCAATTTTAAGTATTATGTTCACTATTTTATCAGGTTTTATGTCTTGTTTCAGCCAGGAACTCCTTGTCCCAGCCTGGTTTCTCCTGGTAGGTTGTTAAGGGATTGTGGTTTTCATCTCTTAGGAGTTAAAAAGCAGAAAAACACTTTGGAACAGGTCAAAACCCAACAGTATTAGAGCATTGCCTTTCTTCTCCTTTAATAGGCTACTCTGACAACCCTCTGCTTGTTAAATGAGAGAAAAATCTGTGGGCATGCAGTGAAGGTCAATCTTGTGGTTTTTGAAAGCATTTAATTAACACGGTTAAGCACCAAGGTCTGCTTGGGAAGGAACTTCTGCATTAACCAGCAGCATCTTCCTCTTCAACCTGCAAGAGGGGACTGACTGCAGGATTTATCTACATCTCCACGTCCCAAACCTCAGTGCTGCTCGGATTTAGGTGCAGCAGCTTCCCTGTCCTGTTGCTACTGCCAGACGTGCAAGGAAATCGTGGTCAGAGCTGTGTCTGCAGCTCAGAGCCAGCAGAGTCCCAGCTGGCCAGACCCTGACCCCCTTCTGCAGGGGCTGGGGTGGCCCTCTGCACCCCCAGGGCCTCTCAGGGCTGCCAGAGCCCCATGCTGTGCCTTGGACTTGTGCTCGAGGTGTTTCTGTCAAGTGCTTAAACAAATCTACTTAAGATGTAGCTTAGCCCAAAGGGGTTTTGGCATTTTGATGACAGCACGTAAAGTCCCTGTCTCTGCCTTCAGCTATTCTCAGCTCCTACAGGTGCTCCTCTCCATGGATAAAACTACAAGAGATATCCCATATTTGTGCTTTAACCCTGGGCAGTCACATGCACAAAACCCCACAGTCACAGGCTGGCAGTTCCTTTCTGAAAAGTCACAGCATCAGCTGGTTGAGAGAAGAAATCAATCCCAGCCCTTACAAAGCCAGACCGGGTTTTATTTCTTCATCCTTTTGCAGCACTGGAGACCCTAATTGCAGGCAATTAAAGCAGCCCTAGGAAAAAGGGCTGTGTTGAAATCCAAGCTGGGAAGTGTGGCTCTAACTAGCTGCCAGTACTGGAGAGGTGCCCTGCAAGAAGGAGCTGAGCCCAGGGCTGTGCTCGGTGCTGCACAAACCCTGCAGGCAGAGCTGGTGCCAGAAGGACCTTCTGAGCTCGTGTGCCCTGCTCTGGCAGGGATTGGTTCCCTCCTGCCTGCAGGTACCTGAGGCAGCCTGAGACTCCAGCGGGCTCTGACAGGGGCTGCTGCACACGGAGGTGCTGAGAGCAGATAGAGAGGAGCAAATCCAGGGAAACAATCACCCAGACATGGAATGGTTTGGGTTGGAAAGGACCTTAAAGCTCATCTCATTCCACRGGCAGGGACACCTTCCACTATCCCAGGTTGCTCCAAGCCCTGTCCAACCCGGCCTTGGACACTTCCAGGGACACGGCAGCCACAGCTGCTCTGGGCACCCTGTGCCTCACCACCCTCACAGGAAATAATTCTTTCTTGATATCTGATCCAAACCTACTTTAAACATCAGTAATCAATGCTGGGTTTGCCTTTAAAATATTCTCTCTCCCTTCCCTTTTGGTGCCAGTTCTGTGGGAAGGTTTGTCTTTGCTGGATTGGGCCTTCCATCACTTCAGAGCTGTCAGAACAACAAAAGACTTTTGAGTCATTTTCCGTATCTGACCTTGAACTACTGGAGAAGCAATAAACATTCACAGGAGGAACGATACCATGGAGTGAAGCTGTAATTTTTATAACTTGTTGCTTGAGTGTGAAATGAGCCCTGCTGAAAACGCAGGAGCGAGGGACTCGGGGATCGGCCCCCAGTGCAGGAGGAACACAGGCACACAAACACGGCGCCTGGGACTTGCACAGAGCAGCCACACGATGCTCTGAGGCCATTTGGCACTGATAAGCATTTTTCATGGAGTGCAATTACATATTTTTGTTTAGAACAAGATTTTCCTTCAAAAGCAGCTCCCGAGTCCGTGCTGATTCAGCCTTCATTAAAGGCCTCTTCTTGCAGACACTCAAGTGTTGACTCCTGCAYGGATTTTCTATTGCTGCCTTATCTTTGGCATCTCATCTGCAACTTCTGCTGGGTTTTTTTCTTTCTTTTTTYCCCCCCCACTGTTTTCATCTGAATGCAGCAGAAGTAGCTGCTGCTCGGGCTTCAGTTCTTCTCACGATTTTTGATCTGCCTGGGTGCAGGCTAAGAAAACCCAGCCTTGATTATAAAATTGCAGGCTAAGTAGGCTAACAAAACAGCACCAGCAAGAAACTGGATCAGCTTTGCTCTGTGAAGTTTTCCTGCTCGAGTAGGGGAAAAAAAAATGCTTTTTCTCCTTACAAATCTGAAACCCTACCCCAGCTGCAGAGGTTGTTTGCATTGGGCTTCACAGCACTCAGGTTTTGCAGCCCAACAAGCCACAGCCACTGCTCCAACAGCAACTGGGGGGAGCAGCCAGAGTAGCTCCTACCCCAGTAGAGCCTTCCCTGATGCCATCTCTGACCCTGCCCCTACAAATCCAGGCTCCTGCYTGAGGATGGGATGCAAATCCAGAGGGAACTGCCATAGCTTTGACAGCACCAGCAGACCAGGATGCATGAGCGGCTTCTTGGAGCTCCCACTGAGGATGTTCAGCATCTCTCAGCACCATTTCCAAAGTAAAGATGACTCAGAAATGCTTTAGTACCCTGGAGGCTTTCATGGTGGGATGAACCCTCTGTGTTTGGAATTCCCAGTTTAAGAGGATGGGGAGATTTGAAGGATGGGTTTAATTCTGGCTTTGAGGCAAAAGAAAGCCCTACAAGCAACAGCCTCAGACTTCCCCTCTCCAAACTGCTTTTCGCTGAGCCAAGGTCACTGAGCAGGAGWCAGTTTTCCATTCACACTTGTCAAGTGCAGAATATTGTGGATTTGGAAGACAAAAGCAAAAAAAAGCCCCAGCTTTTTGTGCAATGAGCAGATATGGAAATTGCACTGAATGGCCTTCACCACTAGGCCACCACAGACCATAATATCTGACGTGGCACYGCTCCAGCCTCCTGGATCTGCTTCCCTGCTAACACTGCTCTAGCTGATAATGCTAATCCCTTCAACTATTCCCAGACAGGCCCTAAGGAAGAGAGCTAAATAACTCCACAGGTAATGAAACAGATTTTTATTTTCTTTAATTACAGCTCTGTCCATGTCCCAAACTGAAAGAATGCTCCTGCAATTTCTCCGGCCACTGGAGGCTGACTCAACGCTTCAGCTAATGATGCTGGCTGGTGGCCACGCTGCCAACTTGTAAAATGCATCCCAAAATGGTGCCCCAAAACGTGAGTGACAGCAGGAAGGGACACCTGGTGAGTAATTCTCACTCAGAACTGCTCGTGCCACCCGCTGCCATCACAGCTGTGACCTGCCCTGTGCTTGCACTCCCTGTCAGGTGCAGAGCTCTGCCTCTGGAGCTGCAGCAGCATCAGGAATGCAAGTTCATGGGGTGAATCCCTTGGGGAAGGGTTGGGAATCATCACAATGACCAGGGTAACAAGCCCYGGGCCTCCAAGTGTGTTTGCAGAGGGCTGGAAAAGCTTCCCCACTCCTGTGCCAACAAAACTCCCACACTATTCTTCTTTTTCCAGCTTAAAAAAGGGATCAGAGCTTTTTTCAGGTGTGTTGGTTTTCAACCCTTTTCGGAGAGGCTTCTAGAGGTGTTGTCAGAGCTGTTTTCAGAAACAGAAAAGGCCCAAGTGACAACAAACACAGGCACTGTTTGGGGGGAAAAGGCAACTTTTTAGYCATCTTATGTATTTGCAACTACAGGACCCAGAACGTGCAAATCTGCTGCAACCACGTTCCACGGCTCCATACCCTGGCAGAAACRAGGTGTCTCATCTCTCCAAACGACTCCTGTGGTTTTCATGGAGCAGCATTCACTTCACCTGAGCAGCCTGTGGACGTGTCATGGGAGGGAATTCACCCCCAAGGAAGTGCCGAGGTTTTGGTGACTGAAACAAGAAAAAAGGAGCCACGCTCGGCGTGGCACTGAGGGGCCTGGCAGGAGCACTCAGCTCTCTGCTCCCTTTTTCCTGCAACTTTGCACTTTTATTGCTAAAATTGCTTCTAGTTTGAGCTTTTAAATGTTTATGTCCTGTCCCTGCCAGGTGCCTGGGTAGCACCGGGGAGCTGCTGCCCTGACCAGTGTTGGGACATGCTGGGACATGCTGGGACATGCTGGGACACGGGGACAGGGCACCCTGCAAACACCTTAGAGCAGTGCAGGGTGAAGGCAGGGGCTCACCCACGTGTCCCAGCTCCCACTGGCTCACCTGGGCACAGCAGTGCTTTGGTTCATGCCAGACATCATCCCCAGGCAAACTCTTTCTGCCCCAACCAGGTTTTCCTTCTTCCCAAGCTGGGTAATTCCTCCAGCCTGGCACTGCATGAGGTTTTTAAACCTCTTTATAAATGTTTGCCCCCTCTTCACCCAAAGCAGGCACCTCCAGCACTGCAGCACAGCAGGCAGCACCTAAACTAATTCAACAGGGCACCCTTAAAAACAATTTTAATTAAAAATACATCAACAACTCGAGCTGAAATTTGCTGCTAGTCCAGGCTTTGCTAGGCTTGCACCTGGCTGACCGTGCCACGGCTTTGCTCCCCGTGCCCTTGCCAAGTGCCTGTGTCATGGGAGTGTGCAAGTGGGGAGAAGCTGAGGTGGTGCTGACGAGGCAAAATGCACATTGCACAACCCACAGGAGCTGCCTGCAGGTTAATCTTACACCAGCAACAACCTGCCACCTACCTAGGGCTTCAAAAAACACACCAACAGCTCACATTTTGGCTTTACGGCTGCTCCACTGAGACTCCCAGCTGGGGAAAGCAAGAGYGTCTCACACAAAACTGTGGTGTTTGGAATAGGTGCAGGGTCTTTGGTCAGACCAAAGTCCAGAGGGTGCATGCTCAGCCAGCATCACGTGGGACGTGCTGCTCATAATCCCAGCCTCCCTGTGCAGCTGGAGCACTGGAAATTGTATTTGAAACAACAAAGTCGGAGGTTTAGGTGGGACGTCAACAGGCAGCAATACTTGGTTTAAATATCATTGCAGTGTATTTATGAATCAGTGCTCTAATGGGTACTGCTCCCCCTTCCCTTTTCTTATTACAATGGAGAAATTTGCATATTTGCAGGTGTTTTCTCCCATGTGGGTTTTGACAGGGAATAATTCCCCCGTTGCAAGGAATTTGGGAGACTCTTCTATCTGCTGTCACCAGAGTTCAGATTTACAGCCTCAAACTGCGCTTGGCTTGAAATTAATATGGACTTCCGCTTTTTTTTCCCCCCTCCTCTTCYCAAATAATATCCTATTAGTCATGACAGCCAAACGGGCTGGATTTGGGCAACGATTCAACTTCTGAGCTCCCATCAACATCAAGGCCCTCTGGTCCAGAGCAGGCTCAACTCTGAAGGTGAGGAACAGGCTGCAGGAACCTGCTGTGCTCAGAAAAAGCTGACTTGCTATGGTTGCTCCATCCAACAAAAAAATACCAGTTTGCAGCTTAAAAGAGGGAATGAAGGTAGGAACAAGCACAGGGTGAAATGCAGGGATGTCTTTGACTTCAGGCGGATTTTGTATCTGGATGGACCCTCAGGGAGCCCATCAGGACAGGTAACGTGGCTGAGAACCATGAGCACAACGCTGGAGGCATCTGCTCATTCCTGCTGTGGAAAGGGCCAGAAGGAAAGTGTTGATTTCAGGGAGAGTTTTAACCTTTACAGACTGTGCAGGAAGCACAGCCCCTCCTGTTGTTTGCACAGCACAGGTAGGATCCCCCTGAACCAGGTGGGATTCCTTGCAGGGAATAAGAGCAACTCTGCTGCTCACATGTTCYCCTGACAAGCCGCATCAAAAAAATTCATCTCTGGCAGATTCTCAGAACAACTCTGGAAAGGATTCAAAGCAGGGAGAGGGCTCAGCAGCTGGCTGGGGCTCTGGGCTGTATTTTCAAGAGCTGCCGAGGAACCTCCTGTGCAACACATGAAAGCCGATCCCGAAACGCAGATTATGCCTCCCTTAATTCATCCCGAAGAACGACACCTCTGGTGCAAACCCCGGAGCCGAAACCCCTTCCCGAGCAAAAGCTCGGCCTGAACAGCTGAACTTGGAAAAGTTATCCGTGCGAGGAATGCGGGCTCAGGCACTGGTGCTGCGGAGCGCGAGGAGGACGGGAACGGCACTCAAGAATGATGCCATTCATTGAGATCATGTTTTGTGGGTTGGCCACTTCCATCTTCCCTTTTTCCTSGTACTTGGGGAGGACGCAGAAGGCCGGGGCTGGGGAGCGTGGGGGACGCTCAGCACCCCTGCAGGGCCACCAGCGCAGGTCCCTGCCTGTCACCGCCTCTGCACGCTCTGCCTTTGCCACCCCCAGGCTTTTTGGGGACCCCCCCCGGCCAGCCCCTGCCCCCCCGAGGGTCTCCCAGGGACCCTCCTGCCAGTGGCAGAGTGCTCTGGGTACCACYGGGTTCAATCCTGCATTATCAAACTTCCTTGGCTCTTTGCATCGGAAACTTTTACAATTCCCTGCTCGGCTGGAAAAGATGACTGCAGCAAACCCAAATTAGGAATAAATTATACAACAACTTTACATTTTTCTTCTACAAAGGAAAACTGTGTGGCAAGAGCTGCGCAGGCACCTCCTTCCCAACGTCCTCCCTTGCAAGGATTACTGTGGAAGGCTTCACAGACGGCTTAGTTTGAATAGATAAATAAATAAACACAACAAGAGGCAGCTCCAAACCCAGTTTGGGACCTGCTCCCGCCGGGCCACGCGCTGCCTCTCACCTCCCCCCAATCCCAAATATGCGCGAGGGCTGCAGGATGCAGGGAGAGCCAAGCTGCAATACCCRATCCAAGCACTTCAAAAGCTCCAAAAGCTGCATCTGTGCGGCCGCTCGCTGACATATGGGCATCTATTTTCACAATGAATGGCCGCAGCAACTCCTCCTTAAAGCTCCCTCCGCCTGCTCTTGCAGGGGCCGTTGCATTCCCGCAGCATTTTTGCAATATTAAATTCTCCACCTCCTCCCCCCCCCCCCCCCCCCCCGCCGCCCTTGCAGGGCACAAGGCAGAGCCTCTCCGGAATAACCAGCGAGTTAAAAAGCAAAGAGCGAGCGCTCTTTGCCACGGCGCTGGCAGAAATAAATCACTGCTGTCCCCTTCCCGAACCCCCTGCCGCTGCTCCTCAGTGCTCAACTCCTGCCCTTCTGCAGCTCCTAAATGTTCAATTTTTGCCCTTTTGCAACTCCCAAATTCTCAACTTCTGCAGCTCCAAAATGCTCGATTTCTGCAGCTCCACAATGCCCAATTCCTGCCCTTTTGCAACTCCTAAATACTCAACTCCTGCCCTTCTGCAGCTCCTAAATGCTCAATTTTTGCTCTTTTGCAACTCCCAGATTCTCAGTTTCTGCAGCTCCTAAATGCTCCAGTCCTGCAGCTCTTGAACACTATTCCTGCCCTTCTGCAGCTCCAAAATGCTCAATTCCTGCACTCCCAAATGCCCAGCTCCTGCCCTTTTGCAGCTCCTGAATTGTCAACTTCTGCAGCTCCAAAATGCTCAATTCCTGCACCTCCAAAATGACCAACTCCTGCCYTTTTGCAACTCCTAAACTCTCAACTTCTGCCCTTCTGCAGCCCCTAAGTGCTCCACTCCTGCAGCTCCTAAATGCTCCCATTCCTGCAGTTCCAAAACGCTCCATTCCTGCCTTTCTGCAGCTCCCAAATACCCAATTCCTGCCTCCCTGCACTTCCCAAAAGCTCCATTCCTGCCTTTTTGCACGCTCGGAGCGTGCTGGTGTGACAAACCCCACTGCCGCCTCTGACCAAAAGTTACCAAATATTACAGGGGGGGGGAGAGAAACGGGTGGAAAATGATCTCAGCGCTGGCACGAGAACAATACTTTCCCATGGAAACATAGGTATATATTTAATTCCTGGTAACTCCACTCCAGTTTCACCTTTCATCTCCCTCGCGGACTTGTTTAAAAGTTTGCTTTAACCCCGCGCCGAGCCCCGGCTGCAGCTGCTGCTCCGACACCCCCCCTTCTCCCGGCCGTGCCGAAGGCAGGCGAGGGGCTCGGCCATCCCGGGAGCGGCTCCCGGCCGGAGCCAGCGCGGGGCTGCTGCAGCGCCGGGGAGCAGGAAATGCGGCGGGAGCTGCACGGGGAGCGGCACCGGGAGCGGCGGCACCGGGACACGCGGGCGTGCAAGCGCGCGGGCACGCGCAGCACGTGCACCCACGCCCGGTTGCACGCGCGGCTGCACGCGCACATGCACGCGCGGTTGCACGCGCGCGCGCAGCTGCACCCGCGCACGCTCCCGCACATGCACCCGCAGCCGCACGTGCACCCGCACGCGGACGCGCACCCGCAAGCTGCACCCGCAAGTTGCACAAGCGAATGCGCACGCACCCGCCAAGTTGCACAAGCGAGTGCACGCGCGCGTGCACGTGCACGCGCGCCCGCGGCTGCACCCGCAGCCGTTGCACGCGCGCGCGCGCACGCGGCTGCACCCGCGGCTGCACCCGCGGTTGCACGCGCGAATGCACGCGCACATGCACCCACCCGCAGCCGCGCTCGCACACGCACACGCGCGTGCACGCGCGGCCGGCACGCGCGCACGCCCCTCTCACCTCGGGGCTGAGACATTGTCCCCCGCCTGGGTGGGGGGAAGGGCGCGCGCACAAAGAGACTTCCCCGTGCGGCTCCTCCGGGGCGAGTTGCCCGACACACAAAAGATGCGAGGCGCGCTCCCCGCGCGCGCTCCCGCCTGGGCGGCGCGGGGCTCGGGGCGCGCCGGGCCGCGCCGGGCCGGGCCGGGCCGGGCCGGGGGGTCCCTGCGCGGCTGGCGCGGGGCCGGCGCGGCTGCACCTACATGATGGGCCGGGGCGGCCGCCCCGGCCTCCGGCGCGCGCGGGGGGGTGGCCGCACTGCGCACGCGCGGCGCCGCCGCAACGGCGCCTGGGAGATGTAGTCCCGCGGCCTCCCCGCGGCGGGCCGCCGCCAGGGGGCGCGGTGAGCGCGGCTCCGCTCCACACGCGATGGCCTCAGACCGATCGCCGCAAATCGCCGCAGATCGCCTCAAACCGCATCAGATCACCCCGCACCGCACAGCATCTCATCGCCTTGCACCGCACCCCGCCGCGCGGCATCACATCGCACCGTGCCGCACCGCTCCGCACCGCCCGTGCGCTGTTCTTTCCCCAAACGCCTGTGCTTGCCCGCCGTCCGCCCGCTGCCTGTGCCCCTGCCAGCCGCTATCCCTTCCTGCATCCCTGTCTGCATCCCTGCGCTCCTGCCTCCCTCCCTGCCCGCCTGCATCCCTGCCTGCATCCCTGTGCCCCTGCCTGCATCCCTGCCTGCATCCCTGTGCCCCTGCCTGCAGCCCCAACATCATCCCTGTCTGCATCCCTCTGCATGCCCGTGCCCCTGCCTGCATCTCTACCTGCATCCCCGTGCCCATGCTTGCAGTCCCAATTTCATCCCTTCCTGCATCCCTGCCTGCATCCCTGGACCCCTGCCTGCATCCATCCCTGCATCCCTGCATCCATCCCTGCATCCATCCCTGCATCCCTGCATCCATCCCTGCATCCCTCTGCCCCTGCCTGTCTTCCTGCCATCAGCAAGTTCTTAATCCGCATTTTTTAATTTTTCCCCTTGCAGGCAAATCAGATGGAGTGAGTTTATCCCGAGTCAAGCAGGGTGTGTTTGGGGGTGGCCATGGAGGTTTCCCGTGGGAGGAGCCAATAGACCTGATCTGGTGACATTTCCCTGAGATGCGGACACTGTCCACATGGGAAACTCGGGGCAGTGGTAGATGGGTACCCCCTCTGCCACGTAGGAACCTCCCTTCTGGAAAAAAACCCTAGAGAAAGGAAAAAAAAGACCTTTCCAAAGCAGTGTTTACCATTATTTATGCGTTTCCTTACAGGAACACCAGGAGAAAACAAATAAAATGTAATAAAAATAACTGAGCGCTAAGAAATGTGCCCTTCAAACCCATTTACAGTTAAATTAGTGCTGAGGTTATTTTACACCCCRGCAAAATATTGGTGACAAAGGTATAAAATCCAGTGAGAAGGTTGCATGGAGGGCGTGGATGGGAGTGAAAGCAGTGCTGCCACTCATTCCTTGGGCTGGAAAACGTGCACTGGAGCTGATTTTGGTGCCGTGCCTCCTTTTCCCAGCCAGCCCCAGGCACTGAACTTGCACTCAYCTGGCCTTGCCACTTTTAGCTGCAAGGGCCAAAGTCTGAAGGAGCTGCAGCCCTCAGTTAGGGCTCTGTGTGTAATTCCTCCTGTTCAGAGGGCTTCAGGGATCAGGGTGATGCCATGATGATTTTTTGCCTTTTCTTTTATACCTTTTTTATAGTTTTTGTATTCTTAGTGGCTTTTTTAGCCTACATTCTTGAACTTATTTTGTCAAGTTAGGAGACTCAATATCTTAGAAGCCTCGTAGTTAGAGATCAGAAAGCCCCAGACCCCAAGGTCCTCTCCAGAACACATTTTGTAAACTGAGATAGARCCATCCAGGGGAAGGTTCCTTGGGGAGGGGGGGCTCACTCGAGCCTCTCATTGGGGAATCTTTGATAGATGTGCTAATTAGTAACACCTATAATGAGATACCAGATCCATTGTGGGTGTGCATTGTGGTGTGCATGAGTGCATTCGACCTAGATGTGGTGCACCTAAGGATCCTTAAAATAAATACCAAGGTAAAATCCCTTTTTCCCTTCTAACCGTGTTTGACTCTTGATTTTAAAACCAGGGAAAGGCATCAAGGGAAATGGTTGTGGTCCTTCCTGCCAAACACTCAGCTCAAGCAAATCCTTACAGCCAAGGAATAAATCCCCAAAATGAGGGGTTTGCCACGGAAATGCCGACAAACCCTTCACTCACACGTCACAAATGGCAGCATTGGGAGCAGGRTCGTGGTGGGACTCAGAGGCCTTGTCCCATGAAGTGGTGCTGCAAGGCTGCAGCTTTTAACTGGCTTTTAATGTTTGGAACAAACTTCTGTTGGTCAAACCCGCACGCAGGTGCCAGCTCAGGGATGCTCCTTTGGGTTTCCATGAAGATTTTAGGTGCCTGCTGGAAGATCAACCACTGGGCCATATCTAAATCCAGCTGTTTTCATAGAATCATGGAATATCCTGAGGCGGAAGGGACCCACTAGGATCATGGAATCCAACTCCTGGCACTGCACAGGGCACCTCAAGAATGCCACCGTGTCCCTGGGAGAGTTGTCCAAACATTTCTTGAGCTCTGGCAGGCTTGGGGTTGTGACCACTCCCTTGCTCCAGTGCCTGACCACCCTCTGGGGAAAGAACCTTTCCCTGATATCCACCCCAACCCTCTCCTCACACAGGTTCAAGGCATTCTTTTCCACAGAGGAGGGAATCCTGGTTCTCCATCACCTCCTGGAGCACTGGCCCTGTCCCTTGCTGGCTGCCAGCTACCATCAGGCACACTGGGATGTCCCTGTCACACACAAGCTCAGACAGCACAGCAAACCCAGTGTCCCTCCACGGCACAATGTCACTTTTTTCCATCTTTTTTATGTTTTTCCTGTTCCCCCTCTCCAAAGATGTCCCAGAATCAGGATCCCACTGCTTTCCCCAGGATTAGGGCACCCTTACACAGYGCCCTGCTAAGGCCCAGGGGAATTTTCTCCCGATTTTCAGGGGTTTAGGCTGAACTGGGATCTGCAGAGGCTTGTCCATCCCTCGAGTGGTTGGTGTGTGCAGGGCAGGAGGGTGTGGGAGGCTGGGCTGCAGGACGAGTCCTGGCAGGCTGCAGCAGAAGCGGGCAGGGCAGGGGGGAGGCAYGGCAGTGTCACCCCAAACTGGGGGGTTGTCCCCAGGTGTGAGGGCTGCAGCTTCCCCCAGCCCTGTGCGATGCCCTCCCCTGCCCTGGAGCCGAGAGGGGACATCAGAGGGGGACASGGTGGGCACAGGGATGGACTCAGAGCTATGCACTGGGTGCTGCCAGCTCTGAGTCAGAGCTGGGTTGGGAGGGAGCTTTAAAGGGCACCTCATCCCACCCCTGCCACATTCCACTTTCCACTATCCCAGGTTGCTCCAAGCCCTGTCCAACCCGGCCTTGGACACCTCCAGGGATGGAGCAGCCACAGCTTCTCTGTCTGCCCATCCTCATTGTAAAAACAACTCTTCCTTATATCCAAATCAAGTGGTTCCAAAACCCTTTATTACTTTTGTTGTTCCCGTTTGCTCCAGCACGGTGCCCGGCCTTTCACCTTCCAGTTTCCTCTCCAMAGAGCCTTTTCTTATTAAAATCTAAATTCTGCACACAATGTGACCAGATCTCCCTTGCCCAGGTGGGATTCACCCTCCTCCTGTCCAGTGACAGGCTCAGGTCCCCATGTGGGGAAGGGGAAGGGGAAAGAAGGGAAGGAGAAGGGGAAGGGGAAGGGGAAGAAGAGTTATTGCAGAGCTGACTGAAAAGATCCAATTTCTACACCTGTGTCTGGCCATAGCTTTCTTCTCTAGCCCTCCCTGCCTACAGTAGTTTGAATTTTCTACAAGTTCTGATTTATTTATTCCTTCTCCCAACTCGCTCCTTCACTGCTAGGGAACAAATTTGCTGCAGAGAAATTGGACAAACAATTTCTGTGGTTTCACTGCTGAAAAAATCTCCTCTCTGTGTCTGCAAACAGAAGGTTTGCCCCGAAATGTTGTTTGTTTCAGATCCGAGGTTGTTTCCAGCGTTGGCTTTGATCAGGGCGCTCAGGAGGCGAGCGGAGTCATGTGYTGGGTTTGTCCAGGGAAAACACAATTGGAGGCTTCGGTGTCAGTGTTTGTGTGAACACTCACTGCTGGGCCAAAAATTAATCCCAGAGYCCTGTCCACAAACAGCAGAGAGCTCCAGCTCCCCCAGATTCTCCTGCTTCACTCTTGCAGGACCATTGCCAGAGGTTGTTTCCGTATCCCAGTTTCTCACTGGGGAGGGGGGTGCTTTCCCTGTCATCTCCCTTTACCAGGAATTATTTGGAGAATTCAGATGCTGCTCATGTGTGATTTTCAGCTGTCACAATCACAGGTGATGGGAAACAGGAGCAAAACTGTGTCCAGGACACCTGTGGTMCCTCCTGGTGCATCCTTGAACACCAAGACCAGGATTTGGGGCTTAAATCAGGATTTTCCCAGCCTGTCATGGGGTGGGAAGGGGCCACAGCTATGGCTCTGAAGCTGTTGTGTATTTAGGATGACAGCCCTGTGCAGGGACAGTAAGAAGTCCCAGTTTTCCCAAAAAACAATGCACTTTGCAGATGGAGCAGCCAAGCAGAAGAGCTTGGTGATCAAACTTCATGGAGCAGGAGGTTGGACAGGCTGCAGCAGCTCCTGTGCTGGAGGATCCAGTGGCTATTTCAGTTTCCTTGGTTCTCATTTGTGTTTTTATTATTCTGCTCCCAGCCATCTCCTCCCTTCATGGGAATGGGAGCTGTGGGGAAGGAAGGATAATTTGGGACGAGTGTAGCGAGGTTTGGCTTGGCCTGTCCTGTGAGAGACAATGAGACAATGACATTTTCAAGTATGACCCCATCCCCTGGACAGAACCTCATGAAATTTCTCATTATTTTTAGCTCAGGTAGCGGTCAGTCCCCACAGAACAGCTGGGCAGGAGAATGCAGCCATTCCCTAATGCTCCTGGTACAGGAAAATTAAAAATAATTGGAATAATGACACCAAAGGACGTGGCTGCCTTTAGTGGGGCAGCAGGCAAGGCAGAAGACAAGGACAGTTCCTCTTCTCTGCTACAGAAGATGAACAAACTGCAGGAAGTTCTCCAACACGAGAGAGACCAGCTGGGAAAAGGGACACTCCCAAGGGATGTCTGGGGAAGGAGCTCCAAGGAAAACCACAGCAAACAGAGGGTGCAGATGCTGGGGAGGAGAATGCGGCTGGGGGAGAGAGGAGGTGAGAAACAATGAGCTGAGCTGAGCCCGAGCTGCTGAAGGCAGCAGGCACCATCTGCTCCTCAGGGTCTGAATGGTGCCGCCTGAGATCCTGCATTCCTTTGTTCCCCGGGAATTGCAGCCTGAAGGAATTTAAAGCCAAGCACAGGCCCTGGGASTTCAGCCCCATCTTACCTTTTGTCTGAGTTTCCTCCTTCTCCTCCTCCTCCTGCCTCTCCTCTTGCAGCCCTTGCTCCCCTTAACATTTTTCCACCCTGGATGCTCAGGAGATGGATTAAAGCCCAGGAGGGCTTGGAACTCTCAGCAGTGAAACAAACTGTGCTGCCCCAGCACGCACAGGGTGGGATGYTGGTAAAATTTCCCCTCATGGCTGGGTGGGTGGGGAATTGTGAGGATAAAATGACCCAAGAAGTGCATGCAGCTCATCAAAGAGGCAGAGGCCAGTAAATAAAAATGACTTTCAGCTTAGTAATAATGAGGTTTCAGAGCCATAAATCTGACTGGACAACAATGATGGGTCAAGCACGCTCTTCCAGGAGGGGTAAGGGGGATGTCTGTGTGTGTAAACCTAAAGAGGAGGGACAGAGGTGGAGAGTCAGGTAGGAATTTTAAAGTTTTAGAAAAATATGCAATTAATGCACAGACGAACTAAAGCAGCCTCACACCTCTGAAATCATTGATCTGGGGGGCTGGGGGAAAACGTGTTTTTATATGGCCTGTCTTAAACTGCTTGTCCCTCCCTCTGAGCCTTGCATTCCTGCTCTTGGGGATGATTTTTTTCTTATAAAAAGCCTGAAATTTCACCAGCTTCATCTTTGTTCCATGGTGACCTTTTTTGCTGTGCTGCTGCACAGAGATGTCCCTGCAGAAAGTCAGAGGTGCCATTCCTCTGTCACACTTGGGGGCTGTCACAGAGGGACAGAGCTGAGTGTGGTGGTTTTATTGCTGCTGGCATGGGTTTTAATGCTGCAAACACTGCTGGGGTTTCTTCAGAGTTTACATTTGCTGCTTTCTGCCCTGCCTCTGCGTGTAACAGATTCTGCCTGTGCTTTGGTGCAGTAATGGACCCAAATGCATCCTTCGGGCTCCTGGGAGCACTTAGTGCAGCCCTTTTGTGTTTTCCGGATTCTCAGGGCTGGCTCTGGGTCACATCCCGAGCTCCAGGCTCTCTGTTCATGGCCCTGTGCCYGCTCAGCCCTGCCAGGGGCAGCTGGATGCTTCATCTTTTAGGGTCAGTCCCATCGCCTTTAGCCCCGTGGGTTTAACATTTGCAGGTCACTCACCAGACACTGTTTGAACACCCAGTGGCTCCATCCCAAAGCCAGGAGCAAGAAAAGGAATTCAAACTCTCCTCAACTCTGCCCAGCCCCTTCACCAGGCTGGGTGCAGCACCGCCTCTGCTGCTCCGAAGGATTTTTAAATGACCCCATCAAGGCTCCCCTGAAGCCAAGACATCTTTAAACTCAGAAACCCCCAGCCAGCCTGCCCCTGTCTGGGGAGGGGTTTCCCTCCTTCCCAGGCAGGAGAGGTGGGGCAGGACCCCGGTGAGCTGGAGCTGTGGCACTGCTGGGTGACACTGCGTGGGTCACTGGTGGCTGGGTGGAGATGTGGCCTCAGCCACATCGCCATCCCGATGCCTTTTCCTGGTCTTAAAATCAAGAATCAAACACGGTTAGAAGGGAAAAAGGGATTTTACCTCAGTATTTATTTTAAGGATCCTTAGGTGCACCATGTCCAGGTCGGATGCACCTCCATGCACACCGCAATGCACACTCACAATAGATCTGGTATCTCGTTATAGGTGTTACTAATTAGCACATCTATCAAAGATTCCCCAATGAGAGGCTCTAATGAGCCCCCCTCCCCAAGGAACCTTCCCCTGCATGGTTCTATCTCAGTTTACAAAATGTGTTCTGGAGAGGACCTTGGGGTCTGGGGCACTCTGATCCCTAACTACGAAGCTTCAAAAATGTTCAGTCTCCCAGCTTGACAAACAAGGCCAAGAATGTCAGCTAAAGCACTAAGGAGACAGAAGTTGTAAAAAGGTATAACAGGGGTATAAAAGAAAAGGCAAAAAATCATCATGGCATCAGCCCTGCCCTGCACCCCTCACTCCTGGAAGATGTAAGCATCTGGGATTTGGGATTTGGGATCTGGGGGGAAGGTTTCACCTCGGGGCACTGCTCTGCACTTAGGACTTTGTTTCTCACTGGTTTTCCCCAACTCCTTCATTCCAGCTGATTTTTTTCAGCAAAATGAGCTGCAAGTTCATTCAACAACTCAGTCAAGGGTTCAGTCATAAACTGCTCCTTGCTCTGGATCCCCAGGGATGCAGAATGATGTTTGGAGTATGGATGCAATGCTGGGGTCCCAGCCAGCCCCAAAACTCCCAGCACAGGACATGCAAAGCAAGGAGAAACCTGGACATTTAGGGATGGAAGCTGAGGCCTCACCAGCAGCCAGAGAGAGGAAAGAACAGGAGGAATCCACTGCAAAAATGTTCTAAAACACAGGGGGATGAGGCTGAGCAGCTCCAGTGCCAAACAAAGACAGGTGGCACCTCTGTCTGAAGGGATCTTTTTATTGGGACGGCAGCAGGAAACATCTCTTCCTTTCACTGACATGGATACCTGGAGTGTGCTGCAGTGCAGAGCCAGCCAGGGGCTTTTTTAAATCAGGAAATCATATTTCAAAATCCATCCAGGAAAACCTCTGGGAAGGGCACACAGCTGGAGGTGGGCAAGTGGCTGCAGGACCAGAGGATGGTGCCACACACAACGGCAGTGCTGATGAAAAATACTCATTTTCTGCCACATCCCCACCAGGGATGGGTCGCATTTTCCCCCCTCCAAACTCTGCTGATTTAAAATAGGCATTTGGGTTCTTTTTTTGTGCAATCATGAGGTATTACTCATGGCCAGAGGGAATCCGTGTTTGCCCCCATCTGGCTGTAATTATGGCATTCTATATGCTCTGCATACAATGTATATATTGTGCACTGAACTGCTGGCACAGCTCTTGTTGAGGCTCTGTCGATGCTTCAGTTTAAAGCTTGGTTGTTTTTTCTTTTTTTCCCCGAGGTTTCTAACTTCCCGTAAAAATCTATTCTGGGCTGGGACTCCCTGTGCCAAGTCTTAGGCCAGGATTGAAATTTCTTTTATGAAATTTTATTCGGAGCCAGTCTGGATGTTGTTCCAGAAGGTGGGTGAGGGCACGGAGTAAAATCTGTGTCCTGCATGGTGTGAGCGAACCTGACTCCTCAAGAACTAAATTTTGCATAACCGCTTCTAGAGGTGCCAAATGCTGCAGTTCTCAGCAGGGTTTTAAGCCCTTTTCTTTAAATCCAGGGATAAATTGTACTTGTTAATCATGCCCTGGGTCTGAACACCAGGAAGATTTTGGTGTCCAGCAGCTGGTGGCTTCGGCTTTTTCACATTTTGGTGCAGCTGCAGCCTTGGAGCAGCAAACGCTGGAGGAAGTTGGGTTTTGCACAGTTTATTTCAGTCTCTTTCCAGCTCCCAGAAAGAGGCAGGCCTCTAAATGAGGTGCTCTGAATTCCTGCTGAAGGGCTTCCCTGGCAGGGAATCTGGGCTGTAGAGGATGCAAATGCATCATCCTTGTGCTTATCCACAGGTTTATTGACGCAAACACATCGCTCCCAGAAAATGTGGAGGAGATCTCCTCAGCCAGTGCCTGAGCCAGCCGTGTGCACAAGAAAAAGAGATCTCAACAGCCACAAGATATGGGCAGGAACAGGGCTTGAGCTGGTTAAAAGTCCAAAGGAAAATGTAAAATAATTTGGTTTTGTCTGCACTTGAATCTGAGCAATTTCTGTGACGGGCCTCTGGCTCCCAAAGGGCTCTACAAAAGCTTTGATGAAAGAAGAAGCTGTGGAAGAGCAGCTGTTTACCTGCAGCTCCTGCATCACTGCACAGAATCATTCCAGCATTCCTGGGCTTCCTGAAAGGGCTCTGCTGGCTGGGAAGAGCAGTCGGAGCAGGCGCCCTCCTCCCAGCCACAGGGGTGGAAGGGCCGCATCCACCAACCTGAAATCCCAGGATAATGTTCCATCTCTGGCCATTTTTTTGGTGTCTCCACACTGAACTTGTTCTGCCCTCTCTGCACAGCACAGAACCTCCCAAATTTAACTGCAGGAAGCAGAGCCTGCCCTGCTGGAGACGCCTCCCTCCTGCTCTGCTCCACATCCAGCACGGAAGGTTTCCCACAGCATGAGCAGGGATGCACCAAAAAATTTGGGAACCTTTGTGATTTTAGTGCATTTTTTTTTCTTTTTCTCTTTACTTTCAAAAAGCTGAGTCACAGAAAGAAAGGAAAGAAAGGAAATTCAGCCAGTCATGTTTCCTTTCTGGATGAATTAATGCATTCTCACTGCAGTGCACTGAACTGTGCTCCCATAATATCCTGTTTGARGTGAGCACCTGTGCACAACTTTCAGTTTCAATGAAATACCCCTGGAAGGAGATCCTTTAAACAGAAAGGGGAAGAAATGGCCCTGATGCCTTTCCCTGGTCTTAAAATCAAGAGKCAAACACGGTTAGAAGGGAAAAAGGGATTTTACCTYGGTATTTATTTTAAGGATCCTTAGGTGCACCACGTCCAGGTCGGATGCACCTCCATGCACCCCGCAATGCACACTCACAATAGATCTGGTATCTCATTATAGGTGTTACTAATTAGCACATCTATCAAAGATTCCCCAATGAGAGGCTCGAGTGAGCCCCCCTCCCCAAGGAACCTTCCCCTGGATGGTTCTATCTCAGTKTACAAAATGTGTTCTGGAGAGGACCTTGGGGTCTGGGGCACTCTGATCCCTAACTACAAAACCTCTAAAATGTTCAGTCTCCTGGCTGAACAAACAAGTCCAAGAATGTAGGCTAAAAAAACCACTAAGAATACAAAAGCTATAAAAAGGTATACAAAAGGAGGATAAAAGAAAAGGCAAAAAATCATCACAGCATCAGCCCAGCCTGGCAGGGAGGAAGTGCCGTTCTACGTGTGCTGCTGTGGCTCTGGAACCCCAGGTGTGGTGCACAGAGTCCGTCAGCCCAAAGTGATGAGAACTGGAAAAATTTCCCTCTGCTCCAGCATGAACAACCCCTGGTGTGGTGCACAGAGTCCATCAGCCCAAAGTGATGAGAACTGGAAAAATTTCCCTCTGCTCCAGAATGAACAACCCCAGCTCCCTCAGCCTCGCTGCACCTGGAGCCACTGGAAGTTGCCATCAGTTGGTGCCACTGCCTGGTGGAGTTGTTTAGATCCCTGTTCCACTTAAAGAGATTCAATTCTCTTTGTCTTTAAATCTTTTTCCTTGAAAAAGGACCGGACAGGTTTGTGGTGCAAACACAGCACCCACCTCCACCTCAGCACGGACTCCTTTTGGTCTGCAACACATTCCATCACCTTTGGCTCTTTGTATCTGCAAACAGAGATGATGTTTGAGGCACYTGAGCACACAGGGCTGCTGTAAAAATTAATTAGGTGCTGGTTTGAAGGTGCTTTGAAGATGAAAAGCAGCGCAGTGCTTTAGGTTTAACACTCTCTGGAGGTTCTCTCCCTGTGGTGCGGGTTGGGTTTGACTCCCAGCTGCTGATTCTGTTTGGTGTTTCCCTGGCTGCAGCAGCTCCCAGTGCCAGGGGTGTCTCACCCACCTGATGGGAACATCTTAGGGGATGTTTTCCTCTCAAATGACACGGCCAGATATTTCGAGCACCCATATGTGAAACCCCTGCTTCATGCAAACCCCTCACATTTTGTTGCTATGAATTGTCCTGGGGGATTGTTGCTGTGAACCTCTTACAGTTCACATCAATCTCTTCTGTTGGGCTAAAATACCCTGAACTCCAACCAATTACAAACTTTGCAAGTAGAGCATAAAATCACAGATTCATGGAGTGGTTTGAGTTGGAGAGGACCTCAGAGACCATCTTGTTCCAACCCCTTCCACAGGCCAGGAAGAAGCAGAACATGAATATGAGCACTTAAAACTTTTGAAGTATAAACAGAGACCACAACAAAGTGACCAGAAGAATTCAGCCTCAGACAGGCTTCTATTGTGTTTAACGCTTGATGGATGAAGATAAGAAGTTTTGGGAGGGTTTTTATTGAAGCTGTAGTTATGTCATTGTATTCATTCAGTATTCTTTAGGCAATTATTTAATTAAGAGTCCTTTGAGCTAATGCTCTTGGTTGAGGTGGAAACTCATGAAAAAAAAGGAAGTTTCCATGAGATTTGTGCTGCTGTGGGAGCCTGTGCCTAACGAGGGCCCTGGGACCAGGCTGGGGCTTCAATCCTGCATATTCCCAACCATTGCTGTGGATGAAGGAGGGAATGCAAAGGCTTCTGCACGTCTGTGAGACCTCCTCGTGCAAACAGTGCTTTTCACTTAATTCTGTGCTGTGAGATCCCTTTCTTCTTTCCAGATGAGGACGCAGTGTCCTGAGCTCTGTTTTCCAAGAAAAAAACATGGAGTTCATGCTGTGGTTACAGAGCTCGGTCGCTGCTGTGCGTGACACTCGCACACAAAGCAGCCCGGACAAGGAATTCCCAACCCCTGCAGGGATCCGAGCAGCGAATCCGTGCTGGAGCAGGAGCTGCAGGGTGTTTTCCTGAGCAGCAGGATTCAGGATTCCTGCTCAGCTCAGCCTCTCCCAGCAGCTCACAGGAGGCGCTCAGGGGAGCGGAGCACGTCGGGTTGTGCAGGGACGGGTTGTGCTCTCAGCGATGGGAACAGGGCGATGAACACACACCGCAGTAGGGTTGGTCACCTCCCCACGGCAGCAAA
The DNA here is from genome assembly GCA_003713295.1 of Parotia lawesii. Classification (NCBI taxonomy): domain Eukaryota; kingdom Metazoa; phylum Chordata; class Aves; order Passeriformes; family Paradisaeidae; genus Parotia; species Parotia lawesii. The sequence continues at coordinate 2,349,177 of RAHM01000043.1, forward strand.
AGGCTGCTCAGGGACTCAGCCCCATCCAGAGGGACTCCAGAGRGGGAATAACTCCGTGGGAAGCATCACAGGAAGCAGCAGCCACCTGTAAATGGCAGGGATTCAGTGCTGGTATTCAGGGCAGCGTTTTCAATGCCTTAATTATATTTTGGGTAATGTAATAAAATCCTGGCGACCTTGTGGCTGCAGGCAGGAGCCGGCAGCAGTGGATGGAGTGAGGCAGCTCCTGCCCAAGCTTAAAGCTCCAGGCCCCCAGGATTTATTTCCAGCCCCTCTCCTGTGCTCCCCACCAACGTTGTGCTGGGAGGTGGAAGGGGGGTGTCCCTGAGGAAAGGAGGGGGTGTCCCTGGGAGGGGGGGGTCACACAGAGGATGGGGTCTCCAGGAGGAGAGAATCCTTGGAAGGGGGGGGTCACACAGAGGATGGGGTCTCCAGGAGGAGAGAAACCTTGGACAGGGGGGTCCTTTGGAGGAGGGGGTCACCTGGAGAATGGGGCTCCCTGCGAGGGGGTCTCCCAAAGAAGGGGGTCCTCAGGAGAGGTGGTCACACAGAAAATGGGGTCCTCAGGAGGAGAGAATCCTTGGAAGGGGGGTTCCCTTGAAGGGGGGGCCATCCAGGGGATGGAGGTCCCTGGGGTGGAGGGGAAGTCATGCAGAGGTTGGAGTCCTCAGAAAGGGGGTTCACTGGAGGATGGGGTCCCTGGAAAAGGGGTCCTCAGGAGGGATGGGGTCACCCAGAGAACAGGCTCCTCCATCTCCTCTGGAGGTGGTCCTCGGACAAGGGGTTCACCAGGAGAATGGGGTCCCTGGGACGAGGGAGTCCTTGGGAAGGGGGATCACTTGGAGGACGGGGTCCTGGGGAGGGGGTGCCCAGGAGGAAAAGGGTCAGCCGGAGGATGGAGCCCTCGGGAGGGGGGTCCCTGGCAGGGAAGGGGGATCCCGGGAGCGGGCTTGTCCCCGGGAGGGGAGGAAGGCCAATAGGAGGGAGGTGTCCGGCACTGCGGACCGGCCCGGGGGGGCGGTGGGGAGCGGGCCGGGGGTACCGGGGGGCTKGGGGCTCCGCCGGCCGCGCTCCGCGGCGCAGGGGGCGGTGCGGGGCCGGGGGGCGGTGGCAGGAGCCGGGCCCGGCCCCTCCCGGCTCGGCTCGGACGGGAAGGGGAAGGAGCGGAGAGGAAGAGGAGGAGTTGGGCTGCACCTGGGTGCGCGTCACTGCCCGCCAGTGCCGATGGCCGGGGCAGCCGGGCCGGCGGGGCTGGGCGCCGAACGGTGAGAAATCCTCGTTTCCAGGGATTTAGCGGGGGAAAAGGGAGATGTGGAAAGCAGGAGCGTCCTCCCTCTGAGACACGCGGGGGTCCCCGGGGCTGGGGCGCGGCGGGGATGCTCAGGGATGCAGGTGGATGCTGGGGATGCTCAGAGGATGCAGGAGGATGCTGGGGATGCTCAAGGGTGCTGAAGATGCTGCGGGAGCCGTGCGGGRACAGCCCGACCCGCCTCTGCTCCGTGTCATTCCTTGTCCCCGCAGAAAAACAGGGACGAGTTTGGAGGGAAGGCATTTGCAGCCCCGGGTAGGGCGGGGGTTCCCTTTGGGGCTGATAAAGGAGAAAATTCCGATAAGGAAGAAAAATTCCGAAAGGGAGATAATTCAGCCCTTTTTTTAAAATTACTACATAAAGCACTTACGTTGCTATATGTTATCGTACTCGCAATTTAGATAATTGAAGCGCAGSAAAGAGCACATCCGAGTTTTGCTTGAGTACCATCTCGGCTGCTGTCTTGCAGCAGCAGGATCAATAATCTCATTTCCTCGCCGTGCCGCGGGGATTGTTCACTGATAAGTTGTTTTTGCCTCGGGCCACAGCTCATTTAGCCGAGGCTGACACCCCTCGTTWGGGTTCTGGTGGGGTTTTTTGGKTTTTTTTTTTGGCTTGAAAGACAAGGAGAACGTGATGTGCAGCACTAAATCGCCGTGTGACCTTTAAAGGCTGATGCCCGGGGAAGGGAGGGGAGGGGAGGCTTCCCGAATATCATCTGAGCATTATTTAGGAAGCGCTGGCATCTCCGGCACAGAATTAAAGCACAAACCCAGCCATTCCCTTGAGATGGCTTTGATTGAGGTGCCCACAAGCGTTTGTGTGTCAGCACAAATCACAAGACAGTGCCTAAATCGGGGAGGATTGTCACAGGTTGAGAGTATCTTCATTTTGTCTGCTATTACTCAATGAAATGCCTTGGCAGCTTCTTCTGCTCAGCCTCTGTGTTCATTTTCTTCATCTGGAGTTTCAAAGACGATTTGGGTTGGTTTTTTTCTCCCCCAAATCCAATTTTTCACCGTTCCAGTGATGCTTCTTCGGTGTCCTTCATCGTTCTGTGGCTTACGTGGAGGTGGCAGGTGTAATATGAAAAATTAATTAACATTCTTGAAATGACCCTTCCTCCAACCTAGGTGATGTAAATGAAAGCATGGCAGAGTTCCAGTGGAGATGTGGGAGTATTTGGAGTTTTAGAAGTGGATAGAAAATAATTAGAGGAACAGTAACTGGCACTGGTGATTGAATCTCATTAAATAATCCTTGCCAGTTTTGGGGATTTAATTAAAATATTGTGGCTGAGGGAAGGGGCTGCTGGGTTAGATCCTTGTGTGGCGTTGAGGAGGGACCTCTGGAGTTTCTATTCCTGGGAGTGCTCTTGGAATGTGCAAACGGTGGCACTTCCAGGGCATGCTGTGAGCAGAGGGGAGAAGCGCAGTGATTTTCACGACCTGTAAGCAAGAACTGCTGCTTTTGATTATTTTTCAAACACTCCGCTGTCACTGGGAAACATTTCTTGCCTGAAAATATCCAGAGGAGTTGTACTCATTTTTCCTGCAGGGCTTGGTTGCTCTCACAGCTTGGTGTTAAAGCATTTTGTGGCTGGATTTTTTTTTCTTTTTTTTCAAGCAAAATGTGTGTTTTTTCAAAGTTTGCTTTTATTTTTGAAGTAGACTCAGTGTGAAGGCAGCACTCCAGGCTGGAGGTGGGATCCCTTCCCAGAGCTTCTCTTCCAGTGATGTGCAGTTGTATCCCACATCCTTCGTGCTTCCAGAGGTCACTGCTCCATAGAGGACCCCAGAGCCAGCCTGGGAGCAGGGATTTGGTTCCTTTTTAACCCCTTTTCCCTCCTCTCATCCCTGCCACGCTCAGACAGGCTCTGTGTATAAAGTATTTGTGTATTTGAGTTTATGGTGGTGCTGACGTCTCAGGAACTTCCTGTGTCCTGTTACTGAGGTGATGTTTGTGCTCCAAAGAAAGATTTCCCTATGAAAATCCAGCCAGGGAAGGAAGTTTGAGCCATATGGTGTCAACGGAGAAACCAGAGCTGTACACAGGCACCAGGAGCATCAGCCTGCCTCTGGAATGAGTGTTGGGAGCTGTAAAGCCTGGAAAATGGATAAATCCCTACGTTCTTCACTGTGTTTTGGCTGAAAGGTGGAGAAATTACTCCATTTTTCGCCGGTGGCGTGTAGGTGTTGCTGAAGGCGGGGTTTGTGGCACCTGCCCTGGTGCTGTGCTGTCCCTGCTGAGCAGCTCATGGTCCTGTTTCACCTTCACAGGTGAAATGTTCCAACATTCCCAGCTGAGGAAGCGGAGGGAGATGTAGCTTGACCCRCGATTCCCAACCTCAGGCAGCAGAAAGGGCGGCAAAACCCGGGAGAGAACCGAGAGAACCCTCCCAGCTCCCCAGCCCTCCCCAGGTACGTGCAGGATGGCGTCTCCTGGAAGAGCGTTTTCCATTCCATCCCGTTTGTTTTTGCTTCCCCAGAGGCCGCGGGCAGCAGGGCTGAGCTGTGCAGCTGGGCTGATGGAGAGGCTGGAATGGAAGGGGGAGGGAAGCGAGCGCTGCTGGCCGTGCTCCAGCGGGGAAGGGGGTTACTCACGCCCAATTGCACAGCCCCGGGGGAGCTGCTGCTGCTCACCCTGCTCTGGCYGTCTGCCCTCRGCYCCTGCCACGGGTGCTGGAACTGTGCTCCCAGAGRRGTATTTGGGGTTGGGATTTACATGGAGAAAAATGAAAATAAGCCCGGCTTAAGTCRGGTGTAGTGAGTTGGCCTAGCGCTGGCACTGTCCGTGGGTGKARGGGTGGCCTCCTGAGGCGCCTTYGGCCCTGCTCTGGCYGYCTGCCYTCAGCCCCTGCCACGGGTGCTGGAACTGTGCTCCCAGAGAGGTATTTGGGGTTGGGATTTACATGGAGAAAAATGAAAATAAGCCCGGCTTAAGTCGGGTGTAGTGAGTTGGCCTAGAGCTGGCRCTGYCCGTRGGTGTAAGGGTGGCCTCCTGAGGCGCCTTCTGCCCRGATTCCCAGCTGGACTCCCCGTTTCTCTCATTCCAAGCGGGCACTGCCAGTTTCCCCACGTGACAGGCACRTAACACGTGTATGAGAAGGCATTAAAAGATGAAAAACTGAGAATGAAAAATTCCTGTGAAAATATAAAAGTAGGAGACACCGATTGCTGCAGCCGCCTGGCTTCAGCTTTGGGAATTATTTTGTCGTTTAATAAAGGTTTGTATTTTTTTTTTCTCACACTAGTCCTGAAAAATGGCACCGGCTGCTCCAAGAGAAGCAGGAGTGTGGAGGCAGACCCGAGCTCTCTTGTTCAAGAATTGTCTTATTAAGTGCAGGACAAAGAAAAGCAGCGTCCAGGTAAGGGATGAGTCCTTGACTCCTGCCTCCAGCACATCCACAGTTATCCTGTGTTTAAATAACTCCCAGATCAGAGGCAAAACTCAGTTTATTATGATGTTTATGAAGCTTCATGGTCTGCTCTGAATTTTGGGGTGAAATAGGCTTTTTCRGAAGGTGTTTTGTGGTCCTTTGTTTAAAAAAGCGTTCTAATATGTAAGGCTTTATCCAGAAAATAGCCTTGAATATTAAATTATACACATGCATAAGAATACATTTAAAATAGTATATTAATTAATATATTAGTAAATTATACTAGTAGATATATTCATTAACATAATATATATGCTGTAGTGTATATTATACGTATTTATAATACAATATAATAAATACAGTATAATATAATTAATAATACATTATTTAAAATATCCTTGAATATTGCCAGCTCAGTGCACTTTCAAAAGCTTTTACAGCTGTGACCACACAGAAAAGCGAGGTCAGACCTCCCCAAAAGATCTTTTTATCTTTTCTACCAGTTCAGCCCAGCATGTAAAGGATTTGATGGCACTTCAGGATGAGTTTTGAGGGGAGGAAGAGACCTTGCAGTGCTTGGCTGGGCTCCTTCAGTGGCTCACAGCTTTTGTTTTGAGCAGGAATTTGCAGATGTTTAAAGCTTGTAGAAGGATCCCTTTGGGCCTTCAGATGGCCTCTTAAGTTACCAATGCCTGYGATTGAAACCCTGCTCCAGCTCCAGGCAAGGATTTGGCATCAAAATCGCTGCAGCACCGAAAACATTCGGGGAACTCTGCAGCCCAGAACCTGCACTCAGCCCCTCCTTCCAGCTGCGTGTGGGACAAACTTGAGGAATGGTTTGTGCTGCGAAATATTCCAATTTTTTCTTTTTTGCTGCAGGAGGTGCTTTTCCCGCTGTTTTTCCTGTTCTGGCTGATCCTGATGAGCATGATGCACCCTCACAGGAAATACGATGAGGTGGCCAACACCGAGCTGGGCCAGCTGGAGACCTCGGTGCTGGTGGACTTCGTCATCGGGTTCACGCCACCCACACCCATGGCTCGGGAAATCATGAAGAAAGTGGCTTCTGATAACTTTGAGGATGGTATTCCGACCCTGAATCCTGTGTTTTTCCACTCATATCTCTTGCTGTAGCTTGTGTTTTGAAGGAAGAGCTCAAGGGTGCTGCCAATAGGGAAAATCTGTATTTTCCAGAGGAGGGGCTGTGAAGGTGTTGGGGTTTTTTTTGCTGGTTTTGGGGGTTTTTTCCTGACATTAAATATTCTGGCACTGCCATTTCAAAGTGATTCTCATTCCTGGAGAGGCCACAAGAAAAAAAAGCAGCTCTGGGGCTGATTGATCCCTGTCCTGTGACATCCTGGGGCAAACTCAGGGGATGCTGGAGGTTGTTTTCTGTCCTGGTKTCACTATCAAAACAGCATTTTAAATTTACTTTAAATGCTAATTCTCATTARCACTTTGTCACCTCTTCTTTTAAAATAAATTTTCCTTTTTTTCTTTCTCAGTTTTTTTTTTTAATGTTTGTTTGGGGTTTTTTTCCCCCTGTTTGGGTTTTTTCCCCCTCTTTGGTTTTTCCTGYGTTTTTCTTCTGTTTGTTTTTTGCATATTTGTTTGGTTTTTCCCCACTTACTGGAGGTTTTTTTCCCATTTGTTTGGGTTTTTTCCTTGTTTGTTTTTCCTGTTTTTCTCTTTTTTCCCATTTGTTTGGGGTTTTTGTCCTCATTTGTTTGGGGTTTTTTTCCCATTTGTTTGGGGGTTTTTTCCCCATTTGTTTGGGTTTTTTCCTTGTTTGTTTTTCCTGTTTTTCTGTTTATTTTTTTCCATTCATTTGGGGTTTTTTTCCCATTTGTTTGGGTTTTTTTCCCATTCGTTCGAGGGGGTTTTTTTCCTCATTTGTTTGGGGTTTTTTTCCTCATTTGTTTGGGGTTTTTCCCCATTTGTTGGGTTTTTTCCCATTTGTTTGGGTTTTTTCTCATTTGTTTGCATTTTTTTCCTTCTTTGCTTGGGGCTTTTCCCTATTTGTTTGGGGGTTTTTTCCCTTTTGTTATGGTTTTTCCCTTTTTTTCCCCTTATTTTTTCCCTCCTTTTTCTCCAATGCTCTCCTGCACACCTCACACTTAACAAGAACTTATTTCTCCAAACCTAACTCCGTTTCTTTTTTTAGTTTAGGGTCTTTGATTCTTTTCTTTCTGCTTTTCATCCCTCATCATCACCTTGGAGCCACAGCCTGGCCCCACATCTGCACATTCCTCAGATCCTTTGAGCAAACAGCTCCTCTTTCTTCCTTTCCCATCCTCTGCTGAGCTCAGKGACAGAAATACCACTTTTTGATAGATTTATCCATCTGCACCATGGATCTGCCCTTCCTGACAAGTGCTGGGAATAAACTCTGGGGCAGCCAGCGAAGGATTGGGGCACAGAAACTGCAGGAGCAGCAAAAAAATGGGGGGAAAAGGGAAAAATTGTGGGGTGAATTTGCATTACTCACCCTGCAGCGCTGAGCTGAAGCCCTGCAGTGTCTGTTCACCAGAATCTCTCTCTCCCTATGACAAAAATAATTATAGATATCACAGAATCGTGGAATAGTTTGGGTTGGATAGGAACTCCAAACCCCAATAAGTCATTAATGACTTACTTGATGCTTCCTTCAAAGTGTTGCACGTTTTTATTCCCTGCTGTGCCAGGCAATAAATAAAAACCRGATAATTTCTTAATTACCATCTCGCAGGCCTGCTCACCGAGGAGTATTTGAGTGAGGAGGAGCTGGAAGAGGCGAGCGTTCTCAAACCCCCCCGCTTCGTGGGGGTGGTGTTCAAGGACTCCATGTCCTACCAGCTGAGGTTCCACGACTCCATCGCCATGTCCTCCATCTACACGGAATCCCGAGGTGAATCCGCGTGCCCTGAGAGGGAATAAGCTGGAAATCATTCCGTATTTTTCTTTTTTTTTGTGGCCTGGCGTTGCGTGCGTGCGCGCGTTGGTTCGCAGCGGTGTGAGGGAAGGCCTGGGAGCAGAGCAGCTGGAGCTCTGGTTTTTGGGATTTTAACGTGGAATCGTGGGGTGGCCTGGGTTGGAAGGGATCCTAAGGATGATCATTCCCTGCTTTTCCCTGCAGCCACGTGCTCCAGCCTGCGGAAGAGCTGTGAGTCAGTGACCTACTGGAGCTCGGGCTTCGCGGCGCTCCAGGCCCGCATCGACGCCGCCATCATCCAGGTAAAATCCCATCAAATCCCGTCCTCACCCCAAGGAAGGGCAGATCCAGGGGCTGCCCGGGCTCCGGCTGCTTAATCTGCCTGTTAATCCTGGGAAATGCTGTGCCAAAACTCGGCTGGGATCTGATGAGAAGGCAGAAGTTTCCGGGTGGGTTTGGCCGTGTTTTGTCCAGGACTGTTTTGTCCAGGATTTCCCCAATCCTGTGGGGTTGGATAATGAGGATGTTTGACTCCATTTTCGTCCAGATGAGCCTGAACGTGCCCCACAACGCTCCTCAGAACACGAAGGCTCCACAGAGCTCACCCCAAAATGCCGCTCCAGACAGGGGCTGCAGGATTTGCCTTGGTTTGGTGTCGGTGTTGCTCAGCAATTTTCCCCTGATTTCCCTCCCCTCATCCCGCTTGTGGTGACAGCAAATTCCATCTTTTTAAGTGACAGAAATTTCACATTTGCTGATTTTATCTCCAGGCATYYGGAKGTTTTYCAGTTTCCCTGCTTTTGGCCTGAGATTTGGGGTCGGGAATGTTTTGGGGTCTGCAGATCTCCCCGTGCCAGCAGGGGTGGAGATGGTGGTTGGGATGRGGCTGAAAAATCAGGAAAAATGTCAAAATAACTCTTCCTCTTCTTCCATTCAGCTGAAGACAAATCAATCAGTTTGGGAACAGCTACAGCTGACCAAAGCCATGGTTATGGGAGAGGCTGCTGTGGTGGAAATTGATAATTTCCCTCGTGCAATCATTTTAATTTACCTGGTGATTGCCTTCTCCCCCTTTGGGTATTATTTGGCAATTCACATCGTGGCAGAAAAGGAGAGGAAGCTGAAGGAGTTCTTGAAAATTTTGGGACTCCATGACACTGCCTTCTGGTATGTGAGTGTTCGGTGTAACCTGTTGTTTATAAAAGGGAAAAGAAAGTATACGTAAAGAAATATTTTAAAAAAGCATTTCTAGGAAACCTCTTTAATCCCACCCTTCAGTTCCTAAATTGTTTTCAGTCTTCAACTGAAAACAACCAAAAACTGAGATATTCTGTAGAATCAAACAGAGAGACACTTGAAGTACCATGAAAATAGGAATATTTTAATAAGAGATCCTGCTGCATTTATTCATGTAAAGCTACGCCAGGCTTAGAGGGATTAAACCTCATCATGTGTGAGATTTTTATGGAGGTTTTTAAATATTTCTGGATCACTGCCTCCTTTCCTAGAAGCTCAACAGGTAACTTGCAGCCTGGCACATAATTAAATTAACCCAACTCTATAATTTTAACGTGCCAGAGCAGTCTCAGCAACAGGTTTTMAATTGTTTCCTCACCCTGATGAAAAACGGTCCTGGGCAATAAAATATTTTATTTTTCTCCCAAATGATGTGTGAATTTGAAATCATTGAGAGCTGAAGAGATAAAAACAGGTTTTGCTTTGCCCTTTCCTGCAGGGTTTTCACATCTGCACTGAAACAGCCACCTGGAGTGGTTGGAATGGTTTTTTTTAGTTGTTTCAGAGGAAATGTGTTATTTTTTCCTACCTGTACACAAACCACCCCCGTTTGCTGAGATCAGAGCTGCTCACAGACTCGCAGCTCTGTTTTTCAGTAGAGCAGGGTTTTGTTACCCTGCCCAGCGCCCCGAATGACGGCTGTATTAAATTTTAAACAGAATTTCTTGAATTATTGAAACCTACGACTCTGTTACCCTCCTTTGCCTACCCCAGGGAATTAATTATGCAAGTTAAAAAAAAAAAAATAACGGTGAATCACCTGATTGTGCATCTCTGGCTGTCCTGGGAGTCGATGTGTGCCGAGAACAATCCCAGGGATGTTCACAACAGCTCTTTTATTTGGGGGCTCTTGTTTTGTGGCACGCTCGGCCTTTGGTGCAGTGGCTGGARTATTAAAGAGTGCTGGGTTTTGCTGTTTGCGTGGCTGGGGATTCGTTCATTTTTCTGTTTTTCCCCCCYTGTTTCTCCCTAGGCTGTCCTGGGTGCTGCTCTACGTGAGCCTGATTTTCGTCATGTCCATTCTCATGGCAGTCATCGCCACGGCCTCGTCCCTCTTCCCCCAGAGCAGTGCCTTTGTCATATTCCTCCTTTTCTTCCTGTATGGAGTCTCCTCAGTAAGTGYTCCTGGCCCTGTGCAATTCAGCCATCCCATGGGGGTTTTATGGTTTTATTCCCTTCCCACCTGAGCTCGTTCCCTCTGCCAAAGGATTTGGGGCCAACGTTGCTTCTGTAGGATCGAGCAGTGCTGGGAATCTGAGCTGTGCCATCCCTTCCTCGGGTTTTCTCCTCTGTTGTTAGGATGTTGTACAGGTGTCACCCATCACTGTGAAAAATGCCTTTCCTTCCTGGAATATCTGAGTTTATACTCATCAGGTTTTGAGTTCTGAACGCTGCACAGAACCATTCTGCAGTCCAGGTCCTCTTCAAAGCATTTCCTGTTACTACAGAGTGTAATGCTAAAACCCTAACTAAAGGTCAGAGAATGATACAAAAATATAAATATATTTATATAGCCAATGGCTTGTCTGAGTTCATAAGAGGAACAGCGGGACTCGATCTTGAATGTCTTTTCCAACTGAAAATGATTCCATGATTCTGTGTGGGTGAATGCTGGAGTGACTATACCAGGAAAATTATGTGATTATCAGAGGCAGCTATGGTATTTTCCCCTAGTTTTTCTATACCATTTCTATACCATTATTGTTATTAGTATTATTAGTATTATTATTGTTGTTGTTATTACCATTTATTATCACTATTACTATTATTATTACTATTTATTATTATTATTATTATTATTACTGCTACTACAGTACCTTCCTGGTTTTTTCCCCTCTGCCCTCAGGTTTTCTTTGCCCTGATGCTGACGCCTCTGTTTAAGAAGTCCAAGCACGTGGGGATAGTGGAGTTCCTGGCAACTCTGGTTTTTGGCTTTGTGGGCCTCAACATTGTCCTGCTGGAGGATTTCCCCAAATCTTTCGTGTGGATCCTCAGCCCTTTGTGCCAGTGCAGCTTCTTGGTTGGTGTTGCACAGGTAAATCCCCCCCTGCAGCAGCCTCACTGTGCTTGTTTGCCATGGATCATTTGCAAACAGACCTCAGTGGGGTTTTTCAATAGATATTTTATTTTTAATAAGCTGGTGGTGGTGGGGAAAACGCCTTTTCTCATGGCACTTTTACATCCAGCACCGTAAAGGAGCTGTTATTCTTTGTCTCCTGTGTGATCTCAGTCACTTTCTCAACATTTTTAGGGTTTTTTGCCAGGTTTTGCACTGTGCTGTGGTGCCTTTCTGGTGTGTGACATGTCCCTCTCTCCCTGCAGGTCATGCATCTGGAGGATTATGAGGATGGGGCAACATTTGCAAACATCAATGATGGTCCTTACCCGCTCTGCATCTCTCTGATTCTCTTGGTGCTGGACAGCATCTTTTACCTGCTTGTCGCTGTCTACCTTGACCAGGTTATCCCAGGTATGTTCCTGACAAAAGCTGGGCTGTGGGAGGATCATCCTAAAATCCTGAGCCCCCCAGGCTGGTGTTATCTCTCACCTAAATTCTGTGGAGGAAGGAGATGATGCTGTTTGCACATAGATTTTTACACTTTCAGCTGAAATAATTTATATTGTGTTGAAACTCTGATGTGTCAGGAGGGGTTTTGCTGTGGCCTTAAAAAGCTTAATTTTCCCCTCTTTCTAGAGGAAAAACTTCCTTCCTGAGTTAACTAAAACCTCAGCCTTTACAATTTCCTCTTAGAGTGTTGGAAATCAAAGACTGCTCTGCCTCTTCCAGATCTCTCCCTGTGACAGAAGTAGTTGAACATGAAACACAGAATAAAGTTGTTAATCTTGAGATTAAAGCCTGGTTAAGCCCCTCAGCTCTGTTCACCTCCAGTCCCTCTCTTTTTTCTCTCCCGTGTTTAAGTCAGTGCTCTTTCAGCACTGGGGATTTCTCTCGAATAGGAGGAGATTTGCACTTTATTTAAATACTCAGCAAAAGTGGAGCCTGCCAGCAGTGGGGACGGGCTTAAATGGAAACTTGGCTGAGGAAATCCCTCAGGAACAGAGGTGTGGGCTGGCTACAGGAGGAGCTGGAACCCCAAAGCTGGGGGATATTTGTGGTTGCTGCTCAGGAATTCCTTCTGTCCTGTCCCCCAGGGGAGTTTGGCCTGCGCCGCACGCCCTTTTTCTTCATGAAACCCTCGTTTTGGTCAAAGCACCGGAAAAACTACAAGGAGCTGTACGAGAGCAGCGTCAACGGCAGCTTGAGCTTCAGTGAGATTGTGGAGCCTGTGCCTTCGGAGTTCCAGGGCAAAGAAGCCATCAGGTACAGTCCCTGCCCTGCCTGTGGACGAGCAGATCACCTGGAATTTTAATGTGCAGTTTGGAAATCACTCTTGGCTCTCCACCCCGCGGGTTCAAACAGCGCGTGGGGTGCGTTGCAGAGAGCCCTCCCCAGTGAATCCCCGTCCTCAGGGATCCAAGGATCAATCACTGGGCTCAGGGACAGGGTTTGTTTGTGGGCTGGGTTCCCCTGCTGGAGCCCTCTCCAGCCCTGCTGCTTTTCCATTCCCTCAGTTTCTCGCTGAGGCCACGGGCGCCGTAAGCGGTTGCAGATGTTGGAACGCCGGCTCTGCTGGGAGGGTGCAGTTCCTGCTAACGCATATTTGAGGGGAAAAAGTGAAATTCTGGGTTTGTGGGAAGGCTGTGGTGTTCTCCTAGGCCAGAGGGGAATTTCCTGGTGGTTTTACYCAGCTGCCACATACAAGAGGGTGAAAGAAAATAGAAATGATGTCCACACTGTCACCTTCCRTGCTGTGCTTTGTGCCACCTCTTGTCTTGCATCTGGGCTGTTCTGTGCTTTTTTGGGGTTTCTCAGTTGTTGTTTTCAATGTTTTCCTTTTAGCCCATGTTTCCATCATTTTCTGGTGGTGTATCCTCATGGGAGATGGGGAACTCTGCATCTTCACTCCTGGTTGGCTCCRCTGGTCTCAAATATTTGAGATTAGTGACCAGCATGAGTCTTGTGCTGTTCACACCACCCAGGTCTCTTTGGGCATCTGCCACAGGTTCAGGATGTCCAGTTTTAATCCTGATATTCYCATGAGAACATGGTGGCTGTTGTTGCATTATTCATCCACCCAGGACTCCTTCCACATCATCCCTCCACSAGCTCCAGCATTTTCACACAGTCTTGTCACCTTTCCACGTGCAAGTTTTATTTTCTTTTATACTTATTCTCTTCCCCATTACTCACCCTCCACAATCCTCTCATCATCCTCATTTTCACGGTGATGAGGCTTCCAAAATCCCATCCTTGATATGGTGCCTCCATTCATTTGGAAAAAYAGCAGGACTGGAAGGAAGGTTTTTACCTCTCTTGAAAAGAACAAAGCTGCTTTCTTTTACCTAATTTTGATCAAGAGCTGTCAGGACTCACACCTTTGGAGTCTGTTCTGCTAACAGCTCTTTTCCATGTCACGCTTGTGGAGTTTCCTGTTCAATTGTGCAACTGCTGGGGAGTAGCTGCTCCCTTTCCTAGCTTGGGAGGCCTCTGGTGCCTTGTTCCACCACGTGAAAGAGACTCAGATTTGAAATAATTCAGTTTATCATCACAGCAAATACCTTAGAAGGTGACCAGGAAAAGCTTTCTGATGCCAGGGTGGAGAGTTTAGGGAAAACCTGTCCTGTCTCTTGACTTGCCTTGATGGGTTTTTAACAYATCTGGTGCCACTTTAGTCTGGTTGTGATTGTTGCTGGGTGTTGAGGACTCAAAGTGGAATGTAAAGGTCCTGAAATATTTTATGCAATGATGTGTCTTCTTCCAGAATCAGCTGTGTTCAGAAAACATTCAGGAAGAAGGGGGAAACTGTGGAGGCTCTCAGAAGTAAGAACATTTCAGCTTTTTAGATGCTTGTTGGATGCAGAGGAGCAGTAGCTGAGTTGCTGAGTGATCTTTTGTGTTTCATTTCAGGCTGGTTTTGGTTTCTTTTGGAGGGGTGGGGCCCTGGAAGTGAATGCCAGGCGTGCTTGTGTGTGTCCTGTCTCACAGTAGTGGTGGCTAAACCAGCACCCCAAAAATGAGCCCTCCATCACTAAGAAAAGCCTGCTGGCATCATCCCCAATTCCTCCTCTGCCCATGTAGTGATTTMATCTCCCCTGCCCCACCTCCCTGATGTTTTCACCTCCTTTCCCTGGGTGTCTCTGAAATGTGGCCACCCCACAGAGGGTGCGGGACCGTCCCAGCCCGGCCGTGGGGTGAGGTGACCCCTGGGGTGAGTGTGAATGGATACCCCACATGTGAGCATGTGATGGACCCCTGGGGCAGGAGATCCCAGCCCTGACACCTCCTCTCGCTGTGCCCTGGGAGCAGATCTGTCCTTTGACATCTACGAGGGTCAGATCACGGCGCTGCTGGGCCACAGCGGCACGGGGAAGACGACGCTGATGAACATCCTCTGCGGGCTGTGCCCCCCCACAGAYGGTGAGTGCAGGGCTGGGGGTGCCCTGCTGTAAAACCAAGGCTGATAACCCTGGTGGTTATGTTAGGATGCACCAAAATTTCTTTGGATAAAGTCCAAAAGAGCCCCCTTGCTGTTCTGTCCGTGCAGGGCTGTAAAACCTTCTCTGCTGATCTCTCCTTCCAGGGGAGAGCTCCCAGCCCATGGCAGGGGGCTGGAATGAGATGAGCTTTAAGGTGCACTCCAACYCAAAGCATTTTGTGATTTTTATGTTAATTTTTTAGGGTTTGTCTCAGTCTATGGGCACAAAGTGTCCGAGATCGACGAGATGCTGGAGGTGCGGCAGATCGCGGGGGTGTGCCCCCAGTCCGACATCCACTTTGACATTTTAACCGTGGAGGAGAACCTCTCCATCTTTGCTGCCATTAAGGGCATCCCTCAGAATGATTTGATACAAGAGGTAACTCACCTGGGTGAGGCAGGTGTTGTCTTACATGTACATTTTTAACCCAATTTTAATCAAAATATTCTCAAGGGGTTTTCCTTTTGCAGGGAAATATTGCTTTATGGTGCACTGGACAAAGAGGTGCAGGCAGACATTTAGACAAGGATAAACTTTTCCTTTTTCCTGAGATTAAAATGCTCATGAAATGTTTTAAATCTGGCATTTGGGTCCAATTATAGACATCATTAAACTTTGTGTGTAGGCTGTGCAGTTCAGATACAGAACACACTGGGAACCAGCAGCAGTTCATTTGAATGTTAATTGTTAACAATCTGGTTTAAAAAATTGATAGGTTTTTTTTTTTAAACAATAAATGTGTTTCTTGTGTTTTCAAGGTGCAGAAGGTGTTGCTGGATTTGGAGATGCAGCCCATCAGGGACAATCAAGCCAAAAAATTAAGTGGGGGGCAGAAGAGGAGGCTGTCRGTGGGAGTTGCTGTTCTTGGGAACCCCAAGGTGAGAGGGATGGAATTATTCCCAACTTGGTGTTCCTGATCCATGGAAGGCTGGGTGTCTCTTGTCAAAACCAACTAATATGTAAAATGCAGAAATTGTTCCTTTGAGTACCTTTTTTTCTTCGTTTATGGTTTAATTACAGTAATTTCAATGGCTCGGCCTTTATGCTTGAGGYTCAGGTAATGGCAGCAGCTTTGGAGTTGATCTCTTTGGCAAATAAACAGTGTGGCAAGTTTTGTGTGGTTTCTGGCAGGTGACATTTATCCCCCAGCAGTGAAATTGTTGGATGCTTTTCCTTCCAAAGCCATCGAGGAGCTGGGAGCARGAGCAGAGCCAGAGAGCTCTTTTGTGTTAGAGCTCTGTAATTTCTGTGGCAACGGGGACTGCTTTGAGATCTGTGGTTAAAAATGATGKGTGTGACAGTTCCTGGGGGTTTCAAAAGCAGGTGTGTGCATTTAACCACCCCTCAGTAGAAAGAATCCGTGGCTAAGTTGTGCTTCTACTACATAATTGTATTGGAACCGGAATAAAACAGGCTGTGGCATTAATTTATTATGGAATTTTTCCATGTGTCACGACAGGAGATGGGTTTGTTCAAAGCACAGTGACAAAAGCTGCCTTTTAGTCTGGGATGTTTCCCATTTTAGAGGAGTAACTGGCAGGCTCCAACAAACCCTTCTGGGTGTGCTGGGGAGGGACTGCTGAGGGCAGGGGCTGTGGCTTGGAAACCCCTCTGGGTTTTGCCCCCAGGTTTTGCTGCTGGACGAGCCCACGGCGGGGATGGATCCCTGCTCCCGCCACATCGTGTGGAACCTGCTGAGGAACAGGAAGGCCAACCGTGTGACTGTGTTCAGCACCCACTTCATGGACGAGGCTGACATCCTGGCTGGTGAGTCCTGCTGCCGCCCCAGCTTCGTTCCCCAGCCGTGGGATACGATCTGTGAGGAATCCAGAGTTGGATTTGAGAGGAAATTGTCAATTTTCTGCTTCAGGGGGCCTTCCTGACTTTCCTTTCCAGATCGAAAAGCTGTSATTTCCCAAGGGATGCTGAAATGCCTCGGGTCTTCTCTCTTTCTCAAGAGCAAGTGGGGCATCGGCTACCGCCTRAGGTAATTCTGTGCCCAATTTTGTACCTCCTAGGTGCCATCCTGTATCTCTTTTTTTATTGTTTCCTGTTGGAACCTACAAGAAAGCACTCCCCAAAAAGATCCTTTTATCCTCCTGCACGGCACACCCGAATGTTTGGTGCAGTGTCAGGAGCTTTAACCCCCAACTCCTGGTGGTTTTTTTTTAGCATGCACATCGATGCCTACTGCAACACAGAGGCCACCACCTCGCTGATCAGGCAGCACATCCCTGCAGCCAGCCTGCTCCAGGAGAACGACGAGCAGCTCGTGTACACCCTCCCTCTCAAGGACATGGACAAGTTTGCAGGTATTGATGGGGCTTTGCGTTGCAGGGATCGGTGACTGCGGAGGGGAGGTTTGTTGAGCGTGGCTGGAGCCTGATGATCTCGATAAATTGTGCATTTATGTTTTTATATTTATTATTATTTGGCCGACAGGGAGGGTTTTCTCAGGTGAGTGAGGACTTTGTCATCTCCTCCAAGGGGGCTGAGGTGTGAGAGGGATGTGGGTACCCAACAGGAAGGGCTGGGGAGATTCCTCTGTGGTGAGGAGACCCTTCCACCCGAGCACCCCCGGTCCTGCAGAATCATCAGCCTATTGCAGAGGGTTCCAAAGAGCAGGGCTGGCCTGCAGCAGGAAGCAGGAAAACTCCCAAATCCTACAAAAATCCTACAAAAACCTTACAAAAATTGRCAGCTGTTGTTGGGAACTGCAAAGAGCATCGTGTCACTGCCTYGAGATTCCATGGTGAGTGGGARCAGGGAGCAGATGGGAGGATTTCACTAGATGGCAGCAATTATCTGAGCAGTGCTGGGCAGGGCTCCTTGCTCACCTCCCAGAAACAAATGGAACAAACCCTGCGTCCTTTGCAAGGGAGGATCAATATTGATGGGAACATGCAGCTGATATTCCATAAATGTTTTTTTCCCCTGTTGCATTGGAGTTAATGATTTATGAGCTTTGCCTTCAGCAGCCACTGGGTGCACTTTGGCAAACAGGCTGGGATGGAATCAATTCCCCCAAACTATTGCAGAGAGAATCTGGGGCTGGGAATACTCCTTGGCAGCTGGGGCAGGAGAAATTGTGGGGATTGGAGGAGTATTGTCAAAAATCCAACTTCTCTTCCCATTTTATACGTTTGAATTTCCCTGCAGCCTCACCTTGGCTCTGAAGCTCCTCATTTTAAGTCCTCATTTCATGGGATTGACAAAAACCCAGTAACATTTTTCATCCCAAGGTGCTGTTAACTTCTCCCACTCTGAGCCTCTCGTTGGTCTTCAAGCTCTCTGCCCTGTCCAGGATCTCTTGCCTGGTCAACCTGGCTTTACAAATCCAGAATTTTTTTTGTAATATATATAWAAATACATATGTTTATAGATATAAAATGCCTCAGTGGTTTTATTTGTAAGATCCTTTGTGCCTGGGCAGGGATTTAGGTAGGATGAGCTGTCCTGGGTATGATTTTTCCAGGAGAGGGAACCTTGAACCTGCCCTGAGGCAACTTTGAGTGCAGGAGCTTTCGGATGCTGAGACAGTTTTCAGAAGCACCACAACTTCAGCAAAAGCTGCCACATTTCCTGACCACAGAGACTGAAATTTAATGCTAAAAGGAGCTTATCCCACCTTGGTTCTCAAACCATGACCTGTGCCTTCTGATTTATTTGCTATTCCAAATTTTCTGCTTTTTCCCACTGAGCAGGGGGGTTTGGGGATGTGCCTGATGTGCTTGAGGTGTTCTTGGCAGGTGCTGGAGCACAGTTTCAGAGCTGCACGTGTCCCATCTGTCCCTAGGCTTGTTCTCTGACCTGGACACCCATTCCCACCTGGGAGTCATCACCTATGGTGTGTCCATGACCACGCTGGAGGACGTTTACCTGAAGCTGGAGGTGGAGGCAGAGATTGATCAAGCAGGTGGGAAGGAGCAGGGCTGTGCCCTCGGCTCTCCTCAGGTTCGGTTTAGTCTCAGTTAGTGTGGAATTGTCACTGCTGGAAGGAGGGAACGAGAGAAACRTCCCTYACAGGGTGCTGCTCCAGCATCTGTTGATCCTTTGGTTCTCACAGCATTCCAGGCTGTTGGAATATTCAGCATGGAAACCAGGAAAAGGCGGTGAATTGGGTGGGGAGTGATTCTGAGAGCATCCAGGGGAAAAGCTTTTTACGTATTACTTTTTCATCCAGCGTGCTGACATCTGACTCCTTGGCTTTACAGTGCACTTGCCTTTTCAAATGCCTTTTATTTTCCTAATGGAGTTTGCTTTCAAGAAATTATAAATGTGCAGGATAAAATTAATTTTCAGCCTTTTGTGTGAACAGTAGCTGCACTTAGGGCTGGAACAGCTCAGCTTGTCTCACTTTGAATTAAATTCCAGTCCAAATGAAAAGTTGAGACTGCTTAATATTGCTCTAGAATGAGTCAGTTGTTTTTTTGATGGCAGTTTTGAATGGTTTGAGCTGGTTTAATCATTCTAGAGCTTTCTGTGTGATCCAGAATTATTAGTATAAGTAAATACATATACTCTGTAGTGTATACATGGTATGGAAATTACTCCCTAATTAGACTGACTGCCCTGCTCCACAGAGTTTCTGTGTGGCTTTAAGAGGATTTAACAGCTGAATTTGCTGGTGCTGGGTAATGCAGGTGCACACAGAGGCCAAGGGTATGAAACTGGGGCAAATCTGCACCTTTTGGTGGCAAAAATTTCAATCATCTGCTTGAAGTATCTGCCATTTATGTGGTTGGGCTGGCTCAGTGTCAGTGACCTTGGGGTTAAGTCGGGAGACTGGGATGGGATAGGATTGAGGATGGGATGGGATGGGATGGGATGGGATGGGATGGGATGGGATGGGATGGGATGGGATGGGATGGGTGAGGTGACTGCAACAGGAAGGGTAAGGAGTCTCTGGCCCCTGGCTCCTCCA
This sequence comes from Parotia lawesii, assembly GCA_003713295.1. Classification (NCBI taxonomy): domain Eukaryota; kingdom Metazoa; phylum Chordata; class Aves; order Passeriformes; family Paradisaeidae; genus Parotia; species Parotia lawesii. The sequence continues at coordinate 2,368,534 of RAHM01000043.1, forward strand.
CCTCTCCCATTTCCAGCCCCCAGCCCTGTCAGAGCATCAATTCCGTGGGGTTTTCTCTGCCCTGTTTCAGATTACAGCGTTTTCCACTCGCAGCAAGTGCAGGACGAGATGGATACGAAGTCCTTGGATGACATGGAGCAGAGCCTGCTGATGCTGTCAGAGGCCAAGGCACCAGCCATGAGCAACTCAGCCCTGTGGAAGAAGCAGGTTTCCACCATAGCCAAAGTGCACTTCCTCAGTCTGAAACGGGAGAACAAATGTGTCAGAGTTATGTGAGTACTGGGGCTTCTCGTTTGTGTGTAAGRCTCAAAACCTCTCTGAATGACACCAGAGAAAGCACATCCTGTCCTTAATTTTTCCCCATAGCTACATTTGAAAAACAGCAAGTGTGGAGCTGTAATTTCTAGTGAATTACTGGTTTTTGGGGAGGTGAGGGAGATGCTGTTTTAACAGCATGCACGTAAAACTGGGTTGGCTTTCACTGAATTGTAACAAACCCCAAACTTTTATTTCTTTCAGGTTGTTGCTTTTCCTCATTTTCCTTGTAGTTCAGATTTTGTTGTTTTTCATACACCACATCATCAAAAACGCTGTAGTTGCTATCAAACTCTCCCCAGATTTGTACTTGCTGAAGCCTGGAGAGAACTATCACAAGTACAGGAGTCGGCTCCTGCTGCAGAACTCCACAGGTAGGGCAGCAGCTCCTGTCTCCACTTCTCTCCTTCTCCCAGTTTTTGAGGTTGGGAATGAACTTTTTCCTTGAAATTAACCCAGATGAGGAGTTTCCAAGTGCCCAGGGATGGTAAACAGTTTGTGCCATGAGGCTTGGCTTGGAGATCTTCCTCCTCCCATGCCCATGACCTTGTTCTTGCTGTGTCAGAGGATGATCCAGGTGAAAGAACTGGCCAGAACCACTGAGATACATCAACATTAAAATCCTGCTGTAAAACATCAGGGGAAATCCCTTTTTGGTTCAGCTGAGGATGTTTTAAAAGTGCCCAGCAGTAACCCAGGCAGTAGAAACCAGCATCTGTTTGAGCTGTCAGTGCCTCAGTAACTTTGTGTCAAATACTCCAGGCTGGTGATGAGGAGGGATTTAAAAGACAAGGAAATGTGGGACATCTCAGGGACATGGGTTAGGGGTGGGGCAGTGCTGGGGGAATGGCTGGACTTGATGATCCTGCAGGTCTTTTCCAGCTTGACTGATTCCGTGTTGTTTTCTGTCCCCAGAGTCGGATATCGGTGACATTGTTCACTCCCTGGGGAGCATGAACATCCTCTGGGAGATGTTCAATGACAGTGATTATGTCTCAGTGGCWCCTCACAGTGCAGCTCTGAATGTCTTTGTCCTTGAGTCCAGGCAGGTAAGGCTGAGACTGGCTGGGCTGTGCCCAAAGAGCAGCTGGTGGGGCTGGCTTGTGAAAYTCTTGCCTGAAAAGCACCTCTGGAGTCATGGAATCAAATAATGTCATATAATATTGCTGATACAGGAGGCTGCAAAGGGGACAGAATGGAAATATTGGCAAAATAAGTGTTCTTCCATAGTTATAATTACAGTAGGCCAATCAAACTTCCATCCCCCTTCTTCCCCACAAGGACACAGAGAACCAGGAGAAAAGTTCTCCTTCACAGGAGACCCGGCAGAGGAATTTTTTATGGTTCTGTTTTTCACTCGTACTGACTGAATTACACAGTTTGACAGAAGTATAATTCTGTGGTGCTCTCATGTGTAAAGAAAAATCAGTTTCTTGGGCTGTAGGTGTTCATAATAACAGGAAGATCTGAACTTTGGGATCATATTTAATCCCCAGCAGGGGAACTGCTCTGCAATGTGCCAGCTCTGGCTCTTGTTCCCATTTTTATTCCCTGACACTGCTCTCGTCGGTGTGACAGTGCAGCCCCCAGCTCCTGCACATCTTTGCCTGTCTGCTTTTGAATCCATTAGCAGGATCATCCCAGAGCAGCTCCTCGTGTGGTTTGTTTTCCAAACTGTAATTGTCTGGAGTGCCGTTCGTCAGAGTGTCACTGCTCCGTGAGACATGCTGGGAATTCATTCCCAATAATTTCTTCTCTGAGAGCCTGCCTGTTTTCCTGAATTAAGCTGTGTGTTACAGGCACCCTGAGCAGCCCTGAGCTTCCTGCAAAGCTCTTGATTATGCAAAGATTTATCTCAATGTTCAGGTTTAATTAATTCCCTCTCGGGGAATTGCCCTTCGTGCAGAAGGATGAGTACAGCACATATTTTTCTTCCTAGAATTACGTTTTCACCATGATAATCAACAGCACCATGGTGCATTCCCTGCCAGTTTTGATGAACATCGTCAGCAACCTCCTCCTGCGCAGTTTAAACGTGACTGAGAGCATCCAGATCTGGAGCAACCCCTTCATTCAAGTGAGCAGCTCCCAAAAAATCACCCTAAAACGCAGAGGAGGGGGCAAAGCATCCCTGAGTGAGAGGGGGAGGGAAGAAACACCCCACAAACCAAGGGAAAAGCTGGTTGGGACTGTCTGCAGGATTTAAGAGGATGTGAAAGGTGCTGGAATTTTGCTCTGCAGGTTGTGGAAGGGGAGGAAAAAGGGGCTTGGAAAGAGGATGTGTCAGGAATTAAAGGTTGGGTGGGGCTTGGAGCAACCCAGTCTAGTGGAAGGAGTCGGGGGCTGGAATGAGATGATCCCTACGGTTCTTTCCAACCCAAACCAATCCATGATCCTGTGAATTCAGTATGAGTTTGTTGGGGGTTACCTGCAGTTCTTGGTCTGTGCAGARCTGGAGGGGCCTTTGGGAGAGGAGAGGACTTCCTGCAGGAAATAAATGCTCTGAAAGTTCATTAGTTACTATTTATTCCTCATATAAATACTCCCAAAACTTCCATAGGTGTTTTTCTTCCTGCTGCAGCTCAGGTGATCTTGACATCCACAGACATTTTATTTTAGCATTCACAGCCATGCTCCAACTCCTAATGCAGTATTTTTTCGGTCACATTCTGGCACTGAATAAATCTGATTTCTATCGCAGGATCTTCCAGACACAATTTTCAGGCTGGAGATCTATTTTGAAGCCGTGTTACTGGGGATCATCATCACTGGAATGCCGCCCTACTTTGCCATGGACAAYGCAGAAAACCACAAGGTGACGCCCAGGTGTCCCTGCAGAGATGCACGGGGAGTTAAAAATCCTGGGAATGTGGGGGAAGATCCGAAGAGGGGTTTGAAACAATGCCATGAGAGGCTGCATGGGTGGCACCGGGGTGGAGCAGATTTGGGAAAAGCTTTTTTGTGCCAAGCTCAGCTTGGCAATGGCTGTGTGACACCGGGGTGGATTCACGTCTCGTTAATTTTAATTAACACRTGATTAACGCTGTGTTTTCTTCCCCTGTTGCAGATCAAGGCCTACACCCAGCTGAAGATTTCAGGGCTCTATCCCTCAGCTTATTGGACTGGCCAGGCTCTGGTGGATCTCCCTCTGTTCTTCTTCATCCTCATCCTGATGATCGGCAGCCTCTTCGCCTTCCACTACGGCGTTTATTTCTACGTGGGCAAGTTCCTCGCTGTGGTGAGCGTGGGGTGGGGTGAGAGCAGGGTTACCTCCTTTTCCACAAGTGTTTGATTTTCCTTACTTGATTCAGCAGGATTTTCCCGATGGATACACAGGGAAAACGCTGCTGGCACAAAGCAGAATGTTTTTCATGGGGAAAGTGGCTCAGAGTTGGGAGTTTCATTCCAGACTGGAATAAAATAAAGCAGCGCCAGGGGAGGTTTAGGTTGGACACAGGAGGAATTTCTTCATGGAAAGGGTGGTTGGGATTGGAAGGGGCTGCCCAGCGAGGTGCTGGAGTCTCTGTCCCTGCAGGTGTTTAAGGAAGGACTGGATGTGGCCCTTGGTGCCATGATCTGCTTGGTCACAGGCTGGATTTGATCTCAAAAGCCTTTTCCAACCTTGTTAATTCTGTGATTTAAAACACCAGGATTTTCCAAGGAAATGCTCCTTTCTTTGTGCTGTCTCAGCCTGCTTTGTGCTCTGTGCTGTGACTGATAATTGCTCTGTTTGCTGCTAATGACAAGGGCACAGTGACTTTGAGCTCAGCCCCCCTCTGCAGTGAATTGCAGATGGGGATTAAATGGAGGAGACCACAAGACTTCATGTCTTTGATATTCAGAGCGGGCTTCCCTGTGATATTGGCTGGAATTGAGAGGAATCAGCTTTTCCCAGCTGCTTTTCCAGAGTTAATCAGGTTTGGGATGTGGTTGCAGGGCTGGTTTTCTACCCTTGTTTGAATTTCTACAAAAAATGCTGTGGTGGAATTGTTAGGATTTGCCAGAATCTTGAGGTCAGCATTTATGGGAGCCTGTGTTACAAAAAAAAATGGGAAAGAGTTTAAAGGAAACTGAGGGAGGGAGTTTTTTGCCTCTCCACACATTCTTTAATTTGTGTCTTTAATAATACATTCTCTATGCACCAAGGCAGCAAAATCCATCAAATGAAGTGACAAACATGAASCCAGAGTTCTGTATCACACTGAGGCAATTCCAGTTGATCCTTATGCAAAAAAATTCCTGCTGCACATTTCYTGAGAAACCTTTCCCGTCCCTGCAGATTTTCTGCCTCATCGGTTACGTCCCCTCAGTCGTGCTCTTCACCTACGTGGTCTCCTTCACCTTCAGAAAAGTCCAGAACACGAAGGAATTTTGGTCATTTATATTTTCAGTGGTGAGTGGTTTGGCCTGGAGCTGGGATAAGTGGGAAGATTGGTGATCTCCAAAGCCACAGCAGCTTCCCAGTTGTTTCGTTGAACTGTCTGTCCTKAATGCACAGGAAATGGGAAACATTTACCAATGTCTCCCTCCCTGCCATATCCTGAGTGATAAAAGCTTTATTTAAAGTGCCTTAAATTAGATAACTTATGCTCAGAGAGTCTGAAGTGGGTGAAAATGGACTTTTTTTCCCCTTTTGTTTGGTACAGACAGCCTTGCTCTGCACAGTTGTTGCTGAAGTTGCCTTTTTCCTGGACCTTTACCTGGTCACCACTGTCCTGCATTATGTCTTCTCCATCTTCATTCCTATTTATCCCCTCATTGGCTGCCTGATTTGTTTTATAAAGGTAAGGGGACTCCAGGGATCCTTTCCAGAACCCTTGGGGATGGCTGGGATTGGGTGGGTGTCTTTAGTGTGTCCTGCAGCCATTTAACACGTGAAGAATAACAGCTGCTTGGGGGAAAATCACCTTTTTCCTATTAAGCRAAGTGGTTTGGGTTTAAAATGGAGAAAGCAGAAAGTTTTCCATGAAATTTCCTTTCATGAAGTGGAGGGAGCCCACAAGAAAGATGCAGAGGGACTTTTAACAAGGGCATGGAGTGACAGGACAAGGGGGAATGGCTTCAAGCTGACAGAGAGCGGGGTTGGGTGGGATATTGGGGAGGAATTCTTCCCTGTGAGGGTGGGGAGGCCCTGGCACAGGGTGCCCAGAGAAGCTGTGGCTGCCCCTGGATCCCTGGCAGTGTCCATAGTCAGGCTGGATGGGGATTGGAGCACCAGGGGGTGGAATGAGATGGGCTTTGAGGTCTCTTCCAACCCAAACCATTCCATGATTCTGTGATATTCCAAGGAAAATCATGTGTTCCTCAGTGAGCAAACCCAGTGATGGGACATGGGGTAATTGGCTTGAAAGCAGGAGCAGCCCCAGGGTTTGGATGGAGTTGTTTGATTTTTTTCTTGGAGAGTCTCTGCAGAGCTCAGGAGGTGCTTGAGCACCACAGCCTGAACGACTGAGATTAAAGCACAGTGTCAAGTTCAGAGTCTCTGGTGGGTGATTATTCCCCTGAACATGTTTTTCCCTGAATTCCCAGGTCTCGTGGAAAGGCAAGAACGAGAGTGGGGGCTACTCCCACCCCTGGGACCACGACCCCTGGGACCGGCTGCTGGTGGCAGTTCTGGCTGTGAGCATGGCATTGGATTCTCTGTTTTTATAAATAGGAAAAATTCYCTGTTTTCTGTAGGGAATCGTGGTTCCTGCTGGGATCCCCTTCTGTCCAACATCTTTATCAGTAAAGATTTGCTCTGATGCCTGCAGCTCCTGCAGCACGAGCAGAGTCAGGAAAGCTGCTGTGCCCACCAGCTCAACATCTGCTGCTCCTGTGGCCTGATTAACACTGCCAGTATTAATTCTGATTATTATGGGAATCCCTGCTGATGGAGCAAGAACTCCAGAGCAGGGACAGTCCCTTCTCTGTGCAAAAACCCCACATAATTGCTTTTAAATCTAAGCCCACTTTGGTTGTGCATCCTCAGACACGCTGAGCAGCATTTAATGATATATTAAATATATTCTTGGCAACACCAGCACTTTGTGTGGTGGTGCAGAGCTGCAGCTTCTTGTCCCTCATCACTGTGGTGGTGTCACCCCCAGGGTCCCCGGCCTGGCTGGTGACCAGGGTGGTTTTTGTCTGCCCCAGCCCTATTTGCAGTGTGTGGTGTGGCTGTTCCTGCTGCGCTGCTTCGAGCTGAAGAACGGAGGGAGGACGGTGAGAGAGGATCCCTTCTTCAGGTGTGTCTCTTGCCTGGTTCTTTTTCCAAGCCACAGTCCAAAGAAACTGGTTTTGGAGGTGGTGCTGGTGGTGGTTAAACTGGGGTGTGCAGTGGAAGAAATACAGCACCTTTCATTATATCCCATCTGAGGTTCAGTCACTGCAGTGCAGAAATGGGGGCTTTATTTCCTTTTAAGTTCCATCACTGCAAAAGCAGGAATTCTCTGAGGATGTTCCCTATATAAAAGCAGGGGAACTGCCACTCCCATTGCATGGCCAGGGATGCTGTACCCCCACAAAGAGCTCAGCAGGGAGGTGACACAGTGGCAGCCCCTGAGCTCRTCCTGCTCTGGGATGAGCTGCAGGAATCTGCTCCTCCTGGCCTTGGCAAACACARATGGCAGAGCCCTGAGCCAGCCTCAGCTGAGAGCTGAGCAGAGCCCTCATGCTGTTTTCCTCCCCTTCAGAAAATGTTTTACAAAAGCCAAGACCTGGAAGTTCCCAGATGTCCCTCACGAGGAGAACGAGGATGAGGATGTGAAGGCGGAGAGGCTGCGAGTCAAAGAGATCCTGAGCAGCCCCAGGAGTGAGGAGGTAAAGCCTGGCTCTGCCCAAACCCCCAAATCTGGAGGCTCCCCAGAGCTGCTGGGATCTGCAGCCACTTCCCTCTTCCCTGCCAGATGCCAGCAATCCTGGTCAGCAGCCTGCACAAAGAGTTTGATGAAAGGAAGGAATTTCTGCTGGGGAGAAAAATAAAGAAAGTGGCAACCAAACATGTTTCCCTCTGCGTGAAGAAAGGTTGGAGTTCAGTTGCTTGCTGTTGAGCTGTTCTATTTATAAAAACAACTCTTGGAACTGTTTCTCTGACCTTGTGGGCAATGGTTTGTGTCTTTCTTTAGGAGAAATCCTGGGTTTGTTGGGACCCAATGGAGCTGGGAAAAGCACATTAATTAATATGCTTGTTGGAGAGATTGAGCCAACCAGTGGGCAGGTGTGTTCCATGCTACAGTTACACAAAAATCCACATTTCAATTTTATTATTATTATTATTGCAAGCATTCCTGAGGGCATTTTGCTAAAACCATGCAGAAATAGTTTGGAGATTTACAATATTCTGGATTAAAGTCTGGGCATTTTCCTCGCAGGTTCTGATGGGAGATTATTCCTTGGGGCTGAGCAGTGAGGATGACTCGGTGAAATTTTTGGGGTACTGTCCTCAAACGAATCCTCTCTGGCCAGATATCACACTGCAGGAACATTTTGAGATTTATGGTGCTATCAAAGGGATGAGCCAGGCTGATGTTAAAGAAGTCATCAAGCGGTGAGTGAGTTCGTTGGAGAAATCTTTGTGGTTTAACTGAAGTTTTCCTCAGCTTTTTTTAACTTCAAGCTTATGGCTGGAGGGGTTTTGGCGCTTTTTTTGTGGTTTTTTATTCCCCTTCTCACCTTTCCTAATGCAATCTCTGTTTCCAGTTAAGTTTGGTTTTAAGCTTGGTTGAAATCCTGCGGTTGTGAATTCATAGGTGAGGAGATGAAGGTTCATCTGCAGAAAATTCAGTTGGGATTTTAAATTTTGATATATGTTTTTTTAAAGTTATTTTTTTAAGGTTATGAAGTACTAACAGTGACCTTTGCAGAATCTGCAAGGAGGGGGAGTCCTGGGCTTGGAGCTGTTTCTCTTGTCACCACAGGCTCCTCCAGGACAGGTGGTTTTATATGGAAGCTCCAATTCTGCTTTTTGCTCTGATTTTTTTATCTTTGATGCACAAATATTTGTACCTGAGCTCTTCAAAAGGAGCTGTTTGCATACTCTGATGAGGGGGAAGCCAAACCATCCCCCTGCCAGCCTCTCACACCTGCTCCTTCCCTCCCCAGTGTCACCAGTGTCCTGGATTTAAAGGATCACCTGCAGAAGACGACGAAGAAGTTGGGAATGGGGCTGAAACGCAAGGTATGGAAGGCTCTGATGATGCTTTTTTCTGGTCTTAAAATCAAGAGTCAAACACAGCTAGAAGGGAAAAAGGGATTTTACCTTGGTATTTATTTTAAGGATCCTTAGGTGCACCACGTCCAGGTCGGATGCACCTCCATGCACCCCGCAATGCACACTCACAATAGATCTGGTATCACATTATAGGTGTTACTAATTAGCATWTCTRTCATRAATTCCCYAATKAGAGGCTYGAGTGAGCCCCCCTCCCCAAGGAACCTTCCCCTGGATGGTTCTATCTCAGTKTACAAAATGTGTTCTGGAGAGGACCTTGGGGTCTGGGGCACTCTGATCCCTAACTACGAAACCTCTAAAATGTTCAGTCTCCTGGCTGAACAAACAAGGCCAAGAATGTCRGCAAAAAGCACTAAGAATACAGAAGCTGTAAAAAGGTATAAGAGGGGTATAAAAGAAAAGRCAAAAAACATTATGGCATCAGTGGGGTCACCCTGGGGGTCACCAGCACCCTCCCTGTCCTCACCCTGCCCCTCTGCCTTCCCCCAGCTCTGCTTTGCCCTCAGCATGCTGGGCAACCCGCGTGTCACGCTGCTGGACGAGCCCTCCACCGGGATGGACCCCAAAGCCAAGCAGCACATGTGGTGAGTGCTGGCCACAGGCTCCAGGGAGCCGGCCTGCTCTGGGGTGTGTGTTATCCCTGCCGACACCAGGGAGAGCCACACGTAGGGAATAACGGAGTGGGCTGGGTTGGAAGGGGCCATAAAGATCATCCAGYSYACCCCCTGCCATGGGCAGGGACACCTTCCACTAAAGCAGAATTAATTTCTGCTTGATATCCCACTTAACCCTGCCCTCTGGCAGTGGGAAGCCATTCCCTGTGTCCTGTCCCTCCATCCCTTGTCCCAAGCCCTTCTCCAGCTCTCCTGGAGCCCCTTTAGGCCCTGGAAGGGGCTCTAAAGTCTCCCCAGAGCTTCTCTTTTGATTGATCAACCCCAACTCTCAGCCTGGCTCCAGAGCAGAGGGGCTCCAGCTCTTGGAGCATCTCCGTGGCCTCCTCTGGACTCACTCCAGCAGCTCCTCCTGTGTTGGGAGCCCCAGAGCTGGATATAGGACTGCAGGTGCAGTCTCACAAGAAGGGGAGAATCAGCCCAACCTTCATGCCAGGTGCAGTGCAGCTGTGTCCTGTCCCAGAACAGCTTGGGATTTAAAAGCTTGAAAGTTGAAAGAAATCCTTAAAATAACAGAAGGAATACAGATTTGAGCCATCTTTGGGAAATTCAGGTGTTAATTGTTGCTGTGGGACTAGCAGTAATCCATAAATAGGGGGTCCATCACAGTCCTCTTTTCCTATGAAGCCAGGATTTGCTGTTCCCTGCCAAATGTTTTTATTCAGGGATGRTTTTGGTTGTGTTTTGTAGGAGGGCGATCCGAGCAGCCTTTAAAAACAAGGAGAGAGCAGCAATCCTGACCACGCACTACATGGAGGAGGCAGATGCTGTCTGTGACCGTGTGGCCATCCTGGTGTCAGGGCAGCTCAGGTACTACCAGATCCCCCCTGGGGCAGGGGGACAGGCAGCTGCCACCTGGGATATATTTCTCTGAAAATACAGATAAATTTTATACCTTAAATTTGGAGTGAAATTAATCCTTAACAGCAAAATGGGTCTGTTTGAGGTGAGGCTGTTGTTGAGTACATGTGTTTTCTGTCTGTAATTTGTAGGTGTATAGGGACTGTCCAGCACCTGAAGAGCAAGTTTGGCAGAGGGTACTTCTTGGAAATGAAATTGAGGGAAACAGCAGACGTGCAGCAGGTGGAGTATCTGCAGAGCCAGATTTTGCACATCTTCCCCAATGCCAACCGCCAGGAAAGGTGAGATTTGACACATACCCAGAAAATACTGATGTTAATAAAGCCCTCTGATTTCACAGCAGCTCCTTGGCACTGGGGGGGGGGGGGGGGGGGGGGGGGGGGGGAATGTGAATATTTACACACAGCTTAAAAAAAATGAAGAATGAAAAAGAGGAAGAGATCTGGAAGGCAGCAGAGCCCGGGCTGCCAGGGCGGGGGCCGGGAGCTCGTGCAGATGTTCGGCACGGAGGAAGCAAAACTGGATTTCTGCATAGCTGTTGCCTGACAGCTTCCTCCTAKGGCAGGGCCCCTGGGAAGGGGCTGAAATCCGAGTCTCTGACTCACTGCCCTTACCTGGAAATGCCTGAGGTCTCTGGGGGTCTCAGTTTGAGGGTGGGCTGGCTGCTGTTCCACCAACAGCTCTGAGTTCCTGCCACATGCACCCGTGGGTTTGGCTCGGTGACTGGAGAGGCTCCACAAAGGGCACTGCRGGCATCCCACGAGGAGTGTGATCCTTGAGGGATCATGAGAGTGATCCTTGCTCAGATGTGGGATGTGCAGGGTGGGAGGGGAGTTCCCTCTCCAGCAGCARATGTGGGGGGCAGAGCAGCTCCCTGTGCTGCAGTCGGGGTTGCGGGAACGGCTGCGTGATGCAAACTTCCAGGACGTGCTGTGACCTCCCAGTTCAGCTGAAAGGCAAAACCTCAGGACTCTGGGAGTTCCAAGCAGCAAATCTGCCATGAGTAAGCAGAATATAAATGTTTGAATCTGAGTGGAAGAGCATGAACTTACAACAGTCTCAGGGGGGTCTCAGCTGATGCACCTGGAGCTGCATCATTCCCCTTCTCCTGTGTGATCATGACAGTCAAAATGCCTGGAGTAACCTTCAGAAAATAAGTTAAAATCCATTCCACTGGGTTTAATATTTTTACTTTGAGTGATTTTGCTTGAAGCTAAGTTTGTTTTGCCTCTTTGTTCCAGCTTTGCTTCTATCTTGGCATATAAAATCCCTAAAGAAGATGTACAGTCGCTTTCACATTCTTTTTCCAAGCTGGAAGAAGGTAATGAAGCACTTGCCATATATCACACACACAAATCCTTTTGTCTCCCATAACTGACACTTTTGCCATGTGGTGTCACTCGTCCAGTTCTGTTCCAAATTTATTTATTTTTCTTTTACTGTTGTTGTCCCCAACTCTGTTTCTTGTGAAACCAAGAGTGAGTGAAGTGTCCCTAACYCTGCTCTTACCAATTCCTTCACCAGTAAAACACGCCTTCAACATCGAGGACTACAGCTTTTCTCAAGCAACACTGGAGCAGGTGTGTTAAATTCTGTTTTGTGGATGTAAACCCTGCCAGGTGAAGGTGTCAGAGGGCAGGGTTAGATGGGATATTGGGAAGGAATTCCTCCCTGTGAGGGTGGGGAGGGGCTGGGATGGAATTCCCAGAGAAGCTGTGGCTGCCCCTGGATCCCTGGAAGTGTCCAAGGCCAGGCTGGATGGGGCTTGGAGCACCTGGGATAGTGGAAGGTGTCCCTGCCATGGCAGGGGTGGGATGGGATGGGATTTATGGTCCCTTCCAACCCAAAGCATTCCATGATTTCATGATGATGAGCCCTGTGCAGGCAGCTCATCCCCCAAGCTCTGCTCTCAGGCCGCTGGGGCCGCTTTGCTGTTGCCTGTTGGGGCATTTTTGGGAAACTAAATTCCCTTTTTTCAAAGTGAATCACATCTGCCAGCTCTCCAGCTCCTCTTTATTCCTGTTTTCCCCTCTAAAAATAAGATGCCAACTGCAGTGACTGGAAGAAAGCAAATGTGTGGTATTAGTGGAAAAGCTGCTCTGATTTATTCCAAGAACGGGCATTTGCTGTTCGTGGCTGGAAGGAGGGTGAAGCTGAGACTTGTTATTGCTTATTGTGGATTAATTATTGCTGACAATTAATGTCCTTCAGTGTTGAACTTCCTCTTCATTGTGCTCTTGAAGAAAAGAGGTGGGAGGGCAGGAATAAGGAGAAAAACCTCAAAATACTGAAAATTTGCTACTCAGAGATGAAGCAATACATTGAATACTCATGAGGTTTTTAGCATGAGTTGTATTTGTGACCAAGGAAGTTCCTACAAGGGTCTTTTCCATGTGTTCCAGGTGTTTGTGGAGCTTGCTAAGGAGCAGGAGGAGGAGGACAGCAGCTTTGGCACCCTGAACAGCAGCCTGTGGTGGGACAGGACGCAGGAGGACCGAGTCATTTTCTGAGCTCCTCGTGCTCTTGTCGGTGTCGGCGCCGATCCTCTCTCTGCTCCTCGGAGCTGGGGTGGGCAAGGACAGCTGGGTTTGGAAGCCCTGAGCGTGTCCCACCATCCTGGCCTTGGGAATAACGCCGCAGGAGCGGTGAGCATCCCACTGCTCCTCTGGCTGACCYGAATCCCTTCTCCCTTCGCTGTTCCCGGTTTGTGTTGGGCAGGAGGGCACTGCCACGGCAGCCGGGCATCTCCTGGTGTTGGTGACTGGGGCAGGAGCTCCCACCTGCCTTCCCTTGGCTCTGCTGGGCCAGATGTTGGGCTGTCCTTCAGGAAGATCCCATGTCTGAGCAAAGCCAGTCGCTGCTGGAGCATCCTGCCCCGTGGGATGGTTTGCAGGGTCTGCCCGTGCCCTGGGGTGGGCACTGCTGCCTGTCCTGCACACCCATCCCTGTGAGGTCCTGCTCCTCCACCAGCTGATCCATCCCTGCTTCTGCTTTGAAGATGCACCTGCTTAGAAGAGAGGGGGGAAAACCACTGCAGAGTCACTGTCCCACTGCAAGGAGGGTCCTGAACTGCACTGTGAGCTCGGCTTGGCGCCCCACCAGCGTGAAAATGTTCATTTGCAGACACAACTTGGCACTTGTTGGCACTCCCAGCCCTCTCCCCTGCAGGCTGGCAGCTGTGTGCTGCCGTGTGGGTGCCACTGGGGTTTGTCATGCATGCTGGGGGGCACGGCGGGTGGACAGAGTGGATGTGCTCCTTCCCTTGCTTGGTTAAAAGTACAAAGACACGACTGTCTGKYGGGGTYTGATGCTGGCTGAGCGCCAGGCACCCATGAAAAAACCATCTACTTATTTTCCTCTGCTATAGCTAAGCAGAGGAGGGGAAATTAAAACTTCATTTTCATGAGTTGAGATAAGGATTATTGAAAAAAACCAAACCACTTTAAGGCAAAACAGGTTCAAAACTTAAACAGTATAAAGAAGATTTATTAACAGGATTAAAAGTAAAAAGGGTAATGAGAACCAAAGCGAACTTTCAGGACATCTTTCTTTCCCAGTCCCTCCCTCTTTCCACCGACCGTGCAAGGAAACAAAACATGGGGTTTTGGTCAGTGTTTCACTTCTTAAAAGTCTTTCTTCAGTGTGCTTAAGGAAGAGAGTTTCTTCTGCTGTGCCGTGGGATCCTTCCCACAGGAGATAGTTCTCTGCAAACTTTTCTAGTGTGGTTTGAACTTTCACAAGCAGCAGTCCCACCTGAACCTGCTGCAACGTGAGTCCTTCCCACAGGCCAAGCAGTCTTCCCACAACTGTCTACCGTGGGTCATTTTAGTTCATGTGGTTTAGTCTTTGAAGGATGAGCTGTTCTAGTTTGGAAGCAAAGGCTCTCTAGAAGCAAGGGTCCTCTCTCTCTGTTCGAGTTCCTCACTAGATTACAGCTTTCCAGCATCCACGCGCTCCAGCGTGAGTACTCTTCTTCATGGGCTGTGCATGGATCTCTGCWCTCTTCCATGCACCTCATGAATTACAGGGACACAGTTTGGTGTATTATTATAGTCCTCACCATGGCTCGCAGGAGAATCTCAGCTCTGGCACTCAGAGCACCTCCTCCCTCTCCTTTTTCACTGACCTCAGTGCTGCCATGTTGGTTTTCCTCACATGTCCTCACTTTTCCTTTTCCTCTGACTTGGAAGAAAATTGGTGTCTCTAAATTGCAGTTGAGAGGTTGATCTCRTCCGGGCTCCGCATTGGGGAATTGCTCACCATGTCTCTCGCTGCTTGTCACTTGATCCCTGCCAGCACCGCATGGCCGGCCCTGGCTGCATGGTCCTCGCCAGCACCACAGAGGTGGCTCCGGCCTCAGGAGGGCTCTGGCCTCAGGAGGGTCCCAGCCTCAGGAAGGCCCTGGCTGTGAAATCTCAGCCTTGGGAGGGCTCCAGCCTCAGGAGGGTCTCAGCCTCGGGAGGGCCCTGGCTGTGAAATCTCAGCCTTGGGAGGGCTCCAGCCTCAGGAGGGTCTCAGCCTCAGGAGGGTCCCAGCCTTGGGAGGGCTCTGGCCTCAGGACAGCCCTGGCCGTGCGGTCCYGGCCTTGGGAGGTTCTCAGCCTCAGGAGGTCTCAGCCTCAGGAGGGCCCTGGCGGCGCAATCTCAGCCTCGGGAGGTTCTCAGCCTCAGCAGGGTCCCAGCCTTGGAAGGGCTCCGGCCTCAGGAGGGTCCCAGCCTCGGGAGGGCCCTGGCTGCGCAATCTCAGCCTCAGGAGGGTCCCGGCCTTGGGAGGGCTCCGGCCTCGGGAGGGCTCCGGCCTTGGGAAGGCCCTGGCCTCCTGAGGGCCCTGGCCATGTGGCCCCTGCCGCGATGGGCCCTGGCAGCCACCTCACCACCCCTTAGGAGAAGAAAGAGCTTCCCTCGCTATTTCCTTTCTTAAATATGTGATCACAGAGGTGTTACCAGCTTGTCTAATTGGGTTAGTAACCTGCCCATCGTCAGAGCCTTYRGCGATTGGCTCTGTGCCGGACATGGAAGTTTKGAGCAGCTTTTTCTCCCGCTCACTAAAGCTAAGCTATGTTAAACAACACACTGTCCTTACGGGGTTTGCAGAGATGTGATTCTGCCTTGTCTCCATTAAAAACAGTCTGATTCTTCCCCTGGCTGTAACAACGTGTCCTGCCAGCTGCTCTCACACACAGTGCTTTGGAGATGTTTTCCTTTTCCTTGCCAGTGCGTTCATGAGCACCAGTGTTTCCCAGTCCCTCGTTGTTGTGGTTGCAGTCAGTGACACAGGGACATTTGCTTGTTTGTCACCCCCCTTCTTCAAACCCCAAATGAAATGGTCCCAATTCACAGACACATCCGTAAGAAAGGTGCCTTTGGTTTGCATAGAAGCACTTRAGAAGAATAGAATATGTGGTCCTTTAGCCTGAGAAATGACAGATGTATGTTGAAAATATATTATTTTTTTGGTTTTTTCTACACAAAGCTATCATCACTTTTTTTAGTGTTATAAGGTGAAATTAAAGATTGCTCCCAGTTCATTTTGCTCTGCAATGAACAGGTACGGAGATGTGTTTATATTGAGACATTGGCTTCATAAGTCATATCACTTACGTATCTTCACTTTAAAGTTAGAAAAGACCTTTGTTTTTCTTGAGAAAACGCAGAAAAATGGGTAGAGTTGGAGTTGTGTGTCCCAGCTGTTTGTAATTATCAGGCAACAATGTGTGTGGTATGTCTGATAATGCTTTATCAGTGTGTTCAGCCAAAATCTGTTAATTCATTGATTTCTTATACAGGGAGATGTGAACTTTTTATGTACAATTTTACTTCCTCTTTTGTACCCACAGGCTGCATTTAAATGCACAGCTTTGGGTTCAGAGTTAAAATTTGAGCCCAAGCCCTGCAGAAAGCCCTGGGCATCCCGTTTGCTTCCCCAGGGAACCACAGGGATCCCTGGAAATGAGGGATTAAAGGCCAGGATTAAAGCACCAGCCTCCAAACTGCAGCTCCAGTGCTGCTGACAGGGGTTGAACTTCCCCGTCAGCAAAAAAAACCACCCCAAATTCAAGTGTTTGGTTTCTTTAGCCCCAGCCCTGCTGCTGGCTGGGAGCTCTGAGCTTTTTCTTTTGTTTGGAGCAATTTGGGACTCGGAATTCTGCCTGTTGGCACTTTCCCATGCAGGTGCGTACAAGTTCAGTGCATTTTTTCCAAATCCCTCATTTCTTTGGTCTCTTTTTGCCAGTGGCGTTTCAGCCAAGTGTCACTTTCAATCCAGCACGCTCTTGTCACATGGATTTAGGGAATTACAGTGTGACCTGCGAGCAGCCTTGGTGTCTGCCTTGAATTTATTCTTTACCTTGGAGTTAATAGTCTGTAAAATAGTTCTGTGCTGTCTGGGTGATACCACCCTGTTTCAGATATTTCTGTATTTCTTCACATTTCAGATGTGAAAAGTTTGGATTAGAAGCTCGGTTTGGGGCTGTTGTTTATCTTGGAGGAGCCCAGTGGATGGTGGCACTGGTTTTTGTGCAGCTCGTTAAATTTGGCTCATTAAATTAATTCTGTGTTTGGGTGGGATCTTTTTGGCCTGGTGACATTGTTGTGTCAAACTAGGGTAAAATTCCACCCCAAAACATCACTGTCCTTATAGTGTGTTGTGTCAGAAGTGTTTCAAAGTGTCATGAGATGTCTGTAATCACCAAAATAGGGAAAAAAACAGGCAAAATGAAACCAGGGAATGCCCTGGGAGCAGGAGAGCTTTATTCCAGGGATTTGAAGCCCCTTCGTTCAGCTGTTATCAGTGACACGCCAAATCCCATCTGTCCAACACACACCCAGCCTGTGCTCCCAGAGATAAACTGAATTTGGGGGGATTTGGGGTAAATCCACCCAGTTTGGGTCACCATTCCCAGGTGAGATGGTTGGAGCTGCCTTGCAGGGTTGTTGTGAGTAGCCGATGTACCCAAAGCTTGGAAAACGCGTTCACTTCGTGGTGTTGTTACAAGGTTGTGTTTTTCTATGGAGAGTTTAACGTGTCTGGTTTTTGTTTACACTCCCAAGAGAAGTCCTTATTTAAGAGTCTCTCTGTATAGCAAGTGAGATTTATTGCACAGCCGACATCCAGAGCCCTGGCAGCAGAAGCAGAAGGTGTCAGGCCTGAAGGGGACACATTTGTGACGCTCCTCCTGCTGCTGGACCTTGTGCAGTTTATTTTACACACTTGACTTTCTTTCACCACTTGGCTGTCCTTGTAAATGTGAGGGTTTTCCTTTCCCAGCAGGAAGTACTTCCAAAATAAAGATGGATTGGGTTGTTAAACGCTTGGCTTTCTGTGGCGTGGGTGTTTTGCTCTGCTGGAAATGGGGATGGTTTTCAAAATTCTGGGTTGGTTTTGGGGTGCACCAGAGTTTCAGGTGGTTGGGCTCAGGCAGAGCGTGGGGGGCCTGGCTCTTGGCATGGCCAGGGCTCTCAGGCTGCAGTATTTACATATTTTTAACTGGATTTGGGGGAATTTTGCAGTGTTGCAACACTCGGGATTCGACCGCCCGCAGTTGTGTCACGTTTTGCAGCCGGATTCATTCAGCCCAGCTCAGGGCTAGCAGTGACCCCACGGCAGCTGTGTGCTCCTGGCGTGGCACATTGTCCATCTGCAGGGGTGAATCACCTCCAGCCACTGGAAAATTAACCCCAGTGAAAAAAAAAACAGTTCATTTTTGTGCTTGGAGCTGTCCCCAAGGTGAACTTGCTGGGTGGGTGCTGGCTCTGAGGTGAGAGGCAGTGAGATGGGCGAGGTTGGGCTGAAGGTGGGACATGAAATGTGCTCTGCAGGGATGGAGGCCACTGTCTGCTCCTGGGATGTCCTGTGGGACTGCCAGACCGTGCTGAGGAAGAGGAGGAGGTGGTCACCTCCAGCTTCATGGGTCAGTGAAGGGTGTAGCAAAATAAAAGGGGTTTGTGCTCCCTGAGCCCCTCAGTGGAGAGGAAAATAACCCCAAAGAAGTTTAATCTGAGCTTGGGGACAGTTCCCAGCATTTCATACTCGTTTGTTTCTGATGGTGTGGAAGGGCAGTGTGCCATGCAGGTTTTTTTTTTTAAACTGTAAAATTAATTCTTTCCCTTATAATGCTTCTTTTAAGAGATGTCCAGAAAGTCCCTGATTTAACATGCTGAATTTCTCTTTGATAAGGGTTTCCTGGAGCTCTCACTGTTCCTTTTTCCTTTGCWTAGCATGTCCTCCTGGAAGGGTCTGGCTCCCTTCCCAGCCCCTCTCTTCCTCCTGGCTCATACAAAGTCTGATCCCGAGTCCCCTGCTCAGAAATCCTGTGGAGCATCTGCTTTGGAGATTTAATTAATGATACTTTGAGATGTTCTGTGTTCTCCTGCTGCTACTCAGTGAAGCCCTGAGGGGTTGGGGTCCAACCTCAGCAGCAGGGCCAGGAGCAGGATGGGAAACCCCAAGGAGTGCTTGGAGCAGGCGTCGTTTTCATGTGAAAAAGCATTTTCTGTAGATAATGTGCAGTCAGGGCAGGGCTTCCCACAGCTGGGTCCCACACTGAGGCACAGGTTTCGGTCAGAAAAGTGCTATTTTTTGGTGAAGTGCATCTCAGATGGGCTTTTTGCAGTCATGAGGAGCCTTCCCCATTGCTCCCCTGTTGCCCAATGYGAAGGGATGCCGGAAAACACTTCTGCTGCTCTCCTAAATGAGCTCATGCCTTGAAAATGAGTAAATCAGCAGCTGCAGCAGAGCCCCTGCCTTTTGTTGAGCAACAACCAGACGGCCTTTGTGGTTCGAGGCAGCTCTGCAAATCAGATGCACAATCCTCAAGCTGTGRAAGTTCCGGGACAGTCAAATTCATTTAACTCGTTGAATTATCCCGTGGCCGTGCACCCTTCCAGCTCATTTGGATTCCCTGGCTTGTCTGATTTCCTCAGCTCTCTGTTTTGAATGCAGATCCACTGGAAAGATGTTTTGTTTTTAAAAGCCCAACACGCTCCATCCTGCTTCCAGCTGTGCRGCAGCTGCTGGAAAAGCAATTAAAAGGAGTGGAAATTGGGGGAAAAAACCGCTGAAAACAACAGGGAAAGGAGAAAGAAGAACTAAAATCCCGTTGGTCCTGCAGGGATGCAGGATTTGTCTCAGCAGAGGACGGAGCATTTGCTGAGTCAGGCTCTGGGCACGATGGGGACAAGGCAGCAGAGTTTTCCCTCTGGAGAAGCTGGGACAAGGACAAGGTGGCTTTGCCACCTCTCAGGAGTGAARGTTTCCCCCTCCCAGGCCACCCCAACTCTGCTGCCTGGTGGGAACCTTCTGCAAGGGTTGAGTTAAATCCTCCAAACATGTAAACATCCCCAGGCTCGGGGCCAGCTGGTTGTAGGTGTTGTTCCAGCGTTGGGTCATCGCTCCAGAAGTTTTGGGAGGGTTTGCCCGGGCGGTGACGTCAGGCTGGAGAGGGGCATGGCCACCGGGYTGGGCCACGCAGCTGAGCGTCCCCGAGGCTGAAAAGGGACAGGAGCCCGGACACCTCAGAGCTGGAGGAGACCTCGTCCCAATGGAAAACACACCATCAGGTAAGGAGTTAGATATTTCTCCTTTTTTAAAGGGAAAATTAGTTTAGAAGTAGAGATGGAAGAATTCTCCCTGAGGCAGTTTCATGCAGGGGTTGAGTTTGATGGTTGATTTTTCCTAATTAATGCTTTATGATGCTGAATGCATAAAAGTTGCACCTTCCAGCTCTGTTCTCTGGTGGACTACAAGCTCACATCAAAATATTTTAGAGGCAAAGGAGCAAAAATACTCAGCTTTTCTGGGTGTGTGTGGGTTTTGGCTCTCCCCGTGGATGGGCTTTGGCTGCAGGTGAAGAGCTGCAGGTTGAGCACTGGGTGACGATCCCTCCCTCTGCTCTCCTCCTCCTGCCTTGCTGTCACTAAAGGCACCTAAAAATGCAAAAMCCCCAAATTTCACTTCTCTGTATGAGCTGAAGTGCTGAGCTTTGATGAAGGGCAGGCTTAGAGTTGTTATTTTCAAGTTGAGAGCAGGAAAAAACAACCTGTTTCAAAGTTTGTGTGTTGGAGTGGAGTCTGCAAATCTCTCTCAGATTTATCAGATGTGAGCACRAAAACCTGCAGGAACTGGCAAACAGGAGGGGGTGGAAAGAGCACCTCTGCACTCTCCAYGTGCAGGGATTAATCCTTGGCTCTGGGAAAGCCAGTGGATCCTCTGGGAAGCGTGAGATGCAGCATGGATTGCTCCCTTTGAACCCAGCATTGAGAGGCTCCTGAAGAGCAGCTTGATTATAGGAACTAAAATCAGAAACTCCTCAAATACTTTGGGTTGGAAGGGACCTTTAAAACTCATCCAGTCCAACCCTCCTGCAATGAGCAGGACACCTTCAAACAGACCTCAGTAAGTTAAATTTATAGAGGAAAATAATCTGAAAAGGTGCCAAAGAGGAGTTCCCCGAGATAGTAAATAAAGGGATTACATGGGATGTGCCTTCCTGGGACAACTTCTGGTAGAGCAGAGCTGCACATGAGATCCAGCAAAAATTATTGCAACATCTTGGCYGTGTGTTCCTGGAGAGCAGGAAGTTTGGTTGCATTTAGTGAGCCTCAGGAGACATCCAGCTTTACAAGTCATTGCTGGATTAAAGTTTCCCRAACATCGTTGCCTCCAGGTCAGTTTCTGATCTGGAGTTTATTTTACCTTCTGAATCTGAAGTTTTGAGCCTCAGGCCTTGCAGAGGATTCTCTCTTACTTATATTTTYTACCTTTTTGATAATTACCTAATAGATTAATTAGATACCTAATTTAAAGTTAATAACAGCTAATATTTAYTAGGTATCTGATTGAAAGTTAAATTCTACAGCATTTGTAGGCAGCATCACTTGTTTGAATTCCTGGATTCATATTTGGCTCCCAATGGTATTTGCTTCTTGCTCCACAGGCAAAAAATAAATTCAAACTGGTATTTTCTAAAAAGTTTTAGATTTGCTCCATCATTTTTAAAATTGTTTGTTGTGTCTGTAGAAATTCAGTGCATCTTTTAAAGACCATCATATTTTCCTTGTTATCCAAATATCACCACCCTTTTTTTACTGCCCAAACATCCTGGGCTGAGCTGCTGCTTTCAGTTCAAGACTGAAATCCAGACCTGGGCCAATAAACCAAAGTAACACTTCCTAGAAATCCCTTCCTATTTACCCTTAACCTTCCGGGCAGGCAGCAGTGGCGAAGCGTGGGAGGAAGCTGCAGGCAGGGAAAGCAGAGCACCAGGAGATAAGATAAAATAAGCCCCGGGATAACACTCAGAAGGTAAACAGGGATCCTGAATGCCTTGCCCCCGCAGTACACAAATATTTAATTCTTCCAAAAAACAAGCACTGAAGGGAGCAGAGTAGTGGAACCCTTTATTAACTCCAGCTGCCCAGTCTGTGAAGTCAGGAAGCGCTGTCCAAGGGGAGCGGAGCACTCTGAGGTTGCTTTGATTTTGGGTTTCAGCCACTTTGGAGGATTAAACCACAAAAACATGTTGGGAGGTTCCCTGCCCTGCTCCCCTGGGAAGGGGGTGAAACCCATTGCTCTGAACTTGCTCCTGTTCCTGCTGCTTGGCCACATGATTAAATCTGGAGCTGAAATAAATATCCCAAAGAAATACTCCCTGCTCAGTATTTGGGAGGGTATTAAGGAGCACATGGGTGTTCTAACGCTGCCCTGCTCTAACTGCACTGAAGTTCCTTAATATTTGGGTGAAAACAGAGCAAATTTCTCTTACCAGCCTGGTGAAGCAGGCAGTGGCAGCCTCTATTTTAGGCTATTTTCAGCATCTCCCCAGTGTTTGTAACGTGATTCAGGGTCTGGTTCAGAACCCAGAGCACGTGAGGGGTGGTTTGCCAACAAACCACGTGTCTGAGGGCAAGGCATGAATTCACTTTCTGCAGTGAAGTGTGGAAAGGGAGCAGTTGTCTCATTCCACAAAATCTCTTTGGGATGAGGAAGGATGAGCCTGGATGAGAAAGGGTGAATCTGGATGAGGAAGGATGAACCTGGATGAGGAGGGATGAATCTGGACGAGGAGGGATGAATCTGGATGAGGAAGGGTGAATCTGGATGAGGAGGGATGAGTCTGGATGAGGAAGGATGGCTCTGGATGAGGAGGGATGAACCTGGATGAGGAGGGATGAGTCTGGATGAGGAGGGATGAAGCTGGACGAGGAGGGATGAATCTGGATGCGGAGGGATGAATCTGGATGAGGAAGGGTGAATCTGTGCACGTGGGAGAGGCAGCTGAGTCCAACCCAGCTCTCTGTTCCCTTGCATGATCTTGGACTATTCCCTTTGAATCTTAGTTGTCCAAAGTTGAGGAGACAAGTTCTCCCGCTTTGGCATGTTATTGGCTTCCCCTGAAGTGGTATTTACCCAGGTAAATATATTAACTCCCAGTGACCTATTTTATTCTAAATTATATCATTTTCTTTCTCATCTTAGCCGGCAAAATGCAGGCGGTATCCAAGAAAGCCTCACAAATATTTCAGCAAACCTGTGCTCTCCTGTGGAAAAATATTCTTCTGGTGTGGAGGATGAAGGCCAAAAGTTTTCAGGCAAGTGTCGGTCCTTCCAAAGGGAAATCAGGATTTCCACTACAAAGTATTTTCACGTTGCATTGTTTTTGTGTGAGGGGATAAGAGAAGGCTCAGCTGTGGTTCCCTGGGAAATATCAGCAGTTCCTCCTTCCTGTGACACTACAAATGTGCCTCGTGACAAAGCTGGCTGCTTGCTTTTGGTTGTTGATCCTGCCCTGTTCAGAGGAACACAATGTCCAATTCATGGCTGCGGTGTCAAATTATCCACAGACCTTGCTGGCTGTGGGACTAAGAAAACATGTTTTCCATCTGAAACATTCCTCAGATTTCAAAACCATCACACCTGTGGGACAGCTCTCCCTCGTGCACAGGGAAAAGGCCGGAGGAGCTGGACTGGGCAGTGGGGTCGGAGCTGGGTTAGAAGGGTCCTGGAGGAGCCTCCCCACAGCAGCAATTCCCTGGGCTGCCCCTCACCTCTGCATTTCCTTCCTTCCTTCCCTGCAGGAATGGGTGGCATCGCTGCTTTTCATCTACATCCTGAGGGACTCAGCGGGTCTGATCATGTACTACTCCACCCAGGAGCTCCCCTACAAATTCCTGGGGCGCCTGGACGACCCGGCCTTCAACGCCACGGGGGTGACACTGATGTACACCCCTGCAACCAACACCACCAGGAGAATAATGGCAAAAGTGGCTTCCAGCTCGACACTGAGGGGTAAATGCTCTTAAATCCATGTTCCAGCTGCAGTGTCTGAAGTGGACCTGACCCACCCTCATGGTGGGGAGGGACAAGAGCGTTTGTCCCACATGGTTTTTGAGGGAGCAAATGGTGGTGATGCCTGTTTTCGTTGTTGCCTGAATAATCAGAGTTTCAGCTGTGCTGGTGTGATTCTTTTCTTTTTTTTTTAATATTGTGTATCTATTCTAATGGCAGGTTTAATAATAGAAGAGATGGAAAATGAGGAAGAAATGGAGGAAAAAGGAATTTTGGAGGATGAAACTATCGGTGTGGTTTTTAAGGATGACTTCTCCTACAGTCTCAGATTTCAACTGGGCAAAGCGGTATTTCCCAATGAAGGCTTTGAGCACATCGGTAACAAAATAAATGAAACCACAGGCTTTGATTTTGCTTTAAAAACTGTTTAGCTGGATTTCTGTGCTGCTGTGCCACCCCAAAGGGATGGAGGCTGCATGTGCCAAATGGCTCAAGAAAGACAGGAGTTAAAATTTGAGGGTTCGTGTCTGTAAAAGGAAAAAAATATCAGAGAAAAAGTTTGAAGAACAAAAATGTCATCTACAGTCAGAGAATCAGAGAATCCTAGAATGGTTKGGGTTGGAAGGGAGCTCGAAGATCGTCCAGTGCCTTTTTGCCCCTCTCCCTTTTATACTTTAACACATCAAATCATGCCTGGAAAAGGAGAATTGTRTGTGCAATAATGTCCCTCTAACATGCAGTGCACGGCCAGAGACTTAACACATTAAAAGATAAAAGGCTGAGTAAAACCCAATCTTGATTTCCTGACACTTGGGTAAAACACATTTTCAACCTCATGTGTTATGCACGAGTATTTATATGCACAAATATATGGAAGTGTATTCATTAATATTGATTAATTCTTATTAAAAATTTGTTTCCSCAACAGATACCTGCTGGGATTTTTCATCAAGTCACTGCAAAGTTCCTCTGTACTGGTAYGAGGGGTTCCTCTCAGTGCAGTCCAGCATTGATGCAGCAGTCATAGAAGTAAGTGTGCTCATGATGGAAAATATGTTTGCTGTTCTTTCCAGAGTTCTGTGTGAACTTAAAAACCWAACAGACAGACAAAAACCAAACTGACTAAACCAAAAACCAAGAAAACCACCAAGCCAGTTCATTTTTCCGTCCCTGAAAGTGTTCAAGGCCAGGTTGGATGGGGCTTGGAGCAAGCTGGGATAGTGGGAAGGGTGGAACAAGGGGATCTTTAAGGTCCCTTCCAACCCAAACCATTCTGGGATTCCGTGATACTCTGATTTTTTGTGATCGTTAACTTCTTAAATACTTAGCGTAATTCAAACTTTAAAAGAAGGACAGATCATTCTCAGATCATGGCTTGGGGCAGTGAAYGGAACAAGGATTTAATGGTGTTTATTGCAAGTCAATACAAAAAGATACCAAATCCTGGTTATTTGCTTATAAACATAACCTTATTACTGACAAACTCACAATTTTAATGCTTATAACCCCCTGTCGGTTCTAATGTTGACTGTTTCACTGCAAAAATGAAATTAATGACTGATTTCTTTTCTTTAGATGAAAACCAACCACTCTGTCTGGAAAGAAATGGAGTCAATCACTGGAGTTCATCTGAAAACCCCCATGATGAAACCTGTGTTTAAGCTGGATTACCTTTGGTTCATCATCTGTGCCATACTGAGCTACTGCCCGTACATGCACTTTTTATCACTGAAAGTTCTCAAGGAGAAGAAGCAGCTGAAGATACTGATGAGAGCAATGGGTCTGCAGGATATTGCCTACTGGTAAATCTCAGAAATTAATATGTAATTACAGATATTATTTTATCAGCTGTATGGAGCAACCTGGCCTGGTGGGAGGTGGCCCTGCCCATGGCAGGAGCTGGAATTAGGGSATCTTTGAGGAACCATTCTGGCATTCTCTTTGCTGAGGGACCTCTCTTTCCAAGCCTGTCGCTCTGAGACAGGTTTTTTGGAGTTGTTTTGTTGCTCTTCTTCCCCCAAAAAGGAGGAGGAGCCCTCCTCGTGGAGCAGGGGTGTGTGTAGCAGGGTTCTGGGTGTGCAGGGGTTGTTTGCCTTGTGGATGCATGCAGAAAAAGTGAGGGAACAACAAATTCTGGAGAAACCCCTAAATGATGAAGCAGAGGAGGGACACAGGGTCTATCCAAACAGGCTTCCTAATCCACCTGGGCTTGAATATTTCAGATGATTAGGAAAAGCAAACTGATAAAAGGTCCTGGCTGCAGATTCTCTGTGTCCCTTTGCTGCCATTGCTGCATCTGCAGAGATCTGGGCACGTGCAAGAGCTGAGTTTGTGGAAGAACTTTTTTCCTGAGCAGTAAGCAAGCGCTGAACAGGCTGCCCAGAGAGGGTGTGGAGTGTCCCTCACTGGAGATACTCCAGACCCATCTGGACACATTTCTGTGCCACGTGCTCTGGGATGACCCTTTCTGAGCAGAGACGTTGACCCTCTGCGTCCCTTCCAACCTGACCCTTCCTGTGACTCTCTGATATTTGCAGTCCAGTCTGGAAACTGTAAATGGACGAAATTACAAAATATTTGAMTTAAAAACAAAGTGCCTTGTGTTGGCAATGTCAAGGCAAGTGTTGTCATGCTCAGGGACAAAAATAACTGTGCCTTCCTTTGTAGGTTATCCTGGAGCTTGCAGTACACTGTGTACGTCTCCATCAAAGCCAGTCTGCTGACCTGGGTCACCCTGAGCGAAGTTTTTGATCGCAACAGCTTTTTGGAAGTGTATTTCTTTTATTTCTTTTATGGCATAGCATCTGTAAGTCTGCTTTTGTATCCTTATATGATGCACCCTTTTTTTCCTGTTTCCTAATTAAAATATCTGAAAGACTGCAGAGTTTTCTAGGGCTGGTGTTATATGAGAAAGTAACAAAAACACACTGCTGTGATTTATTGTTATTATTTGTAGGCTATTATGTCACTCCCATTACATTTTGTGAGATTCTGACTCAAAATCAGAGGAAAAAGAGGTGTTAAAATGATGCTGGGAGTGATTTGTCTGTCCCTATAAAACTGCTCTAAATCTCAGAGCTGTCTGCCAAACAAAGCATCTGTAGGGAACAACTGAAACTCAGCTGGGTCTCTCATTTTGCTCCTATTTTCATGCTGGTTTTTTTTAATTGCAGCAGAAATGCATCCTGCTAACTACTGGTTTTCTCTGCTGCAGATTCACTTCACTTTCCTGCTCAGCTCGTTGCTRAAGCAGCCAAATATTTCCAGTTTTGTGGGGTTTCTCGTTCACATCCTCTTTGGGTCGCTGGGCTTTTTGACGTTGTTCGAAAAACTGCCACGGGCTTTGGAATGGATTTTAAACCTCTTCAGTCCTTTTGCCTTCACAGCTGGTCTTTCAACGGTATGTCTAAAATAAAACCAGTGCTCATCACAAAAGCTCAGCCCCTAAAATTCTGCCAGAGAACAGCAAAATCCAAAATTTGCATCGCCAGAACAACCCAGTCGCCCCCCTCCACTTTAGATGCTTTTAAAAAAAAAACTTGGCTCCAAAAAATCTGTGCTAATTCGTGGCAAAGGTGGTTGGACACTCAGCTGCATCACGAATTTTACTGCAACAAATTTAAGTCTCTCTGAGATGATGGCAGCAGTGGGACGTGGCTGGTGGGTACCAAGAGCTGCAGGAACTGTGAGGGCTGGAAGTGCTGCCTTTGCAAACAGCACGTGCATCTCTCTGTAACTTCTGCTTGATTTGAAATTCAGCTTACTGAGGCATTTCCAGTGCTCGTGGTCATAATAAACCCTTTGCCTCCTTAGAAACAGCGTCGTGATCACGAGTGAGTTGGGTTTTTAGTGAAAATGGCTGTGATGACACAGCAGTGAAGTATTTCTGCCTGAAGGAAATGTTGCATCTGAATTGTGCTTTTTTTTTTCCTCCCCTAGATGGTAAAACTGGAAAAATACGGACCAGCATTTAGCCCAGAGTTGTACCCTTTCTATAACCTGTACCTCATCCTGAGCCTTGACAGTGTCTTGTATTTCCTGCTGGCCATCTACTTTGATAAGGTTTTGCCTGGTGAGTGAAAATGTGAGGGGGAAAATGCAAACTTCCTTGCTTTTTCTTCTATAATTCTCTGCTTTTTAGGGGGAAAGTTACCAAAAGGGTGGTGGGATGAGAGAAAACTGTAACCCTGCAGTGAGGCACTGAGATCCTGCTCTGACAGCCCTGGCCACTGGAGTTGGAAGGATGTTGTAGGACTTGTTCTGATTTTTTGGAACCAAAGAGGTTGTAAATGGAGTCTTGGCTGTGATTATTCCCCACCTGCTTTTACAGATATGGACACCTTAAATTGCACAATTTATCAATTCTTTCACTCTGCTGGAAGTTCACGTTCTGCAGCTACTGGGGAAGCGGTGGCCGGGCTGGGATTTGTCAGAGTTGAGGGATGGAAGTTTTGGGGTTGATGTTTCACCTTCTCTGTCTCTGATTCAGGCAAGTACGGGGTCCCACATCCTCCTGCCTTCTTCCTGAGACCCTCATACTGGCTCAAGGGCAGCAGTGGGTACGTGGAGGTGAGAGCTGGCAGCAGCCACGACCCCGTTCTGGCCAGTGACACCGAGCCAATGCCGCTGGGCTTTGATGGGAAGGAAGCCATCAGGTAAGGAGCTCCTTTTGACATGGAAAATAAAGCTCTGCATGGCTTGTTTGGCTCTAGAGAGCACAGCCACGCTGCACTGGTGAGTGTGAGGCTGGCAGCTGCCATTATAGGTAAGATTAATGCAAATGTGTGAAAGGGAGGGGTTGTTCACCACTCCAGAGCTGGATTTGAACATTTATTGGATGTGGGGCATCCTCCAGCTCCCTGCCCTGCACTTTCCTCTCAGCGTTGAGTCTGTTCCCCTTCCCCATCATCTTTAAGCAGAGTGTGCTGCATAAAATGCTGCTCTGTCCRTCCTCACAGGGCGGRGTGGGCTCGTGGCTGGTGCTGCCTGCTGGTTATTACCAGAAAGTGAACAGAAATCTGCCAAATTAATAGCTAGGTCATCACTCTTATTTAAATAAGCACAGGTTATCTTATTCCCTAGAGCCTCCTGCTTCATTCTTAAGTGTTCCTCGAGTTTGGCTTTGAAACCTTTTAAACAGCTTTTAGAAAAGTACAGGAGCTAATCCTGCTTTAGAGGCACCAGAACTGAATTACATCAAGTGATTCCTTTCACAGGACCAGTTTGAGGAGGAGATTGGGAAATATTCTCCCAATAGTTTTCAAAGGTTGTTTTGAGGCAGAGGAAGCAGCCCCAAATTGTGATTCAATAAGTAATGGCTTGCTTGCTTTTCTTTAGACTAAACAATATTAAAAAAATATACAAGAAGAACAACAAGAGCACCGAAGCTTTAAAGGGTAAGGAGAGGCTTTGTAATTCTTTTATTCGTTTTTCACTAGATAAGAGCCCAAAGTGTTTTGAAATGTGCGGTTGGCTGTGCTGAATTCTGCCTCTGGGCCTGTTCAATTGGATTGTGCAATGGTTATTTCTGCTGGGGTAGATTACTGGCAAATTTCTACTAGTAGATTACTGGCAAATTTCTACTAGGTCCTTATCTCCCTGTTCCCTCCAGGAAAATCACTGTTTATTATTTTTTGCAACAGCAGAAGTCTCCTTAAAAGCTGTGTTTTTGCAGGGATGAACCACTCTAGAAATCCCCTCTCAAACTTCCTTCTCAAAATGTAAACTATTTTGGAAAAACTTGGGATTTTATGGCCAAAATTGCTGTCCCTGCCTGAGCTGCTTCTCCAAGCACTTGCCAATGCAAATAGTTGACACAGTCTTAGTAAAGTCATGGGGTATTTGTTAAATGCCTTTGTTTAACAAGAAYTCCAAGTGAAAATATCAAAAATGAAAAACACGAAAATATTAAAAGTATCAATATGACCTCAAAGGTCTAYATTGAGTGGAAAACACCCAGCAAACACAACCTGAACAACACACAGAAAGACAAAGTATTTTTTTWAAAAGAAAATGAGGTAGCAAAGTCTGGCTGCTTTGAAGTAAGTCTTGAAATCTCACGTGTTGGAAAATCTGTGGGCTCTTCTCTTCCTGAGGACTCTTTCTTGGGCCACACTAAAATAAAAGCTTATGAACCTCGTAGAAAACTGAAGTCAAAATTCTTTAAATATTGAAGATAATACATCTGTTCCCTCAATTCAGTCAAGACATGATTCCCTTCTAAGCTTAGGCCTAACTCCTGTAGAACCAACCTGTGCTTTTGGATCTGGTTTTGCCTCTCAGCTTCTAAAGAAATGTCRCTTCTGTCACCTGTGGGAACAGCTGCAGGTCCACTTCTCACACACTTCCATCCTRCTGTTGTCCTGTTTTTATTCCAGGTTTGTCCTTAAATATCTATGAAGGCCAAATCACTGCACTTCTGGGTCACAGTGGATCTGGGAAAACTGCTCTGTTAAATGTGCTCAGYGGATTTTCCAAGCCTTCGGCAGGTAAGATGATGGGTCTGCATGCTGAAGAGGAGGAGCTGTTTGGTTTTTTGTCAAGTGTAAGGGGGAAATATGCGAAAAACCTCCAAGTTTTCCCTCAGTCATTCGTGCTGGGTTGTTGTCAGGGCAGATTTCCTCTTCAACACGAGCTCCAGGGATAATGGATCCCTTATGGATACGCTCCTGTGTGCMCCATGCACAGATGGTCATTTGTCCATCTGGATGGCCTGGTGATTTCCATGAGCTGCACACCTATAGGAAATAAGTTTTTATTCTTTGGTGCTCTGAAATATTTTTGAGGGGTATTAAATGTTTGGACTATCCACTTATTTTGCTTTTTTATTTTTTTTAATTTTTAATTTAACACTTGAGAAACATCCACGACGCCGTAATTAATGTCAAGTGTTTCACTCACCCCCCTGTGCAGGTTCTGCAATGATCTACAACTACAATGCTTCTGAAGTGTGGAATATGGAAGGAAGGCAGGCAAAGGTTGGGATTTGCCCCCAGATTAATTTGCATTTTGAAGCCTTAACGGTGAAGGAAAACCTGAGAATTTTTGCTCACATCAAGGGGATTCAGTGGAAGGAAGTAGATGAAGAGGTTGGTATGTGCTTGTCAGCCACTGACTTCTCTTCCATGGCATCTTGGGCACTTTGTGCTTTATTTATGAAAGATGATCACCTTCCTCTTGTTCTGTGGAAATGAGAACAAACCTAATTGAGTAGCAAAGTGGTTTTCCAATTCTTTCTTATCCTCATGGCATGAGTTAAAACTCAGATTTGTCTTATTTGTCTCAACGCAAAGTCATTTAAAGTAGGTAAGTTTGAAATCTTGAAGTTATACTCTCCTGTAATGTTTGTAGCCATTTAGGAATTAAACTGTGCCCAGTGCTCTGGAAACCTGACTCTTGTCTTCGTGTGCTCCCAAGGTGAAGAAAGTTCTCGTCATGCTGGACCTCACCGATGTTCAGAATGTTTGTGCTGATGCCCTGAGTGGGGGGCAAAAACGAAAATTGTCTCTTGGAATTGCGATTTTAGGGAATCCTCAGGTGGGGACCGGTCGTGTTCATGCACACACAACGTGTACAGTTTTGGGGCGTAGCTTTGTGTATTGACTTGGCACAGAGAGTGTTGTGATTTTCCCCTGCCATTCCAGGGCTCCTGACCCATTAATTCGCTTGCTGGAAGGATTGGGGAATCTGGTTCAATCAGCACCATGTTTTTAATTAAAGGGTGGTAATATTGCAATAGGAGAAAAAGCAATAAAAATAACCAATACTTGAGGATGCATTTTCTCCTCTGAGTGAGATCATCAAAAGCATGAAATGAAGTGATGCAAGCGTGGAATTGAGCCAAGTAAACACAGCTTGGACTTGAGGAGCTCTGATCTCGTTGGCCTTTGCAGGTGTTGCTCTTGGACGAGCCCACGGCGGGGCTGGATCCCTGCTCCAGGCACCACATCTGGAGCSTGCTGCGGGAGCGCCGCGCGGGGCGCGTGACGCTCTTCACCACCCAGTCCATGGAGGAGGCCGATGCTCAAGCTGGTGAGCCCAGACTGTCACCTTGGGGGGCTGCAAATGAGGGGTTTCCAGGGCAGAGCCCACGTGTGGGTCCCACTGGGACACAATCTGTGCTCGCTGGACACGCTTTGTCTGAGTGACCACCCAACCCGAGCTGGGCAAAGGCAAAAACTGGGCTGATGTGTCCCTCCAGGACTTTGCTCATGCTTCTCTTCAGGATAAACCACTCTTCTTCAGGATAAAAAACTTGTTCAGGATAAAGCACTTCCACATTATCTGGATATGTCTCTGTGTCAGTAAAAGTCGGGTTATTTTTCTGGATTTCACTTGACATTATTTCCCATTTCCGTATTATTCCTGTGCTGCGTGGGGAATTCTCCACAAGCCCACAAGAATGCGTAACTAAAAGAATTAACCATGATATTTAGGAGAAAGGCAATGGTTTAAAAAAAAAAAAAAAAAAATGGACCTTCAGCACTGGCCTGGTTTTGCTCCTCTCAATTTATTATTAAAATGTCTGCTGGGTTCAGAAGGAGCAGAGTGAGGTCAGTCTGCTGCACTCTTGTAAATCCCCCTAAATCCTTTGTATCCCTTCCTCCTTAGATCGGAAAGCTTTCCTTGCCAGTGGCAGATTACAGAGTGTTGGCTCATCTCTCTACTTGAAGAGAAAATGGGGARTTGGCTATCACTTAAGGTAAAACTTTTTGTTTTGGTCATCATTCTTTTTGTGAAAAGCTTCTCATTCTCCTGAGTATTTTCTTGTAGAATCTGTGTTTCTGTAGAGTTTGTATTGACRGTAATAGAAATCCTGACAATTCATTTTAGAAGGTTTTTAAGGCTGCCAAAATTTCCCTGCTTTGGACAACAAGCTGCTTTTCTTTGGAATCCAATCCTGAAAGCTCTGAGCAAGCAGCTAAAATGACTTTGCAACCTCCTTTGCAGCTGAAAGGGGACCAGAGTGAGGTGAGCTGTGGTGCCAGAGTGACGTACAACGGCTTTGATGCAAAGTTGTTTTTTTAGGATTTTAATTCCTGAGTTCTTGGTTTAGCAGCACTGTCCAGGATCATAATTCTTAACCTCAACCATCTCTTGCATGCATGGCAAAAACAGGGCCACTGCAGATGGCTCTAAAMATTCCCGCTGAAGTTCTGCCCAGTTTTGGAGGTTTCTCTATGGAAGAATCATCACTGGCTTTGGACTCCAACCAAAGATGGAGTGTGCAACGATGCACACATTTTTTTTTCTTATTTAACATTATAACAATGGGTTTTTTTAAACAGGATGCACATAAATGACCTGTGTGACCCAGAGCTCGTGTCATCCGTGGTCAGGCAGTACATCCCTGATGCTGTGCTCAAGGGACAGAATAGGGATGAGCTGTGTTTTATGCTGCCTCTGGAAAACACTGACAGCTTCCCAGGTAAGAAACCTGTTGCTGTGCCAGGGTTTTAAAGGGAAACCCAGTGGTGGGAAAAGCAGAAATCAAAGTTACTGTGAAGGGAATAACTATACTCCTTGGTCCATAATGTGTGGGATTAGGAAGCTGTGTAAATATCAGTTTTACAGAAAGCCTGCAATGCACATTGTAATTTTAATAATGCAGATGGAAAAAAGAAAATCCACCAACTAATCTACAAACTAAAATCCACTGAGCCTCATCTGTTTTCAGGATGGCCCATGAAAACCAAAATCACTGAATTTTCCACTACTTACCTCTAAAGAGCACAATAAATTCGTGATGACTTTTAGGTTATGGGGGTTAACGATGTGAATGCTGGAACATCCAATGTTAATTGGCTGRGTTTGTGCTCAGCACCAGCCGTGGTGCCTGGGCTGAGTCTGGTTGTTTCTCCCCTGCAGATCTTCTCAGCCACCTCGAGAGCAGCCTCTTGCAGGGGGTTGTTAATTTTGAGGTGACCAGGACAACGCTGGAAGATGTTTTCCTGAAGCTGCAGGGTGAGGAAACCATCGATCCAGAAGGTAAAGCATTGACTCCCTTTTGCAAGCGTGGTATCCTTAGRGTTCCATATATTCATATCTTTTAATTGAATATCTAATAAATKTCTGCTAAATGTGAATATTGGTAGGCCTAGAGTGGCAGTTGTATCCCAGTTGCCTTCAGTGAGGAATATCTTCTTGGAGAAGCCCAGATGATTCCATCTTGGCTTCCCAAAGGCTTTCAAGCACAAGAATTAAGGCTGGTGTTGGAAGGGTATTTACCTTTGAAGGGTTGTGCAGCCCAGACCAGGAGGTGGGAAGGGATAAAGTTTGCAGAAGGCATTTCCCAAGGCCGGTGAAGATCTTGGATCAGGTTCAGCCAGTCTGAATTCATCAATATAAATTCTATTCTGAATAAATTTTGGTCCCTTTTCTCTTTTTTCTGTCTAAAAAAAATAAAAATCAAAGCATCCCTCTGTTCAGAGCAGAAGATCCTTGATGAAATTTTGGGGTTAAAACGTGTCCTTTGAAGGCCCTTTGTGGGTAACGCCATTTCTCGTGGTGAACACGCAGGAGATGGAGACCTCGAGGAGAGGGATCAGGGCCTCCCGGTGTTTTCCAAGCAGGGGATCCTGGCCATGAGCGGGATGATGCTCTGGAGGCAGCAAGTGTGTGCTGTGATGAGAATTCGCCTCCTAAGACTGAAGCATGAAGGAAAGTTTCTCAGGAGCATGTAAGTACAGGAGCTCCCACCTGCCCTGCAGCCCTGGAGCGCCTGAGGGAAGGTCTAAATACTGCTGGAGATATTTGGAAGCAGAGAAATGTTTCAAAGCTGAAGAAATAAGGGCAGTCTGAACTTACTGGGAAAGCTCTGGCTTGCTTAAGTTTTAAATTTCCCCGTAAATCACACAATTACTTAAAGGTGGATTTCCCCTGGCCTCACTTATGGTCTGTTTTTCTTACCCAGATTGCTGTTATTTGGAGCATTTATCCTTCCACCACTGATGGTTTTAATGCTGTTTCATCTGTGGCACCAGTCCAGCAGCTGGGAAATCACGTCTAGCCCCTATTTTCTTCCCACGAAAGAGAAAATTCAAAACAGGTCTACAAACCTCCTCATCTTCAATGACACAGGTGGGGAACAACATGTGATGGTGACTCACTTTCTGCACCAGTGTGAATTGTATTATAATTGACAGAGTAACCTTGCAAACGCCCCAAATGTATAAAGGAATGCACATTGGGAGGTGTTTTCCTTTGAGCAAAAKCAAATGCAGTTTTAGTGATGATACAGATTATGTGTAAAAGAGTAATGAACCCTGCAATTTTTTTTTTAAAAAAAAGGAATAAATAAACTAAGTATGAAACACATATTTTGCTTAACCAGTTTAATTAAAATAGAAAAAATATAGGAAATAWATGTTTGCTTAGAATCTCAATATTTGGGGTATTTAACATACCTCTGCTTTGCAAGTAAGAACTTGTTTAWATGAAAATGTTTATATTTAAAGAAAAAAAAACCTCTCATGACTCTAATTTCTGTCCTTGACTTGATTTCAGGATCAGAAATCGAGGATTTCATTGCTGCTTTGAAGACTCAAAACATAATCCCAGAAATAACTCTGGAGAAAAACATCACAAGCCTTCCAAATTATAATGGAGCTATAAAAATATCCCTGGAAGGCAAGGTGAGGGATATATTTTCCTTCTTTCATCCTGTAGATCAACAGGACTTTCTGAAAAGTATTTAAATGAGAGAAATAAACACACGAGAAAAGGGAGAATATTTTTTTGGCATAATAAATAAATTCAGTAGTGCTGCTCACACCTCTCRGGGACATGAAGGAATTTTGTTTTGACATCTTCAGAGCCACCAGTTCACAATCATGTGCAGCCCAGAATCCATCAACTGCTTCCCTGTGCTCATGAACATCCTCAGCAACACCTTCCTGAGGCTCTTCAATTCCACCGCGCGCTTCCGCGTCTGGAGCGAGCTCTTCTACGCGGTGAGGGTCCTGCCTTGCTGGGCCAAAATTAACTGGGATAGCTGCAGGGATGAGGATTGTACAGCTTGGAAAGCTGGCTGGGGGAGCAGGTTCCAAGGGTTGGGGGCAGTGGTCCCACTGCTGTTGGTTCCTGGGGGTGTTTAATGATGATTTCTCCTGCAGGTTCTGTAGGGTTTCCGTACTGTAAGATATTTAAGTTTGTGCTGTGTGGAGAGAATTGGGATTGTTCTTGGAAAAGAGAAGTTTCAGGGTGACCTAACTGTGGCCTTCCAGTCCCTGAAGGAAAGATGGAGAGAGATTGTTTACAAGGGCATGGAGTGACAGGACAAGGGGGAATGGCTTCCCACTGAGCCAAATTGGTTTAGATGGGATATTGGGAGGAAATTCTCCCCTGTGCGGGTGGGGAGGCCCTGGCACAGGGTGCTCAGAGAAGCTCTGGCTGCCCCTGGATCCCTGGAAGTGTCCAAGGCCAGGCTGGACAGGGCTTGGAGCACCCTGGGATAGTGGAAGGTGTCCCTGCCCATGGCAGGGGGTGGGA
>RAHM01000043.1:2404370-2442370 GCA_003713295.1 Parotia lawesii
TGAKCTTTAAGGTCCCTTCCAACCAGGCYGTGCTGATGAATATGGTGGGAATACAACAGTGATCTCTGCAAACCCCACCTTTCCTCAGCAACAAAAAGTTGGTCTGCATCCTCAACAATWTACAGTAATCCAAATTCTTTCTGCAAATTCTAGGATGCTAAATGTCRTTTTTTAGTTCTTTTGGCCTTGTTTTCTGTCCATAAACACAACTGACTTACCATTAGTGTTCTTGCTCACTTGTATGTTCAACCATCTTATGAGCATCGAGCCAGCCAGATTTTCCCTGGGCAGCTGTCGATTATGGATAACTCTGAATTTCTCCCCACAGGGAGAAAGCCCAGAGCTAAAGCACTACATTTTTTTCGGCTTACTCACCTACCTGCTGGTTTTGGCTGCTGGTTTGCCTCCTCTCTTTGCSATGAGCCACGTGGAGGATTACAAGGTAAAGAGCATGAGCTGCAGGTGAACGTACACAAGGAGTGAATGCACTGCAGTGTCTGTGGAGAGCACCAGCGGTGAGGCCCTGGCACAGGTTCCCAGAGAAGCTCTGGCTGCCCCAGCCTTGGAAGTGTCCAAGGCCAGGTTGGACAGGGTTTGGAGCAACGTGGGATAGTGGAAGGTGTCCCTGCCCATGGCAGGGCGTGGAATGGGGTGATCTTTAAGGTCCCTTCCAACCCAAATCATTCCGTGATTCTGTGATTTCTAGGTAGGATGGTAGAAGAAAATCAGTCAGATGAGTACCAAAAGTGCACTTCTCTGCATCCCAGGGAACCAGCTGGGGCTCAGAATAATTTGGGTGTTGATAAAGATTTTGAGATCAGAATGATCTTTTTTCCTCCTTTTAGGAATGACGTGGTTTTAAACAAGTCAAACTAAGGATTGGAAGTGCCCGGAAAGGAGAGGAAGGCTCAACCAGGGAAGGGAGGAGCAAGAGAATAGAGAAGGAGGAGGAACGATGTTTTAGAGTTTCCCTTTTCCCATTTTTGTTGCTTTTGCAGCTCCAGGCTCACTCCCAGCTGCGGCTGGCGGGGCTCTTCCCCTCGGCCTACTGGTGTGGGCAGGCTCTGGTGGACATCCCGTTCTTCTGGAGCCTGATGTGCCTCATGTTTGGGATCCTGGTGCTCGTCATTCGCGTCTGCCCCTTGGAGGCCAGCGCTGTGCTGACCCTGGTGAGCTCTGGGCAAAATGGGTGGAAACAGCTCCCTTCCCTCATTTCACAGCAGGATTTGGCTTTAAAGAGTTTATTTGCAATGGACTGCTCTGGGCAGGTTTCAATATACCCACAGGCACCTCCTTGTCACTTTTGGCTCTCTCTCTCTCTAGATCATTTGCATCTTTGGTTATGGAATATCTCTTGTCCTCTTCGTTTATTTAATGGCATTCAAATTTCGCATGGGACGAAGCAATCGTCACATTTGGTCTTTAACCTTCATTTTGGTAAGTGAGGAGCATCTTCACTCTGAAATGTTTGATTTACACACCTTGCCACTTGGGGCTTTATTTCAAATTTACATCGATAAATTTCAATTTATATCGATATTCAGCAGAACAACCTGAATCGCTGACAAATAACCTGTTTTTTTGGCAACAATACATTAATATTGGAAATAGTTTTTCTGCTTTATTCCAGGTGAATTATATTGCTTTTATGAACAGTGACCATCATGAAGCACTTTACTACCCCTCTATGCTGCTTCCTGTGTTTCCACCTGTGGGCTGGCTCATGTTCTCTGGACTAGTAAGCAAAACTCATCCTCCTAAATTCAATAATGGTGCAAACTGGCAAAGCAAGAGGCACTTCCCAAATTCCCAGCCAAAAAGAGAGAGTGAGAAAAGAAAACAGGAAAAGAGAAGTTCCAGGCTGGGGAGCGAGAGAAGAGGCCAAGATTTGACCTGTTAATCCTCTCTTTGGTTGGGATATTTTTGCTTTGTTTAGTCACAAAGAGCTGCTACAGTGGCTGTATTTTGGCAGCCAGGGTGGCATGGGAGGGGAAAGTGGCAGAGTGGGAAAAACAGGAAGGAGGAAATGAGCTGGGAGAAGGTCAAAGAGCTGGGAAGAGAGAAGCAGTGATAGAAAAGGTCAACCTAACCTTAGTGATTTGAGGCCTCTCTGAATTCCTGTAGCCAAGGAAGCCACAGCCCCTTGAGGCAGTAAAAACCAAAGAAAAAAAGGCAGATCAAAACTCCTTTATCCCATYCTGAAGAAAGGCTGAACATCCCTACCTGCCACACATGCTATGACCCTGCCCTGAGACACACCGTGCTGAGGAATTTTCTMATTGACTGACCTCCTTTTCTTCCAGAATTTCATCGTGTATTATGATCGCACTATCTTTGAAACATCGAGTCACATCTACCTGCCTGTCTTTACAGTAAGGAGGGCTTTGGAGATGGGTGCTTGGGCAGGGATGGCTGTCCTGATGCAATGAGCTTGCACTGGGCTTGTAAACTCTCCCCATAAAGAAAGGATGGGTTTTGTAGTCAAAATTTCCCATTAAGTGTTGGCAGGAGAGGCGAATTCCAAGTAATCATGGGTTTGTCCCTCGTGTGGCCCTTGGGTGCCGCAAAAATGGGGCAGGGGAGGTTAAGTGGAGCTCATGTAGAAGGCAGAGATATTATTAATAAAGTGATCATTCCAATGCTGCTTCTACAAAAGGATGATGTGATCTCCCATCCCACAGGATGTCTGTTGGGGTGCAGCTGCATTATCTGGGCTAGAACTGCTGTAAGAAGTCAAGATTTTACAAATAATCTGCATATCAGAGGGAAATGTATGCAAAGCATCAATGTAGCTTCTTCCCGTTTTAGACCTTTTCAGCAGCTGAAATTAATGAGATAGATTCCTGCATCTCTTTAAAATTAATGGAGTACATTGTTACCTGGTTTCCATGCAAACCTAATTAATGTCTGCTTTTCAGCCATACATCCACTGTKTGATTTTCGCTTTCCTCCTGCGCTGTTTGGAGATGAGATATGGAGAAGCACTTACAGGATTTGATCCCGTCTTCAGGTGTGTCCCAGGGATTCCTTGTGAGCCACAGTTATCCCAGTCTGCAGGGTGGGCTCGGAGCTGCACAGCCAGGCAGGACCTTGATAGCCGGAGTGAGAAACATCATGTGTGAAAATTGTTTTTCAAAATACGGATAAAGCTCATATTTTTAGTTTTTTCAATGTTCTTGAGAGGATAAAAATTGTGATTTCAGCTGTTTTTTAAGGTTCATAGCTGAGGTTTCAGGAAAATTCCCTACAGRGGACTAAATTATAGATCCAAATTGAAACACAAAGATTTTAACTCCTTTTCAAAGGTGTCAGTGTTGCTCCCAATAGGATGGAGACTTCCTAAAGCTTCATCAGGTCAGGGTCATCTGCTAAGTGCTCTCTGCTTATCTGTCACCAGCAAGTGACCAACCACCTCAGTCACGTGGGAGAAGACTTGTAAAAAGTATTTAATTATCAAACATTACCAAGTGCAGGAGTTCAACGCCCAAATTGGTTTGCAAACCTGCCACGTGTATTTTAATTCTCCTTGAGCAGATGATTGGCATGTGTGGAGCAGGGAACCAGTCAATAATTAAAGATGAAGGAAAAGCTAAAACTGGCCTTTATTTTCTCAGCCATGCCAGTGGGGTTTCATTTTCCCCCCAGGAATAAATATTTGAGCAAACACTGCCTGTGGAACAGCTCAGTGATCCTTGTGTGTCCCTTCCAACTCTGAGTCTGTGAGCTCCCCGAGGTCAAATAAATTTTGCGTTTCATTGGCACTGCTCTGGGAAAAAACTTATGAACACA
This sequence comes from Parotia lawesii, assembly GCA_003713295.1. NCBI lineage: Eukaryota > Metazoa > Chordata > Aves > Passeriformes > Paradisaeidae > Parotia > Parotia lawesii. The sequence continues at coordinate 2,408,160 of RAHM01000043.1, forward strand.
AACCTTTCTGGAAATGATTGCCAGTGAAAGCATCTCTCCTCCACTCGTAGGATCCAGCCGAGGAGAGTGGTCACGCAGCAGAACAAGGACCACCCTGGAGAGGAACCCCCCGAAGTGCAGGCGGAGAGGGACAGGGTGCGGAGTGCGATGGCCTCGCTGCAGCCGGAGGAGGTGAATCCRAATCCAGCCCTCTGGATCGTTTTCCTTTTCATTCTCCATCATTTTCACTCTCTCATCTGCCTCTGCTTTCTTAGCTCATGCACTCAGATCTTCTGGTCTGATCTCCCCGTCCAGCCCACGGTCACCCTGGCAGCACAAGGACTTTAGCTGGCACCATTATTTTTATTCCCATTCTGCTTGTTTTCCTTTTTTTTTCCTCTGTTTCATAGCTTTTTAATGTAGACATTTTCTCTTTTTCAAAGTCCTGCTTAATGGGAAGAACAGATCAGCTGTCTCGTGGGATAGGAGGAGAGTTTTTCTTTCCCTCTTCGTCTCTCCACAGGACTTGGTTGTTGTCAACAGTTTGCGCAAGGAATACGAAGTCAGGACAGCCACTTCCATCTTTAAGAAAAAGAAGAAACTTGCTGTCAAAAACCTCTCTTTTGGTGTTAAAACAGGTTGAAGTACTTTGCTGCACTCCCTATAATATAAATGACTAAAATCTAAAGTGAAGGTCTCATTTGGAGACAATATTTCTGTTAGAATTTTCTCCTGGGCAACCAGCCCTGACACTCTGGGCTCCTGCATTCCAAGTTTTAATTTATGGGGATAAAACAACCCTTTCTCCTTTTCTGTACTTGTAGATATTACATAGAATACAGGGGAGAAGTCATATCAACAATAAATATTATTAACATTTTTTGTATGTTTGTTGCAGGAGAAGTGTTAGGTCTGTTAGGACCCAATGGAGCTGGGAAAAGCACAACGATAAACATGATTTCTGGAGGTGTAGCAGTGACTGCTGGGGAGGTAGGTGGCTCCTTTGGAGCAGCTGCAGAGATGACCTTGATGCCTTTAAAAATTAAGGATGTCGTAAGGCAAGCCAGCAATATCTCCACACAGTCAGGGGATTTATGGATGTTTATGTGCAATTTATGTGTCCTGGATATTTACAGAGCTGAGAAGAAAGTGTTGATTTATGCCAAGCATAAATTCTAGTGTTCATCAAAGTCAGTTGATTTAAGAGTTTGAGCAACAGCAAATCTTCAGCTGGCATTGGAAACCCATTGTGAAAAGTCACAAGCCCTGTAAGAAATGTTGACATCTCAAAAAACCCAAAAGTAACACTCTCCATAAACAGCCTTGCAAAACCAGGAAATTGGAAACGAATGTGAGCAGTGTTGGGCCAGTAACAACCCATCACTTAATTAGGTGCAGAATGATTAATGGCATGTGCTGGGGGAGGGGAAATGCCACTGCTGTTACAGATTTGGGACYGAAGGTTGGAAATAGAAAAGTGTTACTGGGAAAAGACAGTCTGATGTTGGTAACATTACCCAAMGTGAAAAGGCAGATGGAGCAGGATCACCCTGCCCATGGAGCCACACAGTGACCACTCACGAGTGGCTACTGACCACACAACTGCTTGGCTTGGCCAGCTGGAYRGGGCTTGGAGCAACCTGGGCTGGTGCAAGGTGTCCCTGCCCACGGCAGGGGTGGGATGGGATGAGCTCCAAGATCCCTCCAACCCAAACCACCCCGTGATTCTGTGACCCCACAACAACAGAGCTGTGTCTGTTGGCGCAGGTGCTGCTCASGGGCCGCGATGCAGCCGCGCCGTGCCTGGGCTGGTGCCCACAGAAGGACCCGCTCTGGCCACACCTGACGGTGCTGCAGCACCTGGAGGCCTTTGCTGCTGTCAGAGGGATGAGGGAAGAAGATGCTGCTCTTGCCATCAGCTGGTAGGAAGCCAAATGATCTCATCTCTTGGTTGTCCCTCCCTCCAGAGGCAGGGAACCTTCCAGCCCAATCACTCCATGATTTTATAGGGTGGGGAAGGGTTTCTCTGTTAACAAACCTGGCTTGTGTCATTAAGAGACAACATCTTCAATACCTCTCAYCTTAGAAAAGTGGCTTCTCCTGATGAGTTCTGCTATTTTATACTGTTGTCAATCCCTTGTCAATTAAGATTGTAGCCCAGGCTTACCTGGGAAAATTCAGGAAAAAAAGATTCAAACTTGCCCCAGTTCATGGCCAGTTCCATGAGTGACCCGCTTCTCTCATTAGCTGCACTTCCTGCCTTGAATTTCTGCAAAAATTCCTCAATTTACCATCCAAGTTGGGAGCAAAATCACCAAGTACCCCAAGGCGATGGATATCAACCCAAACATGTCAGTGTCTGGTTCCTCAGCACCCCTGACCACAGAGTTTGCACRCCAAGAGGTCATTCGAGGCTTTTCCCTTTCCATTCCCCACAGCATAGGAAGGGCCTTGGATCTCCTGAAGCATTTCAAGACCCCTGCTAGGAGTTTATCTGCTGGAGAAGCCAGAAAGGTGCGTGTTGGCTTTGTCTTTGCTGCTTGAGCAAACCCTGCTCRCTCTTCCTTGGGCGTGGTGCACAGGAAACCTTCAGCTGAGTGGGTTCTTGGCATCATTTGTTTTCATCAGTACCTCCTGAATCCAGCCTGGCAGGATTCTCACCCACCCCTCTCTTTTCCCACTCTCCTGCACTGTGTGTTTGATAAGTGCTAACCACAAACTGGATTTCCAGTCACCTCTTCACGCCCCACCACTTACATCTCCCAGTAAAYGGGATGGAAAACCACTTTCACATCTTTGGCAGGCTCAGGAAAATCTGATTTTGAGAGATTAAAATTTTAACTGAGAACACCTGAAGTGTTTGTTTTTTTTTAATCCCTATTCCCCCTGTACTTTGGAATCAAGAGCTTCAGCTTTGAAAAACTCGTGGGGATTAGGATGTACCAGTTTTGCAGGTAAATAAAGGAGCCCTGTGTCGCTGTTTTCCCCATGGATGAGTAGAGAAATGACACAAAGTCCGGGCTCAGAGATGAATGGACACGCTTTAATGAACTCTCAGAAGGCTTTTATATGTTAGTTCACAAAGTGTATTAAGTGGCATAAGGTAATTGGTTTTTGCCATCCACCCCCCGAAGGGATTGGTCAAGTTCTAAGACACCCATCTCTGAATGATTTTCTAGTTAGAACCATAACAATTCTTCCAAAACAATCCGCAGCTGCAAGAAGTTTACAAAACTGTAACATTGTTTTGAGTTACTTGCATGGGAAAGACAGAACATTCACAAAATGCTGCAGAAAGCCGGAAAATCTCTCTGCTAAAGCTTTTCAGTGTCCACAGCCCTGACCTCGTGTTGTTCCCGTTCCAGCTGTCTTTTGCTCTGAGCATCCTGGGAGACCCGACGGTGATGCTCTGGGATGAGCCGTCCGCCAGCGTGGACCCCAAAGGGCAGCGCCGCATGTGGTGAGCAGCCCTGGCTCGGCAGAAACGGCAGCTCTGGGACAGATTGGACAGGATGGGCCTCACCCTCCCTATTGTAGGAGCTCTTGGGCCATGGTGTCGGAGTAGATCTGTCTTTTTCCTTTTTCCTAATGCCAGGGGATGGGGAGAACTTGCTGAGCTCCTCACTCGGCTGGCAGCAAGCCCTGTAATGTAATGGTCAKTAACACGCCCCCAAAAAATCTCGGTGGACACCAGCTGAACCCATGTGTTTGGCACAAAAGACACAAATCTCTGTTTTCTTCAGAGCAAGAGAAAAATTGTCGGTAGTTCTCCCTTTAGGCATCCAGCCCTGGTGTTTGCTTGAGCTTTTCATCAGCACTTTACACCACCAGTGTACAATTTGGGGGGATGCTGACATGACAAATTGCAATATGGCATTGGCATCCAGGTCATCTTTAAATGAGGAAACTGAAGTCTTTTAAGTAGTTGTCCACTTTTTAAGAATTTTTAAAAGTTGTTTCTAGGGAGGGAGACATAGACCAGGAGATTTTCTGTGGCTGYTCCCAGGAAGTGACTGGGATCCCTCTGTTCCCAGGAAAATGATTCAGGCCTCCATGAAGAGCAAGGAGAGGGCAGCCATCCTCTGCACGCAGTCCCTGGAGGAGGCGGCGGCGATGTGTGACCGCGTGGCCATCCTGGTGTCCGGCCGGCTCCGGTGGGCACTGGGAGCAGGGGGCTTAGTCTGGGGGGTTGTGGGGTGTGCTGGGTTTTTTTAATTCTTAATCTAATGGAAAATACTGGTTTGGATCCTCCCAAGTGTGTAACAACCATTTTTGTGAGGAGGTAGCACAGTAAAAACTGATGAATAAGAGGGCATAAAGCTGCTCCTCAACCCCAGCGATTGATTTATTTGCTGGTTATGGTGGTTTGAGCAATGTGTTCCCCCCTCTGCAGGTACATCGGTTCCCTTGAGGATCTCAAAAGTAAGTTTGGCACAAGTTACCACCTAGAACTCAAAATGACAGACGTGGGGCAAAGCGATGCTCTCCACACCGAAATCCTGGACCTCTTCCCCCGCGCGGCTCGGCAGGAAAGGTCAGTGTCCATGGGCTGCACACCGGCCTGGATTTGGGCTGGGATGCTCTTTTCCTCCTCCTGACCTTGCTCAGGATTTACCTGGAGCACAGTTACCCTACAAACCCCCCCAAAATTTGATGCTGAGTCACAAGATGAAGAATTTGGTTTTTTATTACTTTTTCAGGACTTCTTCCTTGCTCACCTACAAGATTCCAGTGGCAGATGCACTGCCTCTGTCCAGGTCTTTCTCCAAGCTAGAAGCAGGTAAAAGGAAACAATCAGTTAAATCAGGAAATCACTTTCAAATTGTTTATATGGATTTGGTTTTTAAGGATGCTTTCTCCATCCCTCCGCAGCTAAACGGAATTTCAAGCTTGAGGAGTACAGCTTGTCACTGAACACTTTGCACCAGGTAGGCTGATGCAGGAGCTCCAGGTTGGGAACTGCCTGTGGAAGAGGAAGAAATAATCTGTGACCAGCACGAAAACAGCCAGTCCATGGCAGTGATGGGGTTGTTTCCATTGCTTCCCATTGCAGGTGTTTGTAGACCTCACCAGGGATGCAGAGGAGCACGACCTGGAGGCGGCATCCAACAGGGCTGTGGAGGAGAGACCCCTTCACCCCTGAGTCTTGGAGCCACAGTGGGAAATATTCCATGTATTTCATCGGTGTCACTGGATTTCATCAGTGTCACTGGATTTCATCCGTGCTGCTGACACCTGTGGTCAGCTGCAGCCCCAGCACTCGGTTCCCCGTGTCACAACACACACACACACMCCCTGCAGGTGTTCTTCTGCCTCACAGAGAGAAAAAGAGTTGCTATTTTAATAAATAAAGCCTTTATCCTTTGACAAGCTGATGCCTGACATTCATCTGTGCCCCAGCTCGGGCTGGCTCACGGAGATTTGCTGTGGTGAGGAATAACCCTGTGGGATGAATTCCTCATCCCCAGGCTGTGTGGGAGACTGTGGCTGGGAAAGGGGGCTCCGTCTCTGGAGAGAATCAGGGGCAAAGCCCGGGAAGGCTCTGACACCTCACTCATCCACGAGGTCTTTGCCTTGCTCAGTCCTGAGAATCACCTGCCTGGCTGGTAGAACGTGGCCAGGAAAAGTGCTGATTCCTGGGAGAGAGGGGCACAGGGCTGTATTTTGACCCAAAAAGCTGCTCTTGCTGTGAGTTCCAGCTCAGGCCAGCTTGGCCCATCTCATCCCCACCACCAGGGCCAGGGACAGAGGAAAGGACTCAGCAGTGGTCGGATAAATGTGAGGAAAACTGGCAGCTCTTATACCATCATCTMTTATTTAGGGTCAAAATAAGGTGTGCCTTGACCCCAAGTGATGCTGAAGGAGGACAGCAGGCTGAGCCTTGCTTTGGTCATTGGGAAGACAGGGGGGGCTGCTCACCAGCACCCACCCCTGTGGGTGCCTGGGAGGGATGGGGGACCTGGTGGGGAGCTGGGGGCAAGCACCAGGACTCTGCCCCTGTCTGAGCAGCCAGCATTTCCTCTTAGACAGCTGCCTGCCAAGGCTAAAGAACAGATTTTTAAAAAACCAAGAAGAAACGAAATAAAATAGGAACTCCCTGCATTCAGGTGTTTCCCCCGGTGCCCCGTTCTCTGTCCCCCAGCACCCTCGGGGAAAGGCTGGGCTGGGGACCCACGGGAGGCCAGGGGCAGTGCCGTCCCATGGCATGGACACAGCAGGCGGGGATGCGAGTCTGGGCAGTGCGGGCAGGGATGTGGGCAAGCAGGTACCAGCAGGTGGCTGCCGTGGCTCACGGATGGGCTGCTCCTGCCAGGAAAAGTCCCCAGAGCAGCCACCCACCCCCGCAGAGTTGTGCTTTTGGATCTCCGAGCATCAGCGCTCTGCCAAGGAGTGGGCAGGGAGGAGTGTCTGAGATTCAGGCTGGAGCCTGGCATCCCCACCTCTCCACCTAAGGGCTGGGTTTTTTCCTTTTGCAAGGAGGGCAGGAGAAGGTTTGGGCACCCAGGAGATGTYCTGGGAACAGGTCTTCACTTCATCCTGCGCCCTGACTGACTGCACCTCTGCTCTCCTCTTCGCTCTGGAACAGCTGAATGGGATTTAAATCTTAGGGGTGGTTTTTCCCTGCTAGCAGAGCAGCGGGAAGCACGTCCAGCTGCTGCACTTTTCCAAGCCCAGCCTCTGTCCCAGCTGCTCACGCTCCCTCCCATCCCTGGTCCCTCAGCCGTGATGAGCCCGGGGATGCTGCTGTGGGTGGCTGAGGGGCAGCCACACTCCACAGCCTGGGATGAAACCAAACCCTTCCCCTTTAGAAGTGCAGAGCTGGTCAGGAGAAGTTTATTTTAATGTTTCCAAGATGTTTTTTAGCTGGCAGAGCAGTTGCTATGCAGGAGGCAGCACTTCTCTGCTGCTCCTGCTCCGTGGCCGATGCCACGGGAACAGTTTGCCGCTGTTTGTCCCCCCGGCCTGTGCCGTGACATCGCTGTTGACTTCAGCCCCTCTTGCTGCCCTGAGGGACACRACGGAGTTTGCCAGAGAAAGGATTTTTGTGCGGTTTGTTGTGGGGCTCGTTCTTCTTCTCTTGGCCGCGGCTCAAGAATGTCCTGAGTTAACTTTTCGGACAATCCACTCCAGCGCCTCAACAGCGATGTGCTCTGTTTGCTTTTGCTGACACAAATAAAGCTGGAGCTCTGCCAGGGAGGAAGGGGAAGGAAGCCAGGGAAAAGAGAAGCCATGGTGTGAGGAGTGTCTTTTGCAGAAGTGCCTGAGGGGAAAAAAACAACAAAGGAGATCTGGGAGTCTCCGGGACAGTCGGCCAGTCCATCCCAGGGAAGCTCAGCATCTCTGCTCCTCCAGGACAAGCTCTGGATTCCTCTCAAACCTTCCTGTTGAGGTAAGGCTTAAGCATTCTTCCTAAAGATAAATAAGAAATGTTATTTGGAAGGTATGAGAACATCCAGTGAATTATGGCACTGTTAATAACGCTGGGTGAGGGTACAAATGTGTAGGTGGGGCACGGGACATCTTTCTGATAGGCTGAGTTAGGTTTGTGATTAAGCTTAGGGGTGTTTAAAGGTGAGAGAGTCTTTTTAACCTTACTTTGAGATGAAATAACACACAAATGGGGCTCAGTTCATGGCAGAGGTTTATTTCCAGTGTTTCTCAGCACTAAGAACAAGCAGTAGGTTCAGCTCAGTATTTTAAGTAGCCCAGGCCATACGAGGAGCAGATTTCTTTCCCTACCTCCAGTGTAAGCTAAAGTTTGAATTTAAAAGTTCTGTCCATCTTATGCTCTTAAAAATTCCCCCTGAAGTATCACAGGAGCAAAGRAATCAGTTGTACCACATTTCCCCAGCAGCCCAAACTCTGCAGCGGCACGGCCGGGGTCAGTCAGCACTGAGGGGTGGCCACACGTGGGGTGTGTGGGATGTCCAGGATGAGCTCCTGCTGTGCCAGCTCTCCATTCCAGCCAGGATCTCCTGGGGGTGTCAGCCTGTCGAGGTTACTCCATGTGATTATCAGAACAAACTGGAAACCTGCTTTAGCTGTGACACAAACCCCGTGCCAGGGGTGGAGATGTGCACAGGTGACACGCAACGTCCTAATCCTTGCTTCTGGGGGGTGAAAAAGCCACCAAGAAATGGCAAGTTTAAATCCCCACTTTCCTCAAGGAACTCTAGAGGTTATTACACACGCTAAATTCAAATTTTTATACACCTGGGATTAGTGGGATCATCTGTAACAAACAAAACCTGTCTAGAGATGAAGGCAAACCAGGAGATTCCTGCCTCTGTGAGCTGGCATCCCTGCCTCACCCTCCCAAAGTGCCAGGACAAGTGTTTGCAGCGGGCACCCTGGGCTGCCCTTTTGTTGCAGCTGCTTTTCCAGCATTCCAGTCCCTGCTGTCTCCTCACACAGAGATTCAGCCCCTGAGGGCTGAGCAGAAATATTTGCAAGAAGATAAACTCTGCCTTGTCTGTCAGTGCCATGAGGCATCGTCCCCCAGGGGAACAGGACGACGTAAATCTTCCCTCCCTATGACAGGAAGGCTTAAAAGGATTAGGTCTGTAAAAGCTCTGATATTTCTACCTGAGAATCACTTAGAGAAGATCAGGATTTTGTTTAAAAGCAGATTTTAGCTACAGATGTGACAGCAGAGCAGTTTGGCCGTGTGAGCAGAGCTCTTTTGCATGGAGGTGCTTCATCCTTTTGCTCATTAAAGGTGCTCATGGTTATTTTATGGCTGGTTAATAAGCAGATACCTCAAATGCAGCAATCTGACAGGCAGCTTTATGCTTTACTTCTTTCAGTTCCCACCACCAGCATTAACCAGGCAAAATATCCTTGTTTTGCTTTGACCATGTCACTTGGAGGATCCTGCCCTGCCTTTTGGGGTAACACATCAGTGTGTGCTCGTGGCCTCTTGSTTCTCTCTGATTTTTCATGAATAACCCGGCAATGCCACCTCTCCCACGCACTTCCAAGAATTTGTTCTCTCGTGGCTCCATGTTTCCTTCAACAGATGCTGTTTTCCAAAAGAGCTCAGCTCACACCACAGCCAGGAGTTGCTCAACACTTGTTGGTGTTGAGCCTGTAGCACATTAAAATTACAAGCAAAAGGGACTTTAATTGACAAAATTGTTGTTGTTCCTTGGCTATGAAGCCCACCCAAGCCGATTAGGTCATGTAATGTGATATTCCCTTTTTTTATTTCATCAATAACTCCTCCCAAACTCCCCGTGCTGCAGCACGGAAGCCTGAAATTCTGATTTTTACCAGTGTTTGCTGCTGACCTGTGAGGGTTGGAGTGTGTTGAGGGTGATGAGGTCTCTTGGACCCCGTGCTGCGGGGGTGGTTGTGCTCAGCACACAACATCTGAGTTTATTCAGCTCCTTCTTGCTGTAGAAAGAGAGAGAAAGTGCCACTGCACATCTGTAGGGACTGTGCAGCTAAAACCAGTTGCTGCTGGTTGAGCTTTAGCTGTATTTGAAAGCAATTTTCAAAAAGAAATTGTCTCTAGGTTCAAAGATGAAGACACTCCAGAGAAGTGTGAGTGTATTCCAGCAAACTAAAATTCTCTTGTGGAAAAATGTCCTGATCAAGTGGAGGATGAAGATGCAGAGCTTTCAGGTAAGAAAGAATTCAAAATAAAACCAAAATAGYAGCTAACTACTGAGAGTGGCCAATCCCTGCCTGCCCCTGGACACCAATTTCTTCGGGTAAAATCAGAACTTAAAGTACTTTGCAGAMGACTTACTGGTAATGAACACTTGGAGACTTGAATTTTTTTTTAAACTGGTGACATTTATGTCTGGTTTGTGGCAAATGAGGGCACAGATGGGCTCTTGGAGCAGGTGACGGGCAGAGTGCAAAGAGTCTCTTCATTGACATCCTGGTGTGACTGAGCTCCTCTTGGTTGCATTTCAATCCCACAAAGGCTGAATTCCTCTCGCTTGTATTTTAACCCCGCGAAGAACATGTTTTTATACTGCCACGAAATTCTCCCCCCTGCTCTCCCTGGTGTAGGAGTGGATCCTGTCCCTGCTCTTCCTGCTCCTGGTGTTCATCGCGTACTTGTTCGTGGCGCACGTCCCCTACCCCGAAGCGCCCTACAGCCCCCTGGGGCGCCTGGATGACCCTGCCTTCAATGCCACCGGGGTCACCATCACGTTCACCCCCGTCACTGCCACCACGAGGCACATCATGAATAAAGTGGCCTCCAGCTCTGTCATGGCAGGTGGGTTTTGCTTTTTAAATGTTGAGTTTTGTCGTTATTTAACCCATTGTGTGCGTGCTGTGTTTTAGCGGTTCTCCAACACCTTTGATCAGGAGAGAAAGTTCATCCTAAATCCTCCATTTTCACAAAGATTTTTTTCTCCAGGATTTAAACTACCTGTGAGACCATGTGCCCTTCTGAACTGTAAAGCTCTGCCTTACCTAATATTCCCTAATTCTTTTAAAACACCTTGGTTCACTCTTTGGAGGTGCATTTCTTCTCAACTGGTAAATTGTGAAGTATTTGGAGCTGCCTCCCTGGCCAGTGAGAACYGGAAAAGGAGGAGTTGCAGGGCTAAGAAAGCAGAACATTCCCTCAGTGCTGCGCACACAYTTCCAGACTCACAAAATCTCATGGCAGTGTTTTTCTCACCCTCCACAGGTATAAAACTGCAGGAACTGGATGATGAGAGAGCCATGGAGAAAGCCTGGATTTCAGACGAGGAAACGATAGGGGTTGTATTTAAGGACAACTTCTCCTACCGACTCAGGTTTCCTATTAGCCATGTGGTTATTCCCAATGAGGTCTTTGGATACATAGGTAATGCAAAGTGAGAATTTCGGGGCGGTTGCCTGGTGTGGACAGAGTGGGAATAACCCATGTTTAAGTGATGGAATAAATTGGGGGTTTGGGTGGTTTGGTTTGGGGTTTTTTTTTGTCACCATCCATTTGAAGAGTTTCTCACAGTGCCAATGCATTCTTGTCATCMCATTTAATAGCAAAAATTAATTACTTTTCATTCGCGTGACGCCCTTTACCTTGCAGACAGCTGCTACGAGTTCTCATCGAGGCACTGCAGCAGCCCCAAGTACTGGTACAAAGGCTTCCTGTCCCTGCAGTCCAGCATTGATGCTGCCATTATAGAGGTAAATCCAATTTAGGAACTGGTGCAGGCATCGTTTTATTTTAAATATGGTACAGGAAAGGCAAACTGTACCGTGGGAATAGCAAGGGGGTTGTCAGAAAATAAAGCTGCTTAAAAAAGCTGATCTAAGGAGGATGAAGCAGAACATTCCTTCTACAAATGATTCTCACTGCAGGAAATAAACAAAATACTGATCTATTGACGTTGCATTCCTTTAGATGGTGGCAAATCATTCTGTTTGGGAAGAAATGAAATCCATTGCTGGCGTCCGAATGAAGTCCCAGGGCGTCCTCTTCTCCGTCAGCCTGGAGTACAGCTATTTCATGGTCATTATCGTGATGTGCTTCTTCCCCTTCATGTATGTCTTATCAAGGAATGTTACACAAGAGAAGAAGAAGCTCAAAGTATTGATGAGGACCATGGGGCTGCAGGACATTGCGTTTTGGTGAGTTCTTTTTTAACTGGAACGCGTTTCCCAAGAATCAGTCAGTCCCTGGGCACTTATCAGTGAAATGGGTTCATAACTTTTCTCCAGCACTGGAAGGACAAAGCAGAGGGCTGAGCATGGCAGTGGTGTCCTCTTCTCCCTGGGGTGTTTCCTCCTAAGCTGGATCATCTGCTCTGAGGATGTGAAAGAGAAATTACTCCCATGGAAAAGAATTAATAATTCATAATTAAATTCAAAATGGTTCTGACCTGCAGATGAAGTTGTAACAAGAGCTGTCAATGAACCACAAGGTGATGGCACCTTTCCCTCCCCAGGCTCTCCTGGAGTTTGCTGTACTCTGTTTATGTGCTGATCTTCTCGTGCCTGCTGACGGCCGTCGTGCTGTGGGAGCCTTTCTACGCCAGCAGCTTCCCTGCAGTCTCGCTCCTGTTTTTCCTCTATGGCCTGGCGTGTGTRAGTCAGGCTCTAAAGCCAGATTTCCTCTCCACATGATTTATTACCATGTTGATGAGCCTAAGCATTGCTCCAGAGCCTTTTGCACAGTGCTCAGGACAATGTGTGGCCACGCTGGCTGGAGCAGCTCAGTGGCTTTTCTAGGCCAGCAGCAGAGATTTGATTTGCAGCCTGAAGGGCTGACAGGCCCTTGTTTGGCTACAAAAGGCCCAGCTTGAAACTCAGATCAACCCACTAAGAAGGGCTTTAGTGGATTTTGTTATACAGACTCAGCTCACCAGCGATCTGGTGCCTGGCAAATGGAAGTTAAGGATATTTATTTCCTTCAGCGGTTGAAGGAAAGTTCTGTTCTTGCAGATCCACCTGGTTTTCATGCTCTGCTCCCTCTTAAGGACCGCCAAGCTGGTCAGCTCCGTGGGGTTCCTCATCATCTTTATCTTCGGATTCCTGAGCCTGGCGGTGCTGATAGAAGATGTCCCAGAGCCACTGAAGTGGTTTCTTGGTCTCATGTGTCCTTTTGCATTCAACACTGGCATTGCCAAGGTACGGGGCACCCTCCCTGCAGCTGAACCTTCCCCTGCCGGTAGAGAGAGGCACAGGAATTCCTACCCTCAGCTCAAAATGCAGCTGTAAAACCTTCAGGCATTTTTCATTCATCTCCACAGCCTATTTTGAAACCCCCACGTGAGCTGAGCTGTTTCTGGGCAGCACTGAGGGGCTTCAACAMCCCCATCCCCTTCCCCTGCTTTAAAATCAGATGAATGCAAAGACAAGAAGGGCCCTTGGCACAAAAAAATCTGCTGCTGTGCACTTCTGCAGCTTCCACACGACCCCGAGGAAGCCCCATCCCTGCACACAACAGCCCCATTATCCTCAGGAGCATCRGGGACAGCATCCTTGGCTGCCCAGTCACTCCCCTCTTCCTGGYAGCAGGGGCTGTGCAAATCCAGCTCTGCATTCCTGCTGCTGCTGCTGCCCTTCCTCCAGCCCCACCTTGGATAAATCCGTGCAGTTTCACAGTTTTCCATTGGTCATATCTCCATAGCTCGTTCTAGCTCTGGTAATCTAATATTTGRTTTCTTGATATAGATATAAAAAAAAAATCTGCCTGGGAGAGGAGATTTCTGCACCAGCAGCAGAAGAGACTGCCTTTGTTAATTCATCATATGGTGACATCAATCATCATGTAAATTATAGCATTTTTGTCACATCAAATGTGCCAATACCAGGTTTCCTGAATTGATCTCCTCTAAAACTCTGATCTTTTCTTCTCTTTCTGGACTGTTCTGGAAAATTCTGGATGAAAGCATTAAGATCTCTGCATGGAGTAAATTTATTCCCCTTCCCCTTTAGAAAGAAAATAAGAGCAGTTGGTCAGTACTGCAGATGATTTCTGGGTTAACAAACAGTTGCATCCATGGTTTGATGGCATGTGCGTATTTTTCCAGCCTGAAATTTATTCTTCTTTCTCCTTTATTTCAGATTTTCAATTTAGAGAAATATGGAATAGGTTTCTCCTTTTCCAACCTTATGGAGGAAGCATACTTTTTATTTTCAACATACGTACTGCTGGTGTTCGACTCAGTCTTGTACATGCTGTTGGCTCTGTATTTCGACAAAATTCTGCCAGGTAGGAATGATTTATTTTTATTTACACGGATTGCGTGGGATATATCAAGGAAATGATGGGCTGCTCCATTCTCTGAGTAGTCCAAAACAAGKTTTGGACTAAAAGAAATGTATTATGTCGTGGAGTGACTTTTCTGTGGCTGGCGCACGCTGGCAATTCACRGAATCAATGACAACAAATCATTTAACATTTTCTCTTCCTAATGATGCTGTTGTTGAACTATTTATGAGATTACAGTGTAATAATGTAATACATAAAGCCTTGAATTCATTAGAGAAAGCCCTGAGTCCAACCTTCTGGTCTCCTCTACCTCTGCTCCAAACCTGGGGGGGGGTTGACTGGAAAAAGCACCGATTTTATACTTATTTGAGCCTCCTACATGTTTAGTCTAGGATGGTGTCTTGGCAGTGCCTTTGGTTGGTGACAGAACATCTTTTTGCTTTCCTGGCAGGCAAATATGGGATCCCAGACCCTCCTCTGTTCTGCCTGAAGGCTTCCTACTGGACGAGGAGCAGGAGAGGCTCCAGCACGGGCGTGCCCAGATCCACAGAGAACCCTGAAGAGCTCCTTGGGGATGATGTAGAACCTGTGCCCCCCGAATTCCTGGGGAAAGAGGCCATCAGGTTACGAGAGAAGGAATTGCTGGTGTCTGGTAGCTGGGGTTTAGTGCTCCCACTGATCCCCGCTCCTTCCATCAGCTTGGGTTGGACTTTTCCAGGCAATTTTCATGTCGGTGAAGCTCTTGCAAAACACTTTGTTTCACAGAGGAAAAATAGAGATAAAAATGTTTCACAGAGAAAAATTAGAGATAAAAAGATAATTCAGACTGGTCACCAATGATGAAATTTAGGTAAATTTAGATTAAAAAATAACAGGTTTGTTTTTTTTTTTTTAAACTGTCCTCTGTTGCAATGGGCTGGGCCTTGTCTTTGCCAGTCTTGGTGCCCCATTTTTGGTGCCAGGGTGTGATGTTCACACCTGGGCACAGAGCCTGTCAAACCTGTGAATCTCAGCRTTGTTTCCCAGCACCTCTTACTTGTTTCATGCTATTTCTGTCATTGTCACCTAAGGGCCGTAAGAATGTAAAAGGGCATCAGGGAAGAGCATTTACATAACTCCCCAAAGAATGACCTCCTTACCTTCCTTTTAGGCTCCACAACATTAAAAAAGCCTATAAAAAGAGGGACAAGAAGACAGAAGCTTTAAGAGGTATGAGAGCTGTGGGACTGATTCCTGTTAAAGACAAGGAAACACCGTTGTGCAGTCAGTCAACGAAAAAAAGCACTTGCACTGCTTGAAAATTTGTCAAATATTAATTGATGTGACTGATCACTATTTTGTTCAGTTTTCACTGATTCCTCTTTTTAATAAGACTAAATAGAAGAATTTTTTATTTATTTTATTTCTGTCTCTTCTGTTAAATACAGACCAACCCCATACGCCTTTAAATATCTGCAGAGCTTTGCCCCACTCAGTGCTGATTATTACCACTTAATTCTTCTACTTCTTGACTTCTCTTGCCTTTGGCAGTGAGTGGGGGGCAATTCAAACCTCATTTCTTCCCAAACTTGATGTTATTTTTGTTCTAGGTTTGTCTTTAAACATTTATGAGGGTCAGATCACTGCCTTGCTGGGCCACAGTGGGGCTGGAAAGACAACGCTGCTGAATGTGCTCAGTGGGCTCAGCTTCCCCTCAGAAGGTAGGAGAAGGCTGCCATGGGGTGGCCTTGATCCAAAACCTGCAAAGATCAATTCCTTCCCCCTCATCCCATTTATCCCCCTGAACAGGCTCTGCCACCATATACAACTACAAACTCTCCGAAATGGGAGACAGGGAGGAGATCAGGGGGATGATCGGGATTTGCCCGCAGTTCAACACGCAGTTTGAGGTCTTGACGGTGAAAGAAAACCTGAAAACTTTTGCAGAAATCAAGGGCATCAAGTCCAAAGAGGTGGAGCGAGAGGTGAGTGTGTTCCCCACCATTCCATAGTGGYTCCTTTTGCACGGGGAAGCTCAAAGGATCCACCTGGATCTTCTGAAAATTGAAGCTCAAAGTCCTGTCCAACCTGGCCTTGGACACTTCCAGGGATCCAGGGGCAGCCACAGCTTCTCTGGGCACCCTGTGCCAGGGCCTCCCCACCCTCACAGGGAATAATTTCCTCCTGATATCTGATATAAATCTAAATCCACCCTAATAAAGGATGGGAGGACAATGGCTGCTGAGAATGGACATCCTTGTGCTCTTCTAGGTGCAAAACATTCTGGAACTGCTGGATATCAGCAACATTCAAGACACTCAAGCTGAGAAACTGAGTGGTGGACAGAAAAGGAAGTTATCCATTGGAATAGCCATGCTTGGAAACCCCCAGGTAAAGCAGCAGGCATGGCTCTGTGATATTGGGAATATTCAGGTCCAACATGACGGAAACCCTGGGCATGTATTTGGCTCTAGGATTTCAGACTTTAAAGTGCTCGTAATTATTAAAATGAATACATTTCTTATTTCCTTTTGTTGTTTAATTCATAACCCACCTTGCCAGTCACGTTTTGAAGCAGACAGAGTTCCCTGACCCCTCCCAGCCCACAGAACAGCTGCCCTTGTCCAAAAGATGCCCTGGGTCTCTTGCCTTCAGAACACCAGACCCCAAAGGCGCGCAGCTGCTCCAGCAATGAGGAATGTCTGATTCCATCCTTCCTGCAGGTTTTGTTCCTGGATGAGCCAACGGCTGGGCTGGATCCTCTCTCCAGGCACCAGGTGTGGAGCCTCCTGCGGGAGCAGCGGGCRGGGCGGGTGATCCTGTTCAGCACCCAGTTCATGGATGAGGCCGATATCCTGGCGGGTGAGCACGGGCTCTGTCTGGGGCATCCCTGCGGGATAACCCTGGAGCACAAAGCTCCAAAAGATGGGAACAACTGCTCTGCACTATAAATTCCTTTGGATTTTCCTTTCTCTAGACCGCAAGGCTTTTATCTCAAACGGGAGGCTGAAGTGCGTTGGCTCTTCTCTGTTCCTGAAGAAAAAATGGGGGATTTGCTATCATTTAAGGTATCTCCTTCAGCCCCAACAATACCTGGCACCATGCACGTTCAAGGGGACACCAGAATTAATGAAACCCTAGAGCAGATGTCATCAAAACGAGCAAATTAACTGCATTCAGATTCAGCTATGTTAACTGAAACAGCAGTAAGGGTTAGGATTAGGGTTAGTTAATCCAGGGTTACTTAATCCAGAGTAGGGTATGAATGAAGACTGTTGGAGTTTTCTTTTTATGCATCCATAAAATGGTGGCTGTTTTGTGTCTGGGTGGGTTTGGGTTGTTTTTATTCCACGTCTGTGTTTTTTCCACACAACAGGATCCACGTCAGTGAGTCTTGTGACTTGGAGAACGTGACATCCCTGGTGAAAGGGCACATCCCCAACGCCACGTTCTCAGGACACAGCCAGTATGAGCTGAGATATAAACTGCCTTTAGAAAACGTGAATAAATTCCCAGGTAATGTATGTGAAAATAACTAAGAATTAACCATAGGGAAAAAAAATAACGACAAATGTGGGGAACGAGAAATGCAAAGGGAGATTTTCTACAGAGTCACATCAGGACTTCAAAACTGTCTCAGTTTGGGTTTTCCCCACAATTTTATCATACATGTAAGATCAAACTGTGCAACAAATGCTTTTCTACTGTTTGCAATGGCAAACCCGCAGGCTAAACTGGGCTACGTGTGTTACTGAGAGTTCAGTTCTCCTCCTGTTAAATGAAAAGACAGAGATAAGGGAAAACCCCACACAACCTGTGCTGCTCCGTGCCCGCTCCTCACCC
Source organism: Parotia lawesii (assembly GCA_003713295.1). Taxonomy (NCBI): domain Eukaryota; kingdom Metazoa; phylum Chordata; class Aves; order Passeriformes; family Paradisaeidae; genus Parotia; species Parotia lawesii. Next base: position 2,425,630 of record RAHM01000043.1, read on the forward strand.
ACCRTGCCCATCACTTCAGCCTGACCATCCCACAGAGGATGAAAACCAGTCCGAAATGTTGGTGCTAAGCAGGAAAACATCTTCCATGAGGGATGGATGTGGTAATTTTGTGTTCCTCCACACCTTTGTGTCCTGTTCCTTTATCCAGTTCCTTCCTCTGTTGCTTTCTCTGTCTCTGGAGACGCTCCAGTCAAGTTGACTCAGCTGAACTAGAGTGGTCTGAAGATCTGTGTTCATGCCTTTATTTTATCTCTGTCCTGCAGATCTGTTCAGTGGCCTCGACAGCTGCTCTGAGCAGGGAATTATCAACTATGGAGTCAGCATGACGACCCTGGAGGATGTGTTCCTGAGGCTGGAGGGAGAAGCCACGGCAGTTCAAGAAGGTACAATCGTGGCTGTGAATTTACAATCCACAGCCAAAGAGATCAGCTCCTCTGCAGTAACCTCCAAAGGTGGCTCTTAACTTTTCATGAAATCCCAACCTAGAAGCTGGTCTTAGACCTAAATTTGCACATGGAAACTCTCTGCAGATGAGCACGACCCTGGGGAGGAGTGGGCAGGAGCAGGACCACAATGYCCTGACGAGGCAAGGCCGGGCTCCCTGCTGCTCTCGGACACCAGGAAGGCGTCGGTCCAGGGCCTGGCCCTCTGGAGGCAGCAGGTCTCTGCCATGGCACAGGTGCATTTCTTCAAGCTCAAGAGCTCAGTGAAGAACCTGCGGTCGATGTAAGTACCAAAGGGATTGTCTCCTGGAGGTCACACAGTCACACCAGGGGGGACAATTTCCACACCCCTGTTTCGATGAGTTTGGATTAATTGATATGAGGTCTTGGCTAGGAATGATCTGAGAATGATCAGCACTCAGAGGAGGGGAAAGTTTTTTCCTTTCCAGTGCCAGTAACACAAAATCTCCCTTTTGTGCATTTTCATTTCTATGCTGAATAATTTATGCAAGAGAAACCCATTTCCTTTCCGAAGAAAAGAATCATTTAGAAATACTTTTCTATCAAATGGAGGAAGTTTTAAAATAAGTTAGTGTGTACAGAAAGTACTTTCAGGCTTCCTCTGCTTTTTTTTTTTTAATTATCTCGTGTTGCCAGTGTTTGAACTCATTTGTCCCCACTGGTGTTCAGGCTGGAGTTTTCTGGTGAGGCACAAGGAACTAAAGGAATATGCTGATTAAGGGAAACTTGTATCTAAGGGAAGTCTGAAAGGCATTTCATGGCCCTAAAAAGTTGAGCACTCCAAATCTGAGGTCCTCTCCCTGCTATGTTTTGAATCATCTGGTGAAYGATCAAGGTTTGAGACTTCTGGAAATAAAATTCTCTCATCATTGGTGACAGGGCCTGAGGGAACGGCTGGAGTTATGTCAGGGGAGAGTTAGGTTGGATCTCAGGGAAAGGTTCTTCCCCCAGAGGGTGCTGGGCACTGCCCAGGCTCCCCAGGGAATGGGCACAGCCCCGAGGCTGCCAGAGCTCCAGGAGCGTTTGGACACCGTTCTCACAGATGCGCAGGGTGGGGTTGTTGGGGTGTCTGTGCARGGCCAGGAGTTGGATCCATGCTCACCCATCCAAGTCAGGATATTCCGTGATCCTATGAAAATTGCCARAAGTCTTTAACAGAGCGTTGGGTAACCTGAATACCGCCCACCATTCCCAGCACACAAATGCATTCTGAACGCATTTCTGCCGAATATCTCTTTTCAGAGTGTTTATACATCTCTTTCTTAATGCAGTTTGCTGCTCTACGTAGTTTTTCTGCTTCCTCTGTTGTTGCAACTGTGCATGGTGGCTGGCTTGAAGAGTGTGAACGCCTGGCAGCTCTCTCCTGCACAGTACTTCTTGCCCCTGGGGAGGAGATCCTACCTGGAGCCCACCACCCTCCTGGTCTACAACCACACAGGTGAGAACAACGAGCCTTCCCTCCTCCTTCCCAGTTCTGGGCTTCTTGCTGCTCCGAAGGAAAATACAGGATAGAGSAGATGGTTGTAGATGTAGAGGATCCAAGGGGGGATGGAGGTTTTAATGAGGGAAGAGAGTAGCCACAGCCTACTGCGGTGAGATCCTGGTGAGACATGTGAAAAAGGATATCAGAGYAGGTGAGATAAGATGGGGACGTGGTTCTCTCCCTGCCACAAATCCAGGTCTCTATCCAAGCAATTTCAGAGTGTAGGATTTTCAAAACAGGCACCACACTCCAGGCTCACTAACGCTGAGTCAAATTAATGGGCTGCTTTCAGAGTTTCACCTTCACCATTCCCATGAGTGCATGCTATTTCATGTTATTTGGCCAGAGAATGACATTGATATCTTCAGCAGACAGTCCCAAAAGAAAATTCATTTTGTAGCACCTCAGAAAAGGCTGGGGAAAAAAAAAGACAATCCAAAAATTCAGACTGAAATCAATTAACTTCCCAAAAATTAACGTGCARTGATCCACCACATGTGCTGGCTGATGCCCACAGTTATTAGATTTCCTCTCGTTTTGTTTGGTGGCCATGGATTTAAAACTAAAAATAAAAATCAAACCATCAAAGACTCTTTTGTCTTCCAGTGTTATAATTCCTCTGCTTTTGGCCCTCACACCAGGCGCAGGCATTGACGACTTCATCCATGCSCTCCAGAGCCAGGACCTTACAGTGGAAATAGCAAAGGAGGAAAATATCACGGAGGAGCTACGACACAACGGGGCTATAAAAGTCTCCCGCGAAGGTCAGGTGAGGATTTGTCTTCTCTCCCCCCAGTTTCCTCACAACAATTGAACAATTAAGCAAGGTGCCTCCATCAGCTCTCCCTGTGGGATGGGCCTGTTGCCTTTTTGTGCCACAGGCACAAAAGTTAGGAAGTGTTTTGAGCAGTAAAGTCCATGCTTGAGAGGAGACCTCATCTCCCTGACCTTCCACCTCAAAATGTACGTTTTTAGCACAGCAATATAGACTTCCAATACCTCATAATTTTTTTTTAGCCAACAAGGCATAAGCAAAGCTGTTTCAGGCCTGGGTTTTCCTGGTGTGCTCCTCTTCTACTGCTTCCCTGCAGATGAGGAAAGCCAGGAGTTCTCACCTTGTTTTCCTGCTCTTTGAAGAGCTACAGGTTCACCGTGCTGTGCCACTTGGAGGCCATCAACTGCTTCCCAGTGCTGGTGAACGTCATCAGCAACGCCCTGCTGAGAACCCTCAACTCCACCAGGCACATCCGGATCTGGAGCCACCCATTCTTTGTAAGTGAAGCCAGAAGGTGACAAAAAACAGTTTAAGGTCTCACTAATTTATCAGATTTTAACAGGAAGCCTTGTAGGGCTGTCTGAACATGTAAATCCACCTTCCTCCATGGTGCCTCTGGAAAAATCACATTTGACTTCAGGAAAACCATTGTGATTGTTCCCATGTGGGTCTCGAGGGCTGCTGGATGGAGAGGGTGGCTGGGAGGGTTTTCTCCAGGAGGCTCCTTATTCTCTCCAGCACATTATTCAAGCTTTGGCCCGTCAGTTGATGGAAGAGAGAGCTCCCCACAAGTCTGGGATGGAGGAGTGGGACCTGCACCACCCATCTCTCCTCACCAGCRACCACTTTTCAGGGCTCTGGTTCAGGAAAACCTTCCAAAATTTGGTTTCAAACCCCTCTGACTGTTTATACTGCCCTGTAATCCAAGAGAAATGCAGTAAGATCAATGGTAAGATGAATTGTAGGCATTTTCCATGAATGCTGTGTTCTTCTGTTTTCAGCTGTTCAGTCCACGATACTGGGATTATTTTATGTTCGTTTACCTCATTTACATGCTGCTGTTATTCCCTGGTTTTCCTCCTCACTTTGCGATGGGCTACACRCAGGATTATAAGGTAAATTCCTTGAAATGGAGCGGGTTTGGGGTGGGCAGAAGGGATTACAGCTGCACTGCCAGAAGGATGTTTGAGTACAGCATCACGGAATTGTTTAGGTTGGAAAACACCTCTGAGGTAACTGAGTCCAGCCCTATGATTGGCAGCTTGGGGTGTTTTGACCCATGCGAAGTTTTGCAGCCAGCACAAAATATTAAAAGACAAAAAGAGGTCGAATCTTCCCCCAGAATCACAATAGTGACAGATTTTATTCCGTTTTCATTTCCTGGGGCCGTTCCCATGGGTGCAGTTGGCCGAACAGGCACCAACAATAAACTACCCTTTAAAATTGTGCCTTCCCAGGCAGGAGCTCGTGCCCAGCTGCGCATCTCGGGGCTCTTTCCCTCGGCCTACTGGTGTGGCCAGGCAYTGGTGGACATCCCACTCTGCTGGATCCTGCTCTTCTCCATGTTTGGGCTCCAGTTTGCCATGAGCAACAAGATTTCTGGCAGCGCCAGCACCTTCTTCTTGCTGGTACATCCCATTCCGGTGCCTGTGGGTCTGCTTGGGAGGGATTGAGGGAAAATATTTTGTGTGGGGGTAGCTGAGACACCGTGGGTGCAGATGGTGCTGGAACTCTCTGACCTTCTCATTTCACCTCCTACCTTTTGGGTTTCTCCAGCTGGAAATAAACGGAATAAATCTTGCCTTAATATATCCTTTACACCTCAGAGTAAAATTGTGGTGATTTCTAAGTGCCCTGATCTTACTGTGGGATCATTTCCACTGATCCCCATTGCTATAGATGGGTTTCTGGTGGTTCACATCACCCCATTTTCTCCAACAAAAGCCTTTTTTCCCTGTAGGTCATGGAGATGCTGGGTTATGGAATTTCCCTCGTTCTCTTAATCTACGTGATCTCCTTCAACTCTCGCAAAGGATGGAGCTGTGATCTTTGGTCTTTCATCCTGATAGTGGTGAGCACATGGTTGGATAATGCACTGCGGGGTTTGCAGACATTTTGAGACCTTAAGGATGAGCTAGATGTCAGAACACCAGATAGAGACACGGAACATAAATCTGGGTGTGTTTCATAGCAGCCAATTCTGTGTTAAATTTGTCTCACCGTGTTCTGTCCCCACAATCCTGCTGTGACGTGGGGAAATACCTGGATCTAACCTGAACTGGTGCAGGAATGGAGGCAAAAAATTAATTTATCRCTCTGCTTAACACCCCACATCCAAGAGATGTAAAGTGTTGAGACAAGAGCCATCAGGCTAGCACTGATCATCCAAGCCCGRCCTGGAAGGAGATGGATTATTTGGCATGGATTGGGATGGGAATGAACAGAATGGGATCCCATGTTTGATTTTTCTGCCTGAAGCAGCCCTGTCCCTGGGAAGAAGTCTTCCCATCTGACCCAAACCCTCAGGCAGAGACAGCTGAGGATCTCCTGAGCCCTCTCWGCCTCTCATCTTTCTCATTTTTTGCCCATTTTTATAAATTCAACAGGGAATTGCAGAGCTAGACTCACACAATTYTGAAGAGCAGTGAGTAACCCTTCCCATCAGCTGAGTTACCCTCTTGTTTTATTTCCAGGTGTGCTTTATTTCTTTTTTCGTCGGCAGAATCATGGATCACGTGGGCGACACCAACACCTCCCTCTACGTTCTGTCCCTCTTGGTTCCCGTGTACCCCCTGATGGGTTTTGTGATCGAAGGCCAGCAGGTGAGTGGTGGTTCTGGGCAAGGAGAGGCCTAAAACACAGCCCTGGGTCCTTGTGACCAAAGTCTGGTGGTAACTGCACCAAAGTCTGGGGGTAACTGCACCAAAGTCTGGTGGTAACTGCACCAAAGTCTGGGAAGGCTCATCCTGGGTGGGGTTTTCCAGAGTGCATTGTTAGTGACTGTTTCAGCTCAGATCTCATTTTTCCAGCTGTTCATTAAGGCTGGGGGCTCCTTCTTGTGCAGCTGTGACTGCAGGTTAGGTAAAAAYTCTTAATTCTTTCCATGCAGAGTCGTAGGATGGAATCCCAGAATGGTTTGGTTAGGAAAGGACCTTAAAGCTCATCTCGTTCCACCTCCAGCCGTGTGAGGGGACACCTTCCACTAGACCAGGTTGCTCCAAGCCACATCCAAGCTGGCCTTGGACAATGCCAAGGATGGAGCAGCCACGAAGTCAATCAACGTGGCTTGACCAGTCCTAGGAGAAAATCTGAAGCCACGAATCTGACTTTGCATAGAACAAAACCTGAGTGAGGATTAAGAACACTCACAAGGGGCTTTGCTCTGTGTCAGCTGAGGGGGGTGGTGGAAAGTCAGCTGAGAATTTAACAAAACCCCCCATCTACGTGCGACACTGTTGATAAATGATAAATTACTGAGGGGCGAAGTCCAAGGAGAAGAGACTCTTCCTCTGTCCTGTCCCACTCACCTCCACCTCTTCTCCACTGGGACCCAAAGCAGAGGAGACCAGATGTTTTCCTGGGAYAGGACATCTGGAAGGAGAGTCTGGTCCATGTACTGCGAGCTGTGACATGTTCTGGTGTAGGACCAGGGCTCCCAAAGCCAAACATCTGCACTTTTTCATGTCTGTGTGAATGTTTGGCRTGAATCAGAAGTTTTGCAAATTTTCAGAGCATTTTTGAACATTACTTCATTAACCAGAACGATACTAAAGAATTACAGCTCTTCATTGTGTATTTTTTTTTATTCTTACAGATTTTCTTGCAGGACACTGAGACATTTCATACAGCTCCAGAGAGTGATGCATTGATTGCTGTCTTTGCAGTAAGAAAACATTTAACATTGCTTTTATTTAGGAATGTGGGTCTCCTAAACCCCCTCCTCAGGTATGAGGAAGCAGGAGGAGGATCTGGGTGGGTCTGGATGACATTTTAGCCCCTCCGCTAAAATCATTTCACACCTTTGAAATAGGGAAAGCAAAATGAAATAAGCCCAGATCACTTCATGCTGCCCTGTTATTTTATGAATTGGGGTTTTTCTACCCTTAGGGTTTTCTGCAGTGCTGATTACCCTGAGTTTTGATGTTAGTGGCCTTCATTTTCACATATTCTGTTTCCCCCACGTGTTTTATAGCACTGCCACCACCTCGGTGCCAGCTGTGGTGGGAGGGAAGGCAAGGCTGTTGATGTGGCAACCTCTGTTTTTTCAGCCTTACATCCATTCTGTGGCTTTCATTCTTCTTCTTCGCTTTTTGGAGTTAAAATACGGAAAAGCCGTGCTGAGACGGGACCCAATATTTAGGTTTGTATCAACACACATGCACGTGTGAGATCTAAACTCCTGTCCCACTTCTTCTCCTTGAAAACATCACTGCTCTGTGCCCCTATTTTCAAATAATTTTTTTAAAATAATGGTCATTTTTTTATGACTTAAATAGCCCCTTAAATACGACAGTGGTGGGATAATATAAAACAGCTTTCAAGTGTGTTAGTGCCTCCACAGAATGTTGCCTATGCTGTGGGATGTACCAGCTTCTTTTTGGTACAAAGCAGAAAGATTATAAATATTCTTTGTTATTATCATTGCTATTATCAATAATAGTAGTAGTAGTATAAAACCAGGAAGAATTATTATAATATTAATAGCAATAATTATATTATAGTATAAATTCAATCATGGAGAAATTCTCTCTTGGTCTGTCCAAAATAATATCCAAATAATATCCCAAAAAAAATGGTCTATCCAATTTCTATTTTTTTCTTTTGCGGGACTGTGCATGATGTATTTCTTGAATGAAGAACAGTCATTTGTGGAGAACAAAGGTAAAAGAACAAAATCCTAAGCCAAATCGGGTGGGTTTTTAGGATTTCCCCAAGAAAAGAAAGCAGCCAGCAGCACCCCAAGGAGCTCGAGGAGGAAGATGAAGACGTCAGAGCTGAAAGGGAAGCAGTGAGAAGTGCCTTGGTGGCTCCGAGTCAGGAGGAGGTACCCCTAAGTGTTGTCCTTCTGGTTTTGTTTGATTTTATACCTGGTAAAACACAWACCAGTGCAGGTCAGTGCTCTGACTGTGTTGTTCTCACTGGGAAAATCAAACTCCCAAAAGTGTGGGTTCCATCAGGAGGAGAAAGCTCTTGAGAGGAACCTGGACAATAAAGTGTCCCGTTGCACCTCATATTCCTGGTGAACTATAAAACAAAGATCTTCAGAAGGTTTTCTGCCTTTTTAATGGAAAAATATAACTGAAGGATCAATGCTGTCCAAGATAATAAATTAATCTTGCTTCTTCCTCCTCRCATTCAGAAATCAGTCATTATAGTCAGCAATCTGTGCAAGGAATATAAAACAAAGAAAGCTGACTCATTTTTGAAGAAGAAGAAGAAGAAGAAAACAGCCACCAAAAACCTTTCCTTCTGTGTTAAAAAAGGTGAGAACTGGGATTATTCTCCATGAACCCCGAGCTAATTCCCTGCAGATTCTCAGTTACCTGAGCAAGGACAGAGAGGTCAAATCTATTTGTTCTGTTGTTAAAGCACCTTCAGTCTGGGGTTGATGTGTTAATGAACAACTTGGTGTGGGTGCATTTTATTAATTACCTGTGGCTGTCCATTATCTAAAACAATGAAGGTCCTGGGGAGAGAGGATCACTTTAGCAGCAGCTCCTGGCAGCAATTCGCAGCATCAGTTTGAGTTGAAATCTCATGGGCTCTCAGAGCATGTATTTTATGCAATAAAACTATTTGTTTTATATGATTTTTGATATTTTCATGCTGTCTTTTCTATTTTTTCTTTTGTGGGACTGTGCATGATATACTTCTTGAATGAAGAATAGTCCTAAGAAATTACATGTGTTGATTGCAGGAGAAGTGTTAGGACTYCTRGGGCCCAACGGAGCTGGGAAAAGCACAGCTATCAAAATGATCACTGGAGAGACAACCCTGACTGCTGGGCAGGTAGGAGACATCTGGAGGAAAGGGGATGAATCCATGACAAAAATCCAAACCTTGCACCTAGGCTAAGCTGCCGTTTTTGTCAAGGCCACAATTTTTGTCAAAGCATTATTAGTGATCAAGGTTTTAATCAAGTTCATCATGCTATTAAATTAAATAATGTATCGATAAAATTATTGTGAGCTACTTCTAATTTTGATAAGCTGTTGCAGCTGCCCTGATTGCCATGTTTGTATTTAAGAACAGTGTGAAATCACTCCCTCACCGTGGGTTTCCTCACCTTAACCCCACTGCACCCCATAMCCTTCCCCTGAACCACCCCCTTGCACTGTGTGAGAGGACAATGCCCAGCCTGGTTGTGCAGGTGCTGATGAAGAGGGGAGATGGAGGAGGCTCCCAGCTCCAGGAGCAGGCCCCTGCATTCCTGGGATACTGCCCCCAGGASGACCCCCTCTGGCTGGACCTCACCCCGCAGCAGCACCTGAGGGTCTACGCGGCCGTGAAGGGGCTGCGCAAGGAGGACACGGCCGCTGCTGTGRGCAGGTACGGATGGAGGGTTGGGATGGTCAATGTTCCACCCCCGGGCCGTGGRGAGGGGACCAGAGAGTAAAAATTCACACAGGAAACCTTGGAAGAAACTCAGRAAACTCAGCTGCAAAAGTGCTGTTGTGCTCAATGCTGTGATTGAGTGAGCGGGTTAAGAAAACCTCCAATTTGCCTAAGTGCATTTGGTGGGGATAAATTCACCACTAATGCCCTTTTAAGAATGTTATCTTCAGGCAGCTTTTCTGAAATCTCTGATGTTAGGGCTTGGCACCACAAGAAAGGGTGCTGCAGTGTTGCCTGCTCAGCTGACACYGGCAAGGGGGAATGGATTTGTAATGCTGTTGACACTGATGATGGGTTTAGAAAAGCGCTTGTGGCTGATTCAGTACATTTGCTTCAAACAGTCACTTGCATTTTAATAACACAATAAATGTTTAATGAAAACAAGCAGGAGTCAAGAGCAAGGGGAGAAAAGTTCCTTTTTCTTGTCATTTTGGGAACCTTGATGAGAGTATTGATTTGGAATAACAAAAATGTTCTTTGTTCACTCGTTGCCTTTCTCCGCAGAATTGTGAATGCTCTGCAGCTTCAAGACTACTTAAACAAAAAAGTCAGAAAATTACCTGCTGGGATAACCAGAAAGGTGCGTTGTGGGTTACCTCTAATGAGCACTGCAATGCTCCAGCACTAATTAAAACCCTCCTTCCTCCGTGGAGCAACCAAGCTGTGCCCTGAGCTCCCTGGGCGAGCATCGTGTTGGGTGGGGTGATGGAAACGAGCCTTTCCCGAACCCATAAACCAGAACTCCCACAAATGAGGAGGCACCGTGCCCAGCTCTGCGTGGACGCGGTGCCAGGGTGTGCGGGAGGTTTGGCTGAGCCCCTTTTCCGTGTCACAGCTGTGCGTGGCACTGGCCGTGCTGGGCAGCCCCGCCGTGCTGCTCCTGGATGAGCCCTCCACCGGCATGGATCCCAACGGGCAGCGCCGTGTCTGGTGAGCAGGAGCCCGGCCACTGGGCCACCGYGGTGGGAAAGGGGTGGGAAGCCAAAAGTTGGTGGTAAAATTACATTAAAAGGGTTTTACCCCRTCCGTGGATGGTGCTGTCCCTCAGGTGCTGACGGTTCTATTGGAAAATGCGTTTCTTKTCTCTCTCCAGCTCAAGAATGAGCAAGGAGAGAAAAAAACATTTTGCCTTCATTCTTTCTGCAAGCTTTAGGACAGTCCTAAATGGGATTTGGAAGATTTCRTAAAGAGACTTGAGTCAAAAGTATTTTTTGTCATTATTTCAAGGCATTACCATGTGCTCATTGATCTAAAGTTGCTGCATGTGGAAATTTTATTCTTATTTTAGGGGCGAGGCATTTGGATGGACAAAGGTATAAGAACAATGTCTGGTATCTCTAGGGAGTGCTAGATATTAATTTTTTTCTTTTCTTTTCACTCCGGTCCTCAGGAAAACGATTCGGGATGCCCTGAAAACCAAGGAGTCGGGAGCCATCCTGACCACGCACTACATGGAGGAGGCAGAGGCCGTGTGTGACCGCGTGGCCATCCTGGTGGCCGGGCAGCTCCGGTGGGTGACAGCACCTGGCTGAGCTGGAAATTGCAGAATCACAGAATGAACTGGGTTGGAAAAGACCTTTGAGATCATCAAGTCCAACCTAGGACCTAACCTAAGGCCTCCTCATCAACTAAACCATGGCCGAGCTTCTCCTCCAGCCCCACCTGCCATGGGTTTTGTGGAGTGCTCCCATGGTTTCCTTCTCGGGAAGGAGCAGGTGGTGAGGGGACAATGATTTCACTCATCTCTGTTCCTCCCTGCCCTGCAGGTGCATTGGCTCCATCCAGTACCTGAAGAACAAGTTTGGCAAAGGGTATCTCCTGGAAATCAAGGTCAAGGATCCACAGAGCTCCGATGTTCTGCACGCTGAGATTTTGAAGATTTTCCCTGGCGCAGCCCGTCAGGAGAGGTAACTGTAAAATATAGGATGAGGAGTGGTTTCAACACTGCCTCGACCCTGAAAATATGCCTGATGTGAGGGCCAGACACAGGATCTCAGCTGGAGAGGGATGAACAGCTCCGTGTAAGGGGATCTGATTTCATAACATCACCACGTCCAGCCCTCCTGTGATCCCAGCAGTGAAACATCCATACATCCATAAAGGTTTGATCCCAGAACCTCAATACAGAGCGAGAATCACCTTTTCTTCTATTTCTTCAAGGTTCCCCTCTTTGCTTGTCTACAAGGTCCCAATGAAAGATGCACTGCCCCTGTCCCAGTCCTTCTCCAAGCTAGAGGAAGGTAAGAGCAAAACCAGGTGACTTTTTGAAAAGGCAGAACAACGACTGCTCCTTTTCAACCCTCTTCCCCTTTCTGCACAGCCAAACGAAGYTGCAGCCTCGAGGAGTACAGCTTCTCCTTGAACACTCTGACTCAGGCAGGTGATTTTTATTTGTGCTGTAAAGGCAGGAGCAGGGACAAAAGCTGGGCTGGTGCAGTGGCAAAAGGCAGCTCCACCAACAAACTGCCTGAGGGTGGTGGGTGAGGGGTTCTCTGCTGGTAAAGTGGTGAAAAATGGTTTGGGTTTTTTACTGCTGGGATTTTGAGTGGTGGGAACAAGTCTGGATAAATCTCAGGCCCCACTTGGCCGAGGCAGGCATGTAGCACACCGAAGGATGGGTGCTGCCCATGCCCAGCCCCTCTGGGTGCCCTGGAAACAGCAGATTATTTATTGCTGCTTGTACAAGGCTGGTGGCAAAGATGAGGAATGTTTAAGTCAATCCATTGGTGGGGAAAACCTGTATGGATACACCTATGGGCAGGTGGTACCCGTGTGGTTACTCCAGAGAGCACAGGAGGCTCAGCTGCTGCTCCCCTGCTCCCCCCACACCTCTCAAGGGGCTGCAGAGCTGTGCCTCCTGCAAAGGAGCAGCACAGAGAAATAACCCAAGTGTCACCTTGCCCATTTCAGGTGTTTCTGGAGCTCTCCCGAGAGCAGGAAAAGGATAACTTTGATCTGACTTTGGATGGGACTTTCGACTGGAAGCAGCTGCAGCAGGAGGACTGTTAAATGCTCGTTTGTGCATTGCTCAGCATTAACCAAACTGCACGTATTTACTGCCGCTCTCAGCGTAGCACGGAGAGGGGAACAGGCTCCTCTCTGATGCAGAAGATGTTCCAGCTGCGCTCTGCAGGGGTCTCAGCCCTGCTCTGGGTTGCCCTTCCAAAGGCTGGTTGATAAAATAGTGCCTGCTCTGGTGAGAGCTCTTCTCAAGCCAGGCAAGATGCAGCAGCAGGACTGAAAGCTTTGCAGAAAGAAGGGTCCTAACCCATCTCTGGGGATCAAATCTCTCCGGATCTGGGTGCATCAGGGAACCTGGACATGCTGCCGCCCTCCTGGGTTCCTCTCCCACCGAAGTCTGGGACTATCTGCCCACAAAGTGTTCTTACTGAAATCTGCACTCTATTTTTACATCCTTCCAATAAATGTCTCTATAGAAACTGCAGTTCCATCCTCATCTGTCGTTGCTGTGGACCCTCAGGAACAGCTCCAGCTCCCTCCTCTGGAGATGGGGGGATGCAGAGGGCAGGGAGATGTTTACTTGGCTCAGCAAGTGCTCAGCCCTGCCCTCCCTCCACACTGGGGCGAGTGGTTGTCAGTCCCTTCCCTGGAAACCACCCAGGTGGAGACAAGAAGGTTCCAGGGATTCCTCAGAGCCCCTTCCAGTAGCTAAAGAGAGCGGGAGAGGGACTTTTCACAAGGGCATGGAGTGATAGGACAAGGAGAATGGCTTCAGACTGACAGAGAGTAGGTTTAGATTGGATACCAGGAAGAAATTCTTCCCTGAGAGGGAGGTGAGGCCCTGGCACAGGGTGCCCAGAGAAGTTCTGGCTGCCCCATCCCTGTGAACATTCAAAGCCAGGTTGGATTGGGTTTGGAATAACCTGGTCTAGTTGAAAGTGACCCTGCTCACTGCAGAGGGGTTGCACTGGATGACCTTTAATGGTCCCTTCCAACCCAAGTTATCCAGTGACTTCACTCCTTTTATCCCTGTGCCCAGCTCCTTTGCAAAGGTTAAACCTCTCACAGAAAATGCTCAGTTCTCTTCTCACAGTCCCGGTGGTGGCTGTGTTGCAATCACTGCTTGTGCACATCCCACAAGCAGCTTCAAAACACATTTTGGCACTTGGAGGACGCATCTTCAGGGACACCCTGCTTGTTTGCCTCCTGCTTGCACAACGGCGCCCTTTCTCCTCTGCACCCCTGAGAAATGGGTGAGTGACGTCTCCAAATATTTGTGTCACCTGTTCCCACGCTCAGCTCCGGGAAATGGGGGTTCTGTGAAAGGGAAGAGTTTTATTTGGTGCTCTGGGGGAATCAGTAGCACTGGAGAGCTCAAGCCACGAGCCTCCAGAAATAAATACCATTTATATGATCCACTGCTGTCGGATTTTTTTTCTCAGCATTTCATGGTTTGTGCCTCTGCAGATGCTGCTGGTGATGGGACTTCGAGTGGKTTTGTGAAATCCACTGGCTGCCCTCTGCTCTGCCCTCTGCTCTGACACACAGAAACTCTGGGAAACCTTCCCTTTACCACCCAGCGTGATGGGACCCGCTCCCTCTGGATGATGTAAAGACTCAAACAGCACTAAAAGCCCCAGCAAACAAGTCCTGTCTCAGAGAGAGCATCTCTGGAGCTGGAGAGGGAGAGAGAAATTCCTCCTGACACCGCTTGTGCTGTTGTTTCTTCCAAGGAACCACCACCCTCCCCTTCCACAGGTTTGACTGATTATTCTCCCTGATATTTGACATTTTCCAYTGCAGAGGAAGGCGAAGCAAGCAGAGCTCCCTCCATCACCTCATGCACAAGGAGGAGAAGGAAAAAGACCCCCAAARGGGAGCTGGTTGGAGCTGGGGCTTTGCCTGAGCTGGGAGGGAAGGGGACAGGGCTGGTGGCATTGCCAGCTCACAGTGCCAGTTCCAGGTCCTGGCCCACGGCCAGCGCTGGGAGAAAGGGATTCTGTCACCAGCACAAAGCAGAGTTTAGCTGGCAAGAGAGAACGAACAAAAGTTCTCAAAAAGTTCATGAGGACTTTAATTTTCCATTGAAAAAAAAAGAAAAAGAAGAAGAAGAAGAAAGAACAAGAGAAAGATTTCCTGGAAATGAACTGACTCATTAAATACTCCCTTTGGAGTCTGCCTCTGCCTCTCCCCCTGAGCTGAAGGGCTGAGGGAGGAGAAACATCCCCAGGAGCTGCAATGGCTCTACCTGTGGTTCCAGGGGCAGACAGATCCCGCTGGGATGCTCCAGCCCAAATCCAGCTGCAGAACTGCCCTAACACTGATTGTTTTCTCTRTTTCCCAGCGCAGCACGAGCCTCCTTTGCCGATAAACCTGGAGCCGAGCACGCTGCCCGTGCCCGGGGGTGCATCCATCCTCCCAGCGCGGGACGGGCGCGGCCGCTCCCGCACGCTCCCCGCAGGAACCCGCCGAGAACTCGCTCTGGTGAACAGGGAGGTTCTCATTTCCTACACTTAATAATGCCCTCTTTATCCGGCGAAGGGACAAAGCGCACAAAGGGCCATTGAGCAGCTGCCTCCGGCGCCGATCCCCAGGCACCGTGTCCCAAATTGTCCCCCTGGAGTGACAGCGAGCGAGGAGCAGCCCAAGCCTTTCAGGTTAGGTGAGAAGAACTCAGCCTGTTGGTATTTTTTGAGTGCTGGGGACCAAGGGAGCAAAGAATGTGTGTGCTCAAGGCTTGGAATCTTGGGGACAGTGCTTCACCCTGCAGGATTCGGGGAGCAAAGAGGTGTTTGGTGTCTATTGAGGTTTTGCAGGTCTCCTCACAGCTGCGATGCAGAGGAACATTTAACTGCTAATTAAGCAACTCCCCTGAAGTGCAAACACAACAAAAGTGGTATTTCTGAGAGTTCCAAGGAGCTTCCCAAAAAGCAGTGATGCAAGCTCCAAAGCAGCTGAGACAAACTGCCGCGGGGTGGAGGAGGGGGAAGCTGGGGAATGCCGAGCACGGGGCTGGTGTCCTGCAGAGGAATCCCACATCCCTGCCACCTCCCCCAGCCCCGTGCATCTCCCCACAGCCCCCCCGTACCCCCCTGCAGTGCCAGGGCTCTTTGTGCTTCCCCTGGGCAGCACCTCCAGATCTTGGAGCTCAGCTGGACAAAAAACACCCTCTCTTCAGAGCAAGCCAGGCAAAAAAAGCCCRAAACAACAGGAGACAGGAGCAGCATCGAAGAGAAAGCTCTTTGTGTGTGTCCTGGAAGGAAAGGCAGCGTGAACAGGGGGTGCCACCTGCTCTGGTGACGCTTCACCCCGGGGCACACAGCTCCTGCCCCTGCAGCACCACTGGCCRTGGTGGCTGTGCCACAGCAGAGCCACATGTTGTCCCAGCAGCAGAAATGAGGCAAGGCAGATGCTGGAAAACTCRACAGCTCACGAGTCCAGTTCTCTTTTTCCACTCACTTGAGACAAAAGAGGAAATGGGGTTGGATTCCGTGCTCACGTGCRGAGGGGGAGCAGGGTGGGTCAGCTCCTCAGCCCGTGGGTAGCAGGGTGTTGGAACAAGCATCTCCCCAGCATTTCATTTTTAAAGCATTTCAGCCTCAATTACTCTGCAAGTGAAGCTGAGAAGGATTTTCCTCCCGTACTGCTGCTTCCTGATTCATCTCAGCACCTCAAAAGCCTTTGGAGACTTCCAGCCCCAAATATTCTCTTCAGCAGCAGATGGATAAAATATCAGGCAGAAGACGACRTGTGGCTGTGGCAGCAGCCAAACCCAACAAAATATTTGCTTCAAAGCAGGAAGAAGGACAGCGTGTCCAGCTGGGAAAAGCAGGAAATGGTTTCTAAAAGAGTGAAAGAAGGGAATGGAGAAGGAGACGGTTGTGTAAGACATGATGTTTCAATTAGAACGGTCCTGAATGATATCAGCAGTTCATGAACTCGTGTTCTAGGCAGAACGGAGGTGTTTGATTTGTTCCTGTGCATCTCCATCCTGGCACAGACATCAGATGGTTTTGTGGACAGGTAAGGGAGGGCTTGGGCTGTGCAGCAGCTGAGCCAGGAACACCCCTGGGTGTCCATGATCCCTGTGGGTAACACTGGCATGAGGATGGAGCCCGCCCCTCCTGCAGGGCTTTGTGCTTCTCAGGATGAGTTCTGGCTGTTTGAAAATACCAGAAGCCAGCTGGGCCAGTAATTTCCCTGGAGAGGTGCTGGGCTGGCTCCGAGATGGTGGAGGGATGTCAGCAGGAGTGACAGAGGATTCCTGTGGATTTGGGGCTTGCTGGAACAGGATCTCCTGGGTTATCGTGGCTGTGAAATATCACAGGTTTGCTGCAAGAGTCGTCACTGCTGTCACACCCCTGGCTCTCCCAGGTAAATGGATGCAGCTTTCAGAAATTAAAATGCCTGTAAATAATAATGAGCTCTTGCAGGTGGCCACAG
>RAHM01000043.1:2455014-2469786 GCA_003713295.1 Parotia lawesii
GTAGTGCAAAAACTTCTCTCCCAGTGCAGCCAACCCGGCAGCATCATCGAAATGTGTCCATTCCCCATGCATGAAGTGTAATCTGAGAAATTACAGTATTTTAGGATAGGTTTTGATTTTCTGGGACTGGTCGGGTTCAGGGTTCAGGGAAAATGGAACAAACAGTGCTGAGCTCTGGCCTGTTGGAGCAGCATCATTTCAGGCAGAGCACAGCACTGCAATATTCATACCAGGAGACACCAATTCCATACTAAAAAGAGCTGAATTTTCTAAATGCCCCAGCAAACCCAGCCATTTCATAACCAGTGACCCTGCAGGGTGCAGCCAGGCTGGGTGGGTGTTACAAAGCAGCACCAAGACATTTCTGGGACTGCATAAACTCCCCATAAAGCCAAGAGGCACAGCAGCTATTGGGGCCAGTGGCCAGCTGGGCTGGGCTGAGGACTGGTCTGGCTGTGCTGATCATAGTCTGGAGTGACCAAAATCACAGAGCACTGCAAGGCCACAGGACCATGGCACGCTCGTTTCCATCAACAGCTTTACACCCCTCCCACAAGGAGCTGGTGGTTTCCTTTGTAGGACAGAGGATTCTGTTGCACCACTGGGGCCCTGTTTCATTTTGCCCTGGGTGAATATGCCCGGTTCTGTGGCTGAGTAAAGTAACTAAACTCATTATTCAACCAAACTTGCCTGGATTTTTWTTTTCCCTTTCTCCAGGGAGSCCTGGGGACACAGGAGTGGGAGGAGTCCAGGCAGGAGAGGTCCAGTGGGCTCCAGACCCCAGACAGGGTGATGTCCATGGGGTCAGTGCCAAAGCCCACAAAGCAGAACAGGGACAGCATCAGCCAGGTGAGGATTTATCAGCCATCCAAGGCTAATACGGTATTTTCCGCTGGACAAGTCTCTCCTTCTCTCCCCAGAGCAGTCCAGCCCATGTGAGTGCTGGTCCTGACGTAAACCCCGTGTTTCTGGCTGCTGGCTGGAGATAGCACATCCCAGAACAACCCAGTGCAGGGCAAGGAAGGATCCTGCCCTTGGATCTCTCCTTTTCAGCCAAGAAAACACGTTAAAGGTGACGTAATAAGAGAGTGACCGTTATTTGCCATTGAGCTTCATAAAAATGTGAGGAAAGATGCCTGGGTTGTAATTAAGTCCTGGGAGCAAAAAAATGTGTACCTGGCTAGACTGCAGAGAGATGAACTCATTACTTCATCCACGTCTCAGGCTCCTGCCTGTTTTCCTCTGCAACAGAACCATCAGCTTGGGTTGCAGACAAGGGCTTTAAAAAGCAAATAATCCTTCCAAAAGAGCCAGGCCAGCACAATTCCTACATGGCTGGGCTGGGAATCTCCAAGCAGCCTTGTTTCTAGGGAGACTGATGGGCAAACACTCCGAAATCCAAAAGGGCAGAGCTCCCCAAGCCTGGATGTCAGGAGGGAGCTCACTCCAGATTTTTCCAGCAGCCAGACAGCTCCTGCAGCTGCCAGGTTTTTCCATGGATTGCCCAGGTTGGATTTTCTGCTGAGAAACATCTCGGGCCTGAGCTGCCCTTTTCATCTCGGGAATGCGCAGCTGTGAAAGGGAGGCCGAGCTTCCTCCTGCACAACGTGGCTCCAGAAGTGGGGATTTGCACCCAAGCCGTGGAGGCCGTGCTGGGATTTTGGGATCACATTTTGGGATCACATTTTGGGATCACATTCGGACTCAGGCTGCACAGGATGAGAGGGATGGGCAGGTGGGGGGTGCAGGCACCCCGTTGCCTTTGGGAAAAAAACAAACCAGCAAAACCCATTTAGTGTTTGAACAGTGAAGTAAAAACAACCTAAAGCCTCGATCTAGAAAGTTTTTAGGGCATGAAAAAAGAAAAAGCGGCACCATCAGCCTCGTCTCCCCCGAGAGCCAGCTGAGCAACCTTCCACAGCAGCAAACATCCTCAAACCCTCAGACAGAACCCCTGGGAACGTCAGTGCTCCTCTCACAGCCAGGTTGGGTGGCTCTGGGCTTGAGAAAGACTCAAAAATCTGTGTGCTGCTCTTGCTCCGTGTTTGATGAGGCTGGAGCAGGCAGGTCTCATGTTGTGAGGTGCCAGTTGATAATCCCAGGTGCTGGGAGAAAATTSCATGTGCCTCTTGCTGGCATCCCACAGCCAGATCCACCAAGATCCCTCCCCAGCCAAATGTGTTCAGTCCCCAGTGAAACACATCTGTGTCCTTAAAGTTAAGCATTTTCTAAGTGTTTTGTCAGCATGTTGTGGAGTGAGGCACAAAGGCGGCCTGGGATGGCACAGCCTGGGGCAAAACACATTTCACAGCGAGCTGATGAATCTGGGCAGGGTGAGTGACACGGTCCTTGCAGGGAAAACATCATGGGAGCAGGAACAGCCAGGAGCACAGCTCTGAGCGCCACAGAGGCTCAGCCTCGCCCAGCACTGCCGAGGCTCCCTGCCCTCCCCATCCTGCTGGGAAGAGCTTGGCTCCAGCCCCGGCGGGCTGACCACAAGCCCTGTCTGCAGGAGTGTATTTGTTAAAACACTCATTCACACTGCAGCCACGGCGCTGGCTGGGAGAGCACAGATCGGGCTTTTTGTCGAACAAATCCCATTCCAAGTGTCTGGGAGGACGGGGAAAGCTGCCGTGGGGCTGCTTTGAAGGGTTTACAGTTCACTGCAGCACTTTACAGCTGCAGTTGTTTCCATAACCAAGTCCAAGAGAGGCTGTGAACAGGAAGGAATTAGGCACTCATGCAAAGACCATTAAAGTCAAGGGCAATCTTTCCATTGACTCGAGAGGGTTTGGCTCCCAGCCCTGGATATCAGGGCCTGTTGTGGGGGATTTGGAGCAGGAAATGGGAGCGGGCCTTCGCAGGTTTTCTCAGCATTTGTGATGGAGTTTAGCACAGAAGGTCTCTGTGCCTGTTTCCCTGCGTGTAAATTAAGAAGTGACTGCTCCTCTGAGGTGCAAGGCCCTCASTGACCATCCTGGGCACCTCCTCTGCCATTCCTGGGATGACAGCCCTAATACCAAATGGACTGGAGTAGCACATTCCTATGGGAATTCCTATGGAAAACAAGATTTCTTTATGGGCCCTGACATGTCAGCCCCTGATTCATAACCCACATATGATGTGGCAGTCCAAGAGGTGAAAATACCATGAACCAGAAGCTTCAGCAGATCTGAAAACTGTGTTAATCCCAAGCTCAAATTCCCATGGGGAATGAAGCTCCCGCTGGGATCCAGGCAGCTTTTCACTGACTCCAACCCTGCCCGCTCACTTACAGCCAAGAGCTCTGCGCAGGCGGGCTCTGTCTTTAGATGGAGAGCAGGAACCTGCACCAAAATGACAACAGAGCTGAGCTGCCTCCACTGCTCCGTGCAGAGAAACAGGGATCTGACCTGCCCTGCCTGGGACCTCACCTCTGGAAAACAAGGAGTGTCTTCCCAGGCACCCAAAACTGCCAGCACAGGAGCCACAACACACCCCAGGAAACTTCAGACTCTTTTAAAATACACGTGAGAGCCTAATTTGCTGCTAAGAGGAGCAGTGATGCTTCTCTGGGCTGGCAGGGGGAGAACTGGTCAGGTGAGTTCAGTGCTGTGCCAGGTTCAGGTGTCTGCAAGCCAGGGGAGGGAGGAATTGGCACTGGGGAGGTGCTGGGTCATTTTCTGCCTCAGCCAACTCATTTTTCCCGTGCTGGTCAAAGCAGGGAGGACAAATCTCCACCCCACGTGCCATGGGAAAGGTCAGACCACAGCTCCAGGAAGAGTAAAACGAGGAGGGTTTGAGCCTGGCCAGCTCTGCTTTCCCATCAGCCCGGGCTCTGGGTGCACAGGAGAAAACATCCAGGGGCTGGAATTGTGCTTCCCACTCCTCCTGGCCTGGGAGTGTGCCCGGGAGCAGAGCAAGGCTGCAAAGGAGGAGCTATTCCAGCCACAGGCTTAGGAACACCTCTGCCTCCTGGCAGATGCTCCTTACTTGGGCTGGTTTAGGAAAACAGAGGTGGCCAAGCCCTGCTGCAGCCTTCAGTGGGAAATAGAGGGACAAGAGTGTGCTGAGCTGCAAGAAACTCGATCCCAGAAAGGGGAGAAGGGAGGGTGGAGAAGGAAATTCATCCTAAACCCAAACTACCTTGGTGACCCAAACCAACTCCACAGAGCCGAGCTCTGCCAACAGACTCGGGGAGCCAGAGAGGACAGAAACATCCAAAAAACTGATTTTGGAGGCTGAAAACTGATTTTGATGCAGCCAGAGCCACATCCAATGGGCTTTGGGCAGCGAGTGTCACCTTTCTGAGATGACCTGACAGTGATTGACTCAAGAGCAATGTGCTGACCCCAACATCCTCTGTGGAGTGGTGCTCTGAGTGTTCCCTATGGGAACATCCATCCCCACACCCAGGAGTCTCCACCAGCCTGGAGGGAGAGGCCACGGGAAGCCAGGTGGRGCCTTTTGCTTCCAGAGGGATGTGGGTTTAGGAAATGAGCTTTTCTACCACCTGCTGCAAGTTCAGAGGGCTGAGTTGCCAAATCTGACAGGAACTGGGGGCTCATTAACATGACTGAGGCTTTGGCACCGGGAACTTTCTCCRCTTCCATTTATAGGACTCTGAGAGGCCGTGGCAGGAGTTCAAGGAGGGTGGTTTTGCACCACTGCATTACGAAGTCTAGACAGGGCTGGAGCCCTGCAGGCCTGGAGAATCCCTTTTCCCTGCCACTCAACAGCCAGCAGCATTCCTGAAGCTGGGAAGTGTTCCATTCTCTCATTCAGACCGACCCTCCTGCACCACTGTGTCCCTCCAAAAGCTCCAGCTCCAAAGCTGTGCCCGGAAAATGGGAGTTGCCAGCGCTGCTGACCACATGCCAGCATCAAGTCTGGTTTGACCAAACCCTGCCAGGCTGCTCAGAGGAAGGAAGTAGGGAAAGAAAATTTTTTAAACTTCCTAAATCCTGTATTTTCATTTCTGCCTGGAATGAAAACTGCAGCTTTGGAGCAATTCTTGAAATATCTGCTTTTAGATGGTTTTATTCCTCTCTTTTCCTCACTCTGAGCTGACCAGGGGAAAACACYCACCTGGGAAATCCACCAGGCAGGGCTTCCTTCTCCATTAAAAGATGCCCAAGAGCTGCTCACCAATATCTGCCACCAGCCCCAAAAGGAGCAGGAGACCTTCTGAACCTAAACCAAAAATTAAAACAGAAGCAATTTTAATCGATTGGAAGGTTTCTGTTGGGCCTTAGGTGTTAAATGCACTTCCATGAGCTGAGGCACAGCTTGTGCTGGGATAGCATTCCAGCAGCTCCTGAAATACAGCCTGGGGGCAGGGCTGGGGGCTGGGACAGGGCTTTCCTGCCCATCCTCAGGAACGGGGATGAAATCTGGCAAATCCACCTGTAACTACTCAACCCACAGGAGATCCGGTGGCGAGGCCTCGGTCATGCAGCAGCAACCCAAAGGAAGAAAAATAGGACCCAATGATGCTTTAGGATTCCCAGGCTGCCTCTGGCAGCGCAGGGAGCACGTCTGTGCTTTCCCTAAGTGGATTGAGAAGCGCCCAGGATCACTATGAGCACATGCCAGATGCTGGGGAATCATCTCCCACTTGCAGCAATTACGAGGATGTCCCAGAATCCAATAAAGCGACTGCGAAGAGCAGCATCTGGTGGTGCTTGTCAGGCACAGGGAGATAAATCTGGGTAATAAAAGAGGTGTGATTTTTTTTTCCCCTTGAGTCATCATATGCCATTTGGCACTGGGTATGTGTGATTCCTCCTCCTCTGGTGGTTTTCCTCAGGAGGAGATGAGCTGAGCATCCTTCCCCCAGCAGGGATGAGGAGCTGCTCCCCTTCCCCTGCCCTTTCTCTGCTGATACCAGACACCAGGAGCTGATCCCCTTCCCCTGCCCTTTCTCTGCTGATACCAGACACCAGGAGCTGATCTCCCAATCGCATCAGCACCCCCCAGACACAAATCAACACTTCACAGCATCCAGCAGCACCTCCAGCCTGAGAAATCCCCAGGTGAGGCCTTCTCCCTATCTCTGACCTTGTCCCCTCCATGCTCCCAGCCGTGGGAAAAGCTCCACAGCTTTTGATAAGAGAATCAAAGAGCCATGGAATTGTTTGGGTTGGAAGGGACCCCAAAGATCCTCTCCTTCCTGGAGGTCACAGACAGCGACACCTTCCACTATCCCAGGTTACTCCAAGCCCCGTCCAACAGGGCCTTGGACACTTCCAGGGATGGGGCAGCCACAGCTGCTCTGGGAATTCAATCCCAGCCCCTCACCACCCTCACAGGGAGGAATTTATTCCCAATATCCCATCGAAACCTGGTCTCTTTCAGTTTGAGCCCATTTCCCCTTGTCCTGTCCCTACAATTCCTGATGAAGAGTCCCTGGCGTCTCCACACAACCTTCTCCTCCCCAGAGAACCCACAGCAAGCTCGGATTTAAAAGAGAGGCAAAGTGGCGAAGCAGGGAAGGTTTCTTCCCACATAAACCAGCCAGAAAATAATCAGAGCGCAGAGGGAGCACTGCGGATTACACAGCACTGATCCCATCCAGCACAAACACACGGCTGAACAGCTCCTTAAAAACACTCCATGGATGATTCCTAGAAGTAATCACCAGCAAATTTTATTTGTGGGAAAGCACAGCAGAGCTGAGCTATGCTTAATAGTGGGAAGAAGATAAAAGTAATCTCCAAAGGTCTGAAAATGCAGACTCTGTGCTTGGATAAACTTCAGTACATCCTCATGCAGCAAATGCCAGCATAGCTCAGGGATGTTTTTCTCAGTTTGGGCAGCCATTCAGAGAATATTTGGTTTTCAGATCAGAAGCAGCCATTAAAGCATCTTCCCTGAGCTTCTTTTCACCACAAGCTAAAATATTTCATCCAAAAACTGGAGAGGGTTGGAGGTTTGATAATTCAGAGCTTTGCAATGAGTGACACTCCCCAGGCCAGGGCCAGCTGAGCCAGGGCCCTTTCCCACAAAGGCCGCTCTTTAATTCACTCCCTGCCCTCACAAACAACTTCTACTCCCATTTTCCTTCCCAGACACTTCTCAGACAACACTGGGAAAAGGAGCTGAGGAGAACAGCATGGAGAACAGTCAGTGAGCAAACACTGGGGAACCTCAGTGCCAGCAAACGTCACTCACTGGGACCGTGTRCCCTGGAAGCTCCAGCAGCCACAGGCTCCCAAACCTCCCACCCTCCTCAAACCATCCTGCCAGGAAGAATTCCAGAACTCAGTGGTCCTTGGAGAACCTGCTCCTTCTTTTTATTCCATTTTCCTTTGGGCTTTTCCTAAAGCAGAGCCTTTTCTCTCCAAGTAATTTCCTCTGCAAAGAAACACGACCGGCCTCTGTTGTGGCAGCAGCATCCACTTGAAAAGCACTGAGAGGCCCCAAAGTCACCCAGTACACTCAGAGTGTCACAATGTGAACACTGAAATAATTTTACACGTCGATTTTTATGTAAATTGGTGCTCACTGTTTACTTTTGGTGAGATTAAAATGCTTGGCATCAGCTCCCGGTTTTCAGGGCTGTGAATTCAATTTGCAGAGGGCACCTGGGAGAGAGGGGGATGGGTTTTTTCCCAGGGATTAATATTGCTTGTTTGGAACATCTTAGAGGCTGGGAAACCACCATTCTGGATCACAGTTTGTGTGAAAGACAAAGTTTAAAAAAATAATTATATTTGGAGTCAAACTCACTTTGTTCCTTTCAAGAAGCTGCTGCTTTTCTTCTTAAACCTTTCACTCTGATCATTTCTGTGTTTAAAATCTGCCTGTTTGTGTCCCCAGCTCCTGGCCTGAGTCTCCCTTCTCTTGCTTGTAACACAGGCCTACAACTCTACCAGCTCCACAAAATGTGCTTTTAATGTCCCCACTAGGGGCCGTTAAAAATGGGCTTTAAAGTATGAATTTAATGACTTCAGATAAAATTGAGTTCATGAACAATATCTGACTCTAAAAATGTGTGTATTGAATTAATTCAAAATATTGAATTAATTCATGCAGGGAACAGAGGGAAGGGAAGGGAAGGGAAGGGAAGGGAAGGGAAGGGAAGGGAAGGGAAGGGAAGGGAAGGGAAGGGAAGGGAAGGGAAGGGAAGGGAAGGGAAGGGAAGGGAAGGGAAGGGAAGGGAAGGGAAGGGAAGGGAAGGGAAGGGAAGGGAAGGGAAGGGAAGGGAAGGGAAGGGAAGGGAAGGGAAGGGAAGGGAAGGGAAAGGAAGCCCCTTCCAAAGCCTGACCACCCTTTCCAGGAAGAAATTCCTCGTGATGTCCAACGTGAAGCTCCCCTGGTGCACCTCGAGGCCATTTCCTCTTGTCCTGTCCTTCTAATGTCCCTTTCTGCACTGTAACTTGTCTGCCATTAATAACACGAGGAGCTGCTGATGTGAGATCCCACAATGAGCAGAAATGAATGAATTCCCAGCCTCCCACTCTGGCCATGTCCAGCCCTTCCTCTCCACCATCACCCACATTCCAGCAGGCTCCTAAACAACAGCAGGGCTGTGGCCAAGGCCAGAGCTATTTTTGCATTGTTAATGCCCCTCGGAGCCTGTGCCAGCTCCCACAAGAACATCCAGAATATAATGGGAGAAGCCAGACAAAGAAAGAGCTCAGTTGTCACCTTMTTTTCAAGGACATTTTGCAGCTGAGCTCCCCCTCCTTAACTGTGTCTCCAGCTACAGCCAAACGTTGCCACACGGGCAAAAAAATTCCAGCCCTTAGGAGATGTGGATCCTCAGGGATCCAGCAAAAYGACAGCAACCTCAGCTGTAATTATTGCCCCCTAATCTGCATGTCATGAATAAGCTGGGAGTTCAGCAATAGCTGCAATCACTGCTCACAGTGTGATGGGGAAGATGGGCAGCAGGTGAGTGCTCTGTAAATATTCATTTTCGACCTTTTCCTGCCAAAAACCCTTCACATTTTTCCTGTGGAGGCCCCACGCAACAAAAAGAGGGAARGAGTGCAGGGCCTGTCTTCTGCACCCAACAAACCCACCCATCAGAAAAATGGATAATTTAGAAAATGAGAAAAAACTTCAACCACAACTAAAACCGAGGCTTTTCTCCTCCTGTTCTTTGAGCCATTTGGTTCCCAGATGTTTTTAAGAGCTCCCAGAGCGTGGGAGTCGGAGCCAACAGGGCACCCACACCATGGCCAAGGGGAAAACTTGCTGTTCTGAGCTCATTTTGGGTGCATGGACTGAATGTTCATGTTTTGTGCAGTGAAAAACACCGAAAATGGTGACTGGGAAATGCAGGAGGCCCCATCCAACCCACACAGAGCAGTGCCAGGGTGGAGGAGGAGAACAAACACCTCCGGCACCCCCCAGATCCGATGGAGAAGGTGATCACTTCCAGCTATCCAACAGAATTTTTGYTCATCAGCTGGTTCCCTCTGTGATTTATTTTTGACTCTGGAAGTGCTTGGGCCAGCTGAGGCCTGAGCTGAGCTGAGGCAGCTGCAAATCCCATGAGGGAGGTGCAGACCAGCCTCTGAACCCCCCCAAAGAGACAYTTTCCATGTCAGAGACAGGACCTCACTTTCTTGAGCAGATTTGGAGCGCAGGAGAGAGCGAGGGGAGGTGACCTCGTGTGAGCCCAGCAGGGCCAAGGGCAGGTCCCTCACCCCTGTGAGCCCAAAGTGTCCCTCTCCCGTCACCCTCACCCTCAGAGGTGGCTGCAGGGTGACCCAGAGGAACGTCCRGAGCAGCAGAGAGCAAAGAGACGATTCCAGCAGTTTGCAGGAGCAGCTGGGGCTCCTCTCACTGCCAATTAAAGAGTTCCCTGACAGTTTCTTACACAAACATCAGACATCCCCACACACCACCAGTTCCACCAGGCAGGACACAAATGACAGGGGCTCCTCAGCTTTTTGCTTCCCACCATCGCAGAAGCCCGGCTATCCCGGGCAGGATGAAAAAATCCCTCTGTGTGGTTATTGCACACAGCAGATGAACAAAGCCACCTCACTGGCATTGGCCTCTGGATGAGCAGCAAGGGCAGAGGAATGGAAAACACAAGGACAAGCACAAAACCCCCCCAAGAGCCCTTGTAGCTCACTGGAGAAAYGGGATTCTCTGGAAATGGCTTTGGCTCCAGCTGAATCCATGTGTGAACAGGAATTGAGAGGAATAATTCACTGTGCACTGACTTTCACCACAGGCCCCGAGAYTCAAATCCATGTTCTTTCCAAATGACTGTAATTTCCAGCCCATCTCCTGTGATGAGGTACACAGCCAGCCCGAAATTCCCCCACGGCACTTGAATAAATACTTTAACCTGAGATATAATTTACTAAGATTTAAATGGGAGCTCGGGAAGATCTATTTCTGCTGCAGGAACTTGTGCTAAAATTGGCACCAGCTCTCTCCAAGGCTTTTTCCATCCGGCACACTGGGCTTGGGGGGGACAATCTACCTGTGTCCTTCTCCATGGACTGCAGAGGCTTGAAAATCTGGAGAGAAACAAGGTCAGAGATGTTTTCCACTCCTGGAGGTGGTARGGGAGGAGAACACAGATTAAACACCAGAACCTGCAGCCCAGGTGCCCCCTGATCTCACTGGCTGGTGGTGGCAAAGGGTCAGTAAGGAAGTCAAGGAAGGACAGAGCTGAAAAACAGCTGAATTTTCTGCTGATAAGAGACTCCTCCTTCTGAGCCTCATTAAAATTATCCTGGCTATTTTCTTGCTTCAAAAAATATCTCCATGCCTGTTCTCCAGCAAGACAGGGAGTTTTCTGGTGTGAAATGGGATGAACCCAGTGTAACTGACCCCTACAGCAGCGCTGGAGGGCAGGTTCAGCCCAAGGTCATTGCTCCAGCACAGGAATTTGAGTTCAAAACCCTGGGGGCATTTTACACAGAGCCATTTGAACCTACACATGGTCCCAGAATCGTAATTTCATTTTGATTCGTCTGGTCACACGATTGTGCTGGAAAGAGATAGAGAACACTCCCAGGCTCAGCAGGAATTCTGTTACTGCAAAGGATTCATGGATTCTCCTTGGATTATGTTCTGCTGGTAAAGAACCTCAACGTTGGTGCTGCTTTCCAAGGAAGTGAGAAAACTGGAAGCAAAGTTGATGAGCAGTTAAGGCCCAAACAGTTTGGTGGTCAGAGAGCCAGAGGAGGTGGCAGGTGATCGGTCTGGGTGTGATCACCCCAATCCTGCAGCCACATCCAGCCTGGCACCATCAGGAATGGAGCTGTTGCTCTCTCGAGGTCCTTCCCAGCTCCTCCTTTYTTTTGTTGTTTTCTCTCTTAATTTRTGYCCCATTTATTGCAGAATTAGCTATTGAACAAATCCCTACATGAGCGCTGTGTTCCAAAATCGTTGCTTTTATTACCCAACCCTGTGTCCACCCCCAGAAGAGTCACTGCCACCAGTTCCTGTGGCCAGCACCGAGCCAAGGTTAAGGTGACCCTGGCGACAGCAGAGATTAATAAGGGCAGGAAGGGGAAAAACAAACACACACACTAAAAAAAWCCTCTGGAAAAGCTGAGCAGGGCCGTGGTGTCCCAGAGGCTGCCTGGGAAGAGGAAGGATCTTCCCCACAGGCTGACATTGTGCTCACACACCTGCCCAGCTGCTCTGCAGTTTGCTTTTGACCATCCCAATTTATTGGTGTTTTTTAATTTAACAATTTCCACTCTGGATTGAGGATCAAAGGGCTCTTCCCCCTCCACTCGGTATAACAAACACTGAAAACCAGTTTGGGATTGACACATTCACTCCCTTTCTTCTCTTCCCTTGGCAGTGCTGAAATGTGAGGATGTTTCTCAAAAATCAAGGGATAGAGAGATGCTGGAATGAAACAGCAGAGGAGGAGGAGGAGGAGGAAGGGGAAGAGGAAGAGGAAAGGGGAAGGGGAAGAGGAAAGGGGAAGGGAAGAGGAAAAGGGAAGGGGACAGGGAAGGGAAGGGGAAAGGGGAAAGGGGAAAGGGGAAAGGGGAAAGGGGAAAGGGGAAAGGGGAAAGGGGAAAGGGGAAAGGGGAAGAGGAAGGTGGTTTCTCCTTCATCCCATAACTGACCCCTTGGCACTTCCAGTGCCATCCAAGGTCCTTCCCAAATCCCTGCTCTCACCCATAACATGCCCCCAGGATACACAAGCATCCATCCCTCCCTGCTTTAGCAGTTCCACTTTATCTTCCTATTAAACCCCTCATTTCCCAGCCTGGGCRTGCCTGTGGTTTTCCCTGGGACAAGATGTGCCACTGTAAGAGCAAACAGCAACCAGGATCGTAGAATTTCCTCTAAATAATTGAAATCAGTGTTCCTGCAGACACAGAGGAGTCAGGCAGCCTCCTCCACGGAGAGACACACTGTACAATTAACTCCTGAGGCAACTCATTAGCTACTGGAAATTAATGCTGCTCTTTTCTTTAGAGTATTTGCTTTTGAGGATAAAGATGTCCCAACATCCACCACAGCCTGCCATGCCCCAAAACTGGAGATTGGCTGTTTTCTTTTGTGGTCTGCATGAACCGGTGCTGGGCTGAGAGCTGGAAGTTTGGGATCCATCTGTGACTTTCCCATCACTGGAAGGAAGCACAAAGCCCTTCATTTTGTCTGGCTTGTGCACAATCCTTGTCCCATCCACTGTCACGCTTTTAAATTATTATACAGGGAGTCCCACCCCAGCCCTCAGTGGCTTTACTGAGAAACTGGTGGGCAGAGGAGCTATTTCAAGATTTGGAAAATGTTACAGCAGCTTCGGAGAGAGGCTCAAACCCTCTGCCCTGAGTTTGGGGCCTGGCCCAGCCAACAGCAAAGGGAACATCTGTGCCTCTTCCCAGCCCTTCTGCCTGGTTTCCACTGCACTGCCTGCTAACAATAGACAAATAAAATAATAAAAGCTCCTCTCTTCAAAAGCCATTAAAATAAAATAAAAACCCTCTGCAAACAATCTGYGTTTTATCTTCTTAATGGCCCCAAAGCCTCCACTTGTCTACAAAAACAATTTCACTCAGCAAGGGTTGAGGAATATTCCTTTCAAATGGTGCACCAGATGTCCCACGGAGACCACTACACAGTTAACTACCAATAAAAGCAATTCCACCAACTAAATACTCATTAAATAGTGCGTGAGCACAGCCTGGCGTCATTTGCGGACGAGGAATGTGATTTGCTGTAATTTAACCTTTAATGACACCAGCGGGCTGTTCCTGTCTCCGTGGCAGGGGCGGCTCCAGCCAGCGAGTCCATTGGAGAGGGATTGTTTTGTTTTCCCTATCTTGGAAATCAGATCCCAAAAACTCAGCACAGGCTGAGCCCCTGCCCGGCCGGCCAAAAACCGCCGGTGTTGCTCAAGAGGTCGGCGCCGTTTTCCGGTCAGTCCCAGCGTGTCCAAGACAAACAGCCCCGCGTCACCCGCTCTGCAGGGACGTGCAGGGCACCCTTCTCCACCAGCTCTGCTTGTAGAGCTTCTCCAGGCTCCCAGGGCTGGTGTCCATCCGTTGGATTTCAGACGGGAGCGCTGGGAGCGCGGCGGAGCCTTCTCAGCCCCCACACACCACACGAGGGTTCATGACTCGCCCCACCCTCCTGGAAGAGGATGGTTTGGTGTTGGGATTGACCATGGAAAGCTGCCACAGCTCCCTAGGATTCAGCTCTCAGCCAGCTCCAGGGATGCTCAGAGGGAGAGAGGGAGGGGGGAAGCAAAGCTGTGCTGGAGGCCCCGGCACACGAGAGCCGCTCGCTTGGACCGTGGAGGTGCTTTCCTCTTGTTTGTGCTTAGCTGTGCAAGTTCACTGCCAAGTGGGAGAGGATCCACCCAGATTCCTGAGCCCTGAGCAGCTGGGAGCTCGCTGAGGCCAAGGGATGAGCCTGGAACAGCAGGCAGGAGAGGTAGATGGGAGGAGGGAAATGAAAACACTGATGGGAGCTGCTGCCAGGGACGAGGAAGTGTCAGAAGTGCCGTGCCTGGGGCACCTCTTCCCTTCTGCCTTCCCTGTCCTGCGGTGAAGGAGGCTCCTGACTCCTTCCTGCTTTGCGTGTTCCTAAACATTTCCTTTTATACCCTATAATTGCATTTTTGTACCAAAAAACCCTCTGGAGTGAACGCGCTTCCTCTCTCAAGACTCCTCTCCAACGCCAGTAGAGAGGCACTAATTGCCCTGGCAGGGTCTCCAGGGCTTTCCTCGGTATTGTCAGCTATCGAAAATGTGTTCTTAATTTAAGCACTTAGCCCAAATATTTCATTTTTAATTACAAGCCGAGACAGAGCGTGAGAGAGCCCAGAGCTGAGAGCTTCTCCCACTGAACCAGCAGAGACCAGGCAGGGATCTCACACCGTCCTGGGCGTGGGAAAGCCCCAGCCCTGCAGGGTTCAGGCAGAGGGGAACCCCCTGTGAGAGGTGCCACCCGCCTGGGAAATAAACCCCAGCCGTGGCATGAGGCTGTGCCCAGGGTGGGAGATGGCCTTTGGGGACCACGATGACAAACAAAACCACCACCATCACCACCAGCACCATCACCACCACCACCAGCACCATCACCACCATCACCATCACCACTACCATTGCCACCATTGCCACCATCACCACCACCACCAGCACCATCACCACCATCACCATCACCATCACCACTACCATTGCCACCATCGCCATCATCACCACCATCACCATCACCACCACCACCATCACCACCACCACCATCACCAGCATCACCACCATCACCACCATCACCACCACCACCATCACCATCACCACCACCACCATCACCACCATCACCACCACCATCACCACCATCGCCGCCACCACC
>RAHM01000043.1:2469802-2483785 GCA_003713295.1 Parotia lawesii
TCACCACCACCATCACCACCATCGCCGCCACCACCACCACCACCACCATCCCCACCACCACCATCACCATGCAGGGAGGACATGGACCTGCTGCTCTGAGTCCCAGCTGGACCAGGAACAGGAGCAGAGCTGCAGGATGTGCTCCTGGCACGTCTGTGCTCAGGCACATCTTGTCAGTGAAGCAGAACTTGGCTCCTCCAACTCATATTTTTCTTTTCTTTGTAACGTTGTGTAGCTGCCTCGGTGTTTAATCCTCGTAATTAACGRCAGTGAGAAAGGGATAATTCTCATCTCCTCCCTTTTGCAAACATTACAATCTGCAGGGTGGGACCGGGGCAGCTCTGCAGCATTTCAAGTTAAAAAGACAAAAAAGCAGCAGACAGAGGCATTTACCTTTTGGCAAGTAAAAGGCGTCTCTAAGGAAGATGGTTTTAAATCCATACTGTGTGAAAGAATTTAAATTACATACTTACAACTCCAAATATTGTAAGCTGCGTGTCTGGAAAAACAAGAGGAATATCCTTTGTTTATTAAAAAATGACTTTGAAAGGACCTGGCTGGCTCCTATCTGAAATACAAAGGAAGTATTTCTTAACCTGAGATGTCATCATACATTTATTTAAAGCTTTAATGATATGTTTTGGGACATCATCTATGCCTGAACATTTCTCCACTGCAGTTGTCTGGAAGAAGGAGCTTTTTTTTCCCCCCCATCTTTAAATAGCAAATGAGGCCAATTATCTCATGGTAATTCCAAATGGTAATTTGGTTCCGCTGGAGCTGTCAGTGGCCTATCAAAGCAGTATTTCCAGGTTAATTTTAGGAACACATCCACCCCTTCCAGCAGGCTGGGATGAGCTCTGCTGAGCCCTGGGGTGGGAAGCAACACTCACCTGCAGCCCAGGGACCCTGGCTGGGCAGGAAGAGCCACGAACCAAGGAAGCAGAACACGAGGAGATGCCCAGGGACGTGTGTGGGACAAGCTGCAGCGGGATGCCCCCTGCTCCAAGGGACTCCAAGTCATGGATGAGCAGGGAATCATCACTGGGCTGGCGCTGTGGCATTATAGAGCATCACTGAGTTGTTCTAAATAATAACAACAGTGATTTTGCACTGCAGCCTGTTGGGAGCTGGCAGTCCCCAATGCTTTGGGAAGGACCGTAGCACTTCAATTTATTACAGATTAATGGGATTGATTTATTACTTTTTGTTTCTTTTTAATTAGCCTCATTAAAAGCCAAACAATCTTCCTGCAGAGCATGCAAACAACAGGGACACGGGCCCAGGCACTGCTGGTTCCTGGTGCCTTTGTCCAGAATTAGCGTTGCAAACCAGGAAAGATTTATTAATGGTTCCCGGGAGAGATTAGCAACGGGGAAACAGCTCGGGGAGGATTAGGAGCCAAGCAAGTACRAGCCAGTTTTTGATGGAGTGTTTGTCAAAAGTTGCTCTTTGAGTCTGAAGTGAGTTCATGAGTGCCCTTCAGCAGCCACAGAGCGGGGCTTGCTCCCGGGGATTCATCCGGGTTTGCTGAATTCTGGGGTTTAACTTCACCTGGGTGATCTTTTTTAAAGTAAGTTAAAAAAAAAAAAAGAAGAAAATTCCTGTTGTTAGTCCCAGGCTGTTGCTTAATATGGGGTTTATGATGTCTGGGGAAGCTGCCAGGTCACCCGGCCTGTGCAGGGGGTGAGGAGCGGGGTGTCCCCGGGCAGAGCGTGCAGCTGCAGCACACCCCCTTTGCTCTCCCCTAAGCCACCTGACCAGCGAGCTGGCGGTCATTTCCCCCTGTTTACATCCAATTTTATGTCCTGAAAGCTCCTGATGTCCTTCTCTGCTCCTGAGGAGGATCAGCTCTGAGGCTTCCCATCCTGCAGACCCCAAYCCAGCACCTCTGAGCAGAGCCCCTGCCTGCCCAGGGCCCCCAGGTACAGGCACGACCCTAAAATCTCCCCTCTTGGTACCTCGTGTCTGGTTTAGAGCCTGAAGGGATCCAAGTGCAATCATTTTACCAGTTTTGTCCCCAAAGGACACAGAAGGGGGGCACAGCTGGTGTCCCCAAAAGCCAAGCAGCACATCCCTTGCTCCCACTGATCCTTGCTGCCCACAGCAGCACCAGCTGCAGTTTGTGCTCATGATTTCTCTGTGGAAAACACATAAAATTTGGTATTACAGAAAACAAGCTCAGAGCAAAACCCTCCAAACCTGAAACCCAAACTCTTCAAATGTCAAAAGATTGAGCAAATTTGAAATTGCATTTCTAAAAGAGAGTAAGAATGTTCTTCCAAAGATCAGRAGACCAAGGGGACAGATGTGCTTCAGGTCCCTGCAGCCACGACCYAGCCCAGGGGATCGTTTTCTCTCCCCCGCTGGACCGAAGCAGCATCTCAGACTTCAGGATAGATGCTCGGCCAGCAGCCCCTCCGATGCCGTTTTGCTCAGCCCAAATTCCCCCAACCCAGCGCACTTCCCAGAGCCTCCCCTCGCCRCGCTGCACGCAGAACCGAGCCCTGCTCCAGCCAGCTGAAAACAAAACCGACTTTCCCCCCTTTCTGCAGTTTATTTTCTGTTCTCCCTTCAGCACAGCGCCGGAGCCAGGCCAGTCCGGCCACGCTCCCCCCGCGCACAGCCAGTTCCTCCTCTGCTCGCCCCYCTTGGCCCGGCRCTCTCCGACCCGTCCCTCGCTGGGCTCCGCACGCCGCTCGCAGCCGGGCTCTCCGTCCCCCCAGGATGAGCGCCACGGGTCCCAGCCCAGCCCCATCCCCACGGCCCGGCCTCTCCCAGCAAGCTGCAGCGAGCAGTTTCCTCAACTATAGGGCTTTTTTAGGAATTAAGAAAATAAAAGCGGAGTCTGAACCATCTGCCAGCGAGCGCCGCGGAAGGGCTGCAAGCCCAGCTGTGGGGGGACAGAGCCCACCCGGGCCCTGCCCGCAGACACCCGCAGGGGTTCGAGCACCCCATCCCCGCGCCCCGTTCCCACACAGCACCCCCGCACCCCATGCCCGCACCAGCAACACCCAGCACCCTCCAGCTCCTGCCAAAGCTCTCGCCGGGCCGACTTTCGCCTTCGGGAGAGGGGACGGAGCTCCCGAAGGAGCTGGCGACGAGGGCGGGCGGGGGACCCGCCACCTGCGCGGGGGCTGCGCGGGGCGAGCGGGCGGCGCTCGGGGGGTGGGCGGCAGAGCCCGGGGCTGCCCGGCTCGGTCCCCGCCAGCACCGGCACCGGGACCGGGACCCTGTCCGGGGGAGGYTCCCACGCTGCCGTCCCCCCACCCACGCCCGCTCCCCCGCCCCGGGCCCCGAGCGCCCTGCCCGGTCCCCGCCCCGAGGTGCCCGCACCCCCCGGCTCCGCCGCTCGAGCTCCCCCGTGCGCCCTGCCCCGGGAGCCGGCGGCGGCGCGCCCGGCGCTGTCCCCGTCCCTGTCCCCGTCCCCGCCCGCAGCCCGCTCCGGCCATGCCGGGGCCGCGGCGGGACCGCCCGGCCGTGCTGCTGCTGCTCGGGGCGCTGCTGGCCGCCGACCTCTACTTCCACCTCTGGCCGCGGGCGCGGCGGGAGCTGGGGGGGCTCTCCCCGGGCTGCCCCTGCCCCGCGCCCCCCGCGCCGCGCCCGCCGCTCCGCGCCCCCCGCGCCGCCCCCGCGCTGCGCCGCCTCTTCGCCCACCCGCTGTACCGCGCCGCCCCGCCGGGCCCCGCCGAGCCGCTGCTGGGCGCCCGCGAAGCCCTGCGCTACTACCGGCGGAAGGCGGCTCGCTGGAACAGGTGCGTCCCGCAGCCGCGGCACCCCCGAGCCCGGCTCCCCGCACCGCGCATCCCCTGCGCGGGCAGCTCCTGGGCACCCCGCACCGGGCATCGCCTGGACACCGCTTTCCTGGGCGTCTCCTGCGCACCTCCTTCCCCGGCACCCCTTTCCTGGCTATTTCCTGGGCACCCCTTTCTTGAGCACCCCGCGCACCGGCATCTGCTGGCAYCCCCTTGCCGGGCATCTCCTGGACACCTCCTTCCCTGGCACCCCCTTCCCGGGAATCTCCAGAGCACCCTTTTCTTGGGCATCTCCTGGGCACCCTCCTACCGGGCACCCCTGGCATGATCCCACGCTTCCCGGGAATCTCCTGGGCACCCYTGCATGGGCACCCTGTTGCCAGATATCTCCAGGACACCCCTTTCCTGGGCACCCCTTGCATGGGCACCCCTTTCCCTGGCATCTCCTGGGCACCCCTTTTTTGGACCCCCCCTGCACCGGGATCCCTTGAGCACCCCCTCCCCTGGCACCCCCTGTGAGTGCACCTCCTGCGTGGGCATCTCCTGGGCACCCCCTTTCTGGGCACCCCCTGCAGAGGTACCCCACAGGTACCCCCTTTCTGGGCAGCTCTTCTGGGCACCCCTCCYCTGCTCAAGCACCCCCTGCCTGGGAACAAACCCTTGGGTGTCCCCTGGCATCCCCAGTCCAGCTTGCCCCCCACATTCTGGCTCTGTGCCCCACTGCCCTCCCCTTCACCCCTCCAGCCCCCCATGTCCAGGCTGGGCTGGGCTGGGGGGCTTTGCTGGGACGCTCCTTCCTGGGGTGTCTCCCACTCTGTTCCACTGTCAGAGCCCCACAGAAAGGCACCCCCAGCTCAGAGCCCTCTTCCTGCTGCTTCTCCCAGCCCCAGCAACAAGAAAAGTCCCTCATCTCCTGCTCCTGGGGTGGGACTGTCACTGCCCTGTGGCCACTGCCCGGGGGGGGACAGTGACCCTCAGCACCAGCTCCAAGCATCGATCATCTGCACCTTGAATCCCTGATCTAACCCCCCTTGCACGTGGGCTGGGGCCAAGCTGGAAACATCCAGCACGCCCCAACATCCCCCCAGACCCTCCCTGCACCCCAAGAACTTTTCTATCCATGCACAAACTCGGCTACAACAGAGCACAGAGCTCCTGGTGTCACCTCACTGTCCCCTCTGTGGGACAGGACACCTGCAAGGGGATGACAGCGTGTCCTGGCGACCGCCCCAGGGATCCCTGTCCTGGCGCTTCCCCACTGCCCAGGTTTGGTTTCCAGCACTGGAGCGGCCCCTGCTCCTCCCGTCACCTGTGTGGTGTTTGCTGAGCTGCACAGGCAGCATTCCCCAGCTCCCGCTCTCTCCACTTCCATGCCTATTCCTCCTATTTCTGTGGGACTCACCCAGTGCTGGCTCCATGCGGGATTCGCTGGAGGAGATGATGGGAAGCAAAAATGGAAGGAACAAAGAGTGACCTGAGCAGCACCAGGGTCTGGAACCACCTTTGTGCTCGGCCAGGGTCACCCCTGCGAGGCTCTTCCCTCGCTCCAGTCTGGATCCTGCTGAATCCTTTGCCACAGCACTCAGAATCCATGGATGGTGGGTTTGTGTATCCCTGGCTGTGCCACACACCCACCTTGGTGCATCTTCTCAGAGCTGAGCAATGCCTTCTGAAGACATCAGGATGTGGGTACCAGGTGGATGTTTCCCAAGCGAAATCCCAGTGGGAACGGGGGATTTAAACCAAAGCAGCTCACGGCTTGATGGCATCATCAGAAGCCCTGAGCACTTGCTGCAGCCTCACTTGCAGGACAGTAAGAAGTCTGCATTCCCCAATTTTATTCAGCACTCTGTTGAAACATGGGATTTGTGATGCAGCCTTGGCTGCACTTTGCCTTCTGCCCCAAGGTTTGGTTGTGGTGCGGCTGGGAGGAACACGGCCATGCCATTTGTCCTTGATTGACTTTGCTTTGCACCTCCAGGAAGGAAAGGAAGGCAGAGTATTGATTATTCCTCAGTCACTTTGAAATAAATATATGGTGCTCGTAAGCGGGTGAAACCTCCGGAGAGCTCGCACAGGCTGAGGTGACACAACCCCTCCTGCAAAAACCTGCCAGCAACCATCGGTGCTGCAAATTGAGTGTATAATCAGGTGGCACTTGCCAGGCCTGGTGGATTTTACAAGATTGTTAATTTGCTGTGGGCACGGAGGAGTTTCTGCCTCACCAGAAGCACTGCAGATCCCGTGTCCTCTCTGGAGTGGCCAGGGAAGGAGCCCAGGGCRGGGTCCTCGTGGGACTCCGGAATCCATGGCTTTCTCTCCCACTCCATGGGTTCAACAAAGCTGCTGCTGCTGCTGAGGACTGAAGAACAAAAAGTCCACAGCAGCTYCACATCCAGAGGCAGGTAGCAGAGGGTCAGGGCTGAGTGTCCATGGGCAGCCTCTCCTCAGCCTGACACGGCGACAGCAGATTTCTCCATCGCCCGTGGATCCGACTGTTGGCAGAGCAGCTTTGGGAGCAGCAGGAYGCTCCTCTTGAGTGGAACAAGCCACAGTTTAACCCCGTTCCTCCAGCACAGCGTGTCTGCCTTCATTTCTGCGGCCAGATGGACATCAGCTGGACAGGGACTCTGCCAGCTGGAGCGGCCCCAGGACACGTCCCGTTGGGATACCCACGGCCAGAGCGTGTCCTCCTCCACGGTGCTCCCTGCAAACTGGCTGCTGCCCATCCCTGTCTGTTCCCAGCACTTCAATCAGGACCAGGAGTTTGATTGCAGGATGCAGAACCAGCTGGAGAGACTGATGGCGATGCAGGAAGGAAACAGCAAAAAAAAAAACCAAAACATCCACACCTCTTCAAAACCAAAAAAAAAATCCTTTAAAGACTCCAGAGCTTATTTTTGTCCTTGAAGGAGCAGCTTCAAAACCCCAAACTCAGGACTCTGGTGGCCTAGGCAGTGTCACCCCATGCTGTGCCCCACCCCAGCCCAGCAGAGAGCTGGGAGCCAGGGCARCCCCAGGGCTATTTATAGCAGGGTAGAAATGAACCCTGGTTTTATATCGTTATGCCTTTTGCAGAGATCTCGTTTTTTCCAGGGAAATATTTCAGGAATCCTGAAGAAAGCAGAGAGGCAGGGAGAGCTGTATTTTGGGTTGAAAGGCTGGGAAGGGCCTGGCTCAGCCGGAGCAGGGACCATGTGGATGCAGGGCTGGGATCTGCCTCCCCTTGCATAACCACTGCATTTTTTTCCCCCTCAGTAATCCCTTGCTCGCTGCCACCCCGGGGGAACAGCCTGTGTGTATGGCAGGCAGGAGAGCAAATATGGTAAAATATTTGGGCAGCTTCCCTAGGGAAAAATCCTGAGTCATTCCTGTACATCACCCTGGGGTTTATTGTCCCTGGCTGTGGCAGGGTTAAGGTTGTGCCTCACTTATCCACGGGAAACCTGGTGCAGGGCAGCAGGCTGGGGGCTCAGGGCCCTTCTGCTGGAGCTGGTGGCATTCCAGGGCCACATCCTYGGGCACAGGGAATTTTCTGCCTCCTTTGCAGGCAGCCTGAGCAAAGAGCTGGACTGGGAGGGAAATGCTCCAGCTTCCCTCTGACCATGCACACATGGACTTCACGCTGTGGCTGACCCAATCCGATGGAAACACAAACAGACTGGGAGAGGGAACAGGCTCCCATGAGCTGCACATCCAACCTGTCCCTCCAGTTCCTAGATGTCTCCCAGGATACCACTGGAACACTTCTGGGAGGGCTCATCCCCTCTCGCAGCCAGACTGGACTAACCAGGCTCAGCCTGCTCGGATGGAGGATGATGGAAAAATCCCAACCAGAGCCCAGCTGCTGGGCTGAGCAGGGAAACAGGAAAACCACCAACACCCAGGAGCCCTTTCCAGCCCCCAGTGCCATTCCTTGGCTGATAAATGCATGGTCAGACCTCACTTGCTCAGGCTCTGGATGGGGTCTGGCCCTTCCCGCTGTGCAGCCACTCCATCCCAGCCTTGGTTAATGTCCTACTCCTTATCAGCCCCCAGCTCCTGTTTGCTCTCATGGATGGATCCTGGTCCTTTCAGTGTACACTGAGCTGCATTTTCCCTTCATCAGCACTGGCTGCTCCGTTCATGGGCTGGACAGTGTGGGTGAGAAACTACAGCTCCGTCCTCTGCTGGCTGGGATAAGTGACCTTTCAGTTCCACAGTCYCAGCCGTGGAGGTCTCGAGGTTGAGGACAATGCTGATTGAGTGCAGAGATGGTTTTGGGTTATTACTGAAATTGGGAGGCTCCTTCAGCTCCACCTACCAAAAAAGGATGGGGTTGAACCTTGAATTTAAGAGGTGATGGGCAGGATGCTGCCAGATGACCTCACAGCATCCCTGCTCACTGTGAATTTGGTCACACAGGCAATTTGTGGCTTTTAGTGATCTTTTTTTCCCCTTCCTGGGACCTCCAGGGAGAAAACTTTCCCAGCTTCAGGGAAAAAACTCAGAGATGGTCAGAGACTCTGACATGTCAGGCATCTCTCCCTGCCTCAGTTTCCCCTTATCCACCCCGTGCTCTGCTCCTGGCAGCCTCCCCACTCCCCARCAGACTCCAGGCTCAGAGAAGGGAGGTTTTCCACCCCGAGACTCATCCTCATCCCCAGAACCTCTCTCTTCCAGGAGACACAAGCTCTACAGGGAGGAGCTCAACCTGACCTCCCCGGCGGCGCCGCTGCCGCTCCGGCCCGATGCCAGCTGGCTGCAATTCCACCTGGGCATCAGCCGGGATGGGCTCTACCCCCGCTCCAGCCCCGCCGTCACCAGCCTGCTCCGGGACATGCGGGAATTCCCCGTCATCAGCGCCGGTGAGCAGCCTCCTGCCACAGGGATGGCGATGGGGATGGGGATGGGAGGCTCCGGGCCCCACAGGTCCCTTCTTGGAGCCCGGGAGGGGGGTCAGCCTCAASAGATGGAGCCTGGCGGGGTCTCACTGCTCCTCCTGCCCTTGCAGACTACAGCCAGGATGAGAAGGCGCTGCTGGGAGCCTGTGACTGCAGCCAGAGTGAGTGTGGCACTTGGGGTGCCAGCTTGTCCCTGCATGCCATCGCTCGGGCTGGCCCCAGTCCCCAACTCCTCCGTCCTCACCTCGGCCAGGGAAATGCCAAGCCAGGCTCTGCTCCCTCCCATTAACCCCAGCAGAGGCTGGGATCACAGATCATAAAATTATTTGGGTTGGAAAAGTCCTCTAAAACGACGGAGTCCAACCCAAGTGCCACCTCTGCACGTTTTTTCAGCACTTCCATGAGCAGCCTGTTCAGTGCGGGTATCAGGACTCCAGTACACCACTGGTTCCTGCTGGGGAGGGAAAAGTCCCCAAGGGGATGTAACAGAGGGCTGCTGGGAGAGGGGCTGGAGGGAAATCATCTCTGTGGCAMAAGGGAGAGAAGGAAAATAACTGGAAAGAGAGAGAGGGGTGTAGCTGGAAGGGGTGACGGGATGCACTCAGGGTTGGAAAGCCAGGTCGTGCTGGGGTGTATAACTGGGGTGTACCCAGGAGTTAACATGCCCATTTCCCAGGAGTTAACATCCCCTTTCCCAGGAGTTAACACCCCCTTTCCCAGGAGTTAACATGCCCATTGCCCAGGAGTTAACATCCCCTTTCCCAGGAGTCAACATCCCCTTTCCCAGGAGTCAACATCCCCTTTCCACCCCCAGTCGTGAAGCCCAGCGGTGTGCACCTGAAGCTGGTCCTCAGGTTCCAGGATTTTGGGAAAGCCATGTTCAAGCCCATGAGGTAAGGCCAGCAGAGCCCCCTGAGCCCCTGCAGGGAGGGCTGTGACCATCCTTGGCACACCACAGGCACACCTTCCCTCTCCTGCCCTCAGCTACCTGGGCAGCTGGAAAGGTTCCATTATTTTTCATTATTCTTGGCTGCTCACACCATCCCAGGAACACACGTGGATAAACACCGGCGTTCCCACACTGCTGTTGGTGTTGGAAATTTCTCAGTTCGTGGGTGCCAGGTGGTGAAGGACCTTGGGACACTTGTTCTCCTGAGATCTTTGCCATGAGGGACTGCTCATTGCCTCCTTTTCCCCAGCTGACTTTGGGGTTTACCTTGGTTTTCCTTGGATTCCCCAGAGTGTTTCCAAGGAACAGCCATCAAACAGGGTTTAAATTGCTTCTGCACTTATTTGCAGCCCCTTGGGACTCCTCACGTCTATTCCCTCTCCGTTTGCTGTCCCTGTGTGAGCAGAGCAGCTGGCAGCACATGGACTGAGGTAATATCCTCACCCAGAAGGCAGCCAGCTCCTCCTCCGTTGGTTTCCATCCACCTCTGCCCAGTGTCCGTCAGGTCCTGGAGAGGAAGGAAAGCATCCACACCCTGCTGAGCCAGGAGGGCTTTCCTGTGTCACKCAGCTGCCCGGGAGCATGAGCATCAAATTCCCATGCTGCACATATTGGGGCACTGTGGGACAGCCAGAAAATTCAATTTAATGCAGCTCCCACCTCAGGGAGAGGAGAGCATCGGGCCTGAGCCCTCCTCTGCCTCCCAGGGGGATGTGACAAACACCCACCTGAACCTCTGTCCTGAGGGGGTTGAAGCTCTGGCACAAGCAGATTTAAAGCCCTCAGCCAGCCCTTCTGCCYCCCTCACCCACCTGGCACCACCAGGGTGCAAGTGCTGCTCCCTGACACGGCGGGCGATGGCTCCAGCTCGGCGCTGAGCACTTTGGGCACTGGTGTGGCCACACAACAGCTGTCCCCAAGCCCACCAGTGTGCCTGGGTGCACTGTCCTTGTGCCACCACTCAGTGTCCGGGCTGCCCAGCAGCTTGGTTAGGCTCACCCCCTGCTTTCTCCCAGGCAGAAACGTGAGGAGGAGACTCCCGAGGACTTTTTCTACTTCGTGGACTTCCAGCGGCACAACGCCGAGATCGCCGCCTTCCACCTGGACAGGTAGGGCCAGGCCCAGCCCCTGCCTCCTCCTGCTGCTGCCAGAGCCTGCTGCTCTGCCCACGAGAGCTTTGGGAAAAGCCGTGCAGAGCCCTGCAGAGCTCAGAGAAGGGATTGCTCTGCAGCACCCCCGAGGAGCTGAGGTGTCATTTAGGGAAGGAGTGGCTCTGGATCTCATCTGACAGCCCAGAGCCAGCTTTGCCTTGGCCACTGCATGAGAAGAGATGAAGTCCAGGTTGGAACGGGTCAGATCCTCACCTGGCTGTCACACATTGTCCCTCCTCTGCATCCAAGCACAGAGCTGAGCTCTGGGCACAGCCTGGGTGCCCTCCTGGGGAGGGAGGCACACACTCAATCAGCAATCAAGGTGTGCTTTAGGTTGATAAACTGCAGCGATGGATGCAGTTTTAAGCCCTCAGATAACGAGCAATTAACCTGGCACCTCTTCCCAGCAGGGTCTGTGTTAAATAAAATCAAAACCACCCTTCTCAGAAGATGAGGGCAGCAGCCTTTCTCCCCTTGGTGGGATGAGCACTGAACACCAAGGGAAGGTGATTCCTGACGGTCAGGGTGGGTGGGGGTCTCCAGTTTCCATGGGATAAGCAGGACTAAATCAAGTCCTGTAGCTCAGACTCCGAGAAAGGGAACGAAGGGAGCTGAATTCCCTCCCCAGTTCTGCCCCACCATCCCCACAGTGACTGTGCTCCACTCAGCCACCACCACCTCGCCCCTGCAGCTCCCCCGCCACAAAAATGAGGCCAGACTGCTTTTGTGAAGTGCTCTGTGGTTTTTAGAGCTGAAAGATGCTGGATAAAAGCAAATTTTTTTTYTCTCTCTAAACATTGCTCAATAAGTAACCAGCTAAATCCTGTTCTGTGCCCAATTCCCAGGAGCAGAGGGCATTACCCAAGGAGCCAAGCAGAGCACTGGCCAGTTCACCCCGTGTTACTGACTCAGCAGTCTGCAGCAGCTTCCCTTTGACTGCCAGGAATGCTTTCCTGCCCCAGGCCCTGAGGTTTTTAAGAGTATTTTTGAGGAATTAGCTGGGCACGAGTGCCTCTGGAGGCAGGGGGTGCCTCCTCAGCCATGTTGTATCAGGATCAGCATCTCTGCTCCGTGTCAAACCAGCATTGTGGAAGGGCCTGGAGGGCTGCTGTGGCCCTTGGAGGGCCCTGTGTGTGTGCAAGGGGATGGGAGAAACCAAGGCAATGTTAGAGAAAGAGACAGGAATCCTGGAGAACATCCAGATTGTTCCAGGCAGCAGCTATTAAAATACCAAAATCCAAACGGAGCCGCATTTTGGCCCAGGGGGCGGGGCAGCTTTTTGCTGGAAAGGATCTGGGTGCAGTGATCCAGAGGCTCCTGGTTCACTGATGGAAGGGACAAGGGCAGCACCTGCCACCCCTCCATGCAGGATCCTGGATTTCCGGAGGGTGCCGCCCACCGTGGGGAGGCTGATCAACGTCACCAAGGAGATCCTGGAGGTCACCAAGAACGAGGTCCTGCAGAGCGTCTTCTTCGTGTCACCAGGTGGGCGAGGGCTTGGCTGGCGTGAGCTGGGAGGGGGCACTTTATGGTCTCCATGGTCTTTAAGGTCCCTTCACACCTAATCCCAAGCTGTGTTGGTCCCCGGTGGGAGGAAGGGCAGGGGCTGCAGGAAGAGGGGCTGCAGGACTCGTGCTGTGGTGCAGAAATGGAATTCCTGGGTGAAACAAGCACAAAGACAAGGTTAYAGCAGAGGTTCCCTCTCCCAACTCCAGCTGGAATCATCTGCAAGCTCTACTCCTTTGGTCTTTTTTCTTAACCTTTCCCTTAGCACAGGGCCCAAATCTATGACTGGGCAGGT
This sequence comes from Parotia lawesii, assembly GCA_003713295.1. Taxonomy (NCBI): domain Eukaryota; kingdom Metazoa; phylum Chordata; class Aves; order Passeriformes; family Paradisaeidae; genus Parotia; species Parotia lawesii. The sequence continues at coordinate 2,482,342 of RAHM01000043.1, forward strand.
TGACAGCTGTGAGATGGATGCTTTGGGTTTCACCTTGGTTTTCCCTGGGTTCCCCAGAGTGTTTCCAAGGAACAGCCACCAAACAGGGGTTTCAAATCGCTCTGCCCTTACCTGCAGCTCCTTGGGACTCTTCACATCTGTTCCCCCTCACTTTACTACCCCTGCCACAAGAAACAGTCGCTGTCCCACGGTGGGGAAGGGCTCAGTCCAGGCCACCTTGCATCCTCCTGGAGATCACAGCCCCTTTTCCCTGTTTTCTGCTCTCCTCCCAGCCAGCAACGTCTGCTTCTTCGCCAAGTGCCCGTACATGTGCAAGACGGAGTACGCCGTGTGTGGGAACCCTCACCTCCTGGAAGGCTCCCTCTCCGCCTTCCTGCCCTCCCTCAACCTGGCCCCACGGCTCTCCATCCCCAACCCATGGATCCGCTCCTACTCGTTCGATGGAAAAGAGGAGTAAGTGGGTAAATGAGGCTGCTTCCCGTATCGGCACTGCAGGGTACGGACACACGGACAGACCTGCAGAAATAATCCAGGCACAGGAAGGCCAAGGCTCAGGGTGCCCGTAATTAGTGTAATAATTAGTGTAATGACCCTTAAAGCCTGGGCATTGGCTGCGTTTGATTCCAGTCTCCTGCAGGCACAAGGGGGGATTTATTTCCTCCTCCTCTACATCTTCACATGGAAGATGGGTTTGGGGGAATTTTTGGGACACGGCAGCAGCAGCTGAGGGCGTCTCCCCTTCTCCATTTCCTGCAGGTGGGAAGTGAATCCTCTCTACTGCAACACAGTGAGGGAGATCTACCCCTACAGCAACAGCAACCGGCTGCTCAACATCGTGGACATGGCCATATTCGACTTCCTAACAGGTAATGATGGAGGGGGGAAACGACCTTCCTTCCTTCCTTCCTTCCTTCCTTCCTTCCTTCCTTCCTTCCTTCCTTCCTTCCTTCCTTCCTTCCTTCCTTCCTTCCTCTCTTCCCTTCTCCTCCAGAGACAGTCTGGAGGTGCTGCTGTCTCCCCTCCAGTGTGGGGGCACAGGGGAGCCCCCAGACTCTCCCCAGCAAGGGGAAAGCAGCAGCTCTGAGCATTGCAGACACTTCCAGCCCGGCAACAAATATTCCATGCAGGTCTGAAAAAAAGCTCGGGATAGTTTAGAAAATTCCCTGCAGGGGAAACTCTGTGCCTGTGTGTGCCCTTTGCAGGGAACATGGACCGGCACCACTACGARATGTTCACCAAGTTTGGGGACGATGGCTTCCTCCTGCACCTGGACAATGCCCGAGGGTGAGGCAGCGGGAGGGAGGAGGTCGGGAGGGGGGGAGGAGGAGGGCACCACTGAACTCTGCTTCACCCCCCAGGTTTGGGCGGCATTCCCACGACGAAATCTCCATCCTGGCTCCGCTCTCCCAGTGCTGCATGTAAGTCCCAGCTCCACCCACCCACC
>RAHM01000043.1:2483975-2617878 GCA_003713295.1 Parotia lawesii
CCTTCCTTCCAATGTTGGTGTTCCCGCTGTCACTGGGAAGTCACCCAGGCCTGGCTCCATCCAGCAGCTCAAGGAGGACCCTGCTAATCCCAGCCAAGGGGTGGGCTGGGTGCTGGAGCATGGGAATCACAAGTGGAAAAGCATTCACTGACAGAGCAGGGGGCACTGTCCATTGGATCAAACCCTTCCAGAAAGTTCTAACAGCCTTTCCCAGCCCATCGACATGAGGTGCTATCAGGAAGCACAAATCTCCATCCAAAATCCTGGCGGAACTTCAATGCAGTTAATCAAGTTTCCTCTTCTCATGGCATGAAGGAGAAGCTCATAAATTTAACCCTACATTCCCCCTTCATTAATTCACATAAATCAGCAGCTGAAAGTTAAATTTAAGAGGCAGAAGCAGCTGCTCTTCCCTGGGGTTTCTCTTCAGCAGATGTGTACCCTTTTTCCTTGCTGTACCTGCTCCTTGTCCCCCTCGGTGGTAACTGCACTCTCCCCACACACCTTTCATTTTAAGAACTGTTATTTGCACTCAGCAAGGCTTTTCATTTCTAATTGCAGGCTCGCAGGGAATCCTTCTCTTGAAATTTTGTGCASTTTGAAATATCTGCCTCTTAATTTGACCTGCATACCGTAATATCCACAGGTCACATCATTCCCGTTCTTCCAGGTCCACCTCCCAGAAACCACTCTTAATTTAATTCTTGTGAAAGGCCACTAGTGCTAAGAGGACCTACACCTTGTCATAAGCAAACTAGGGCCAGGAACAGCATAAAAGGAACTCGTGCTGCCTGAGGGAGACACACAAACCCTCATTTCCCAYGAGAGCCGATCCACTTGGAGTGGGAGAGCACCTAAAAACCACTTGGAAAGGAAGGGAAGAGGTTTTACTTGAGCAAGCACACGGAGGCCACAAATTTCAGCCTGCCCTGACCAAAAACCTGGACTCAGCCCACTYGGACACCACGCTGAGCTACGTGAGCAGGAAAAGCTCCTCCGGCCACTCCACGTGGGAGCTCTGGGAGCGCAGGGGTGCTGCAGGCAGCCTGCTTCCTTCCCTGTTAACACACCCATCTCATTCCCAGCTCARTTCTGCTCCGAGTCTGGCTTCCAGCAGATTTGGGTCTGTATTTTTAGCTGCCTTTCACAGCTCCCAGCCCAGCCCCTGTCCCACACGTCGAAGCCCGCGGGTCTCCTCTCCCAGCACAGTGCTTGGCACAAATACAGACATGCCGTGAGCTGGTCCTTTCCCTGAAAGCATCAAAACCCTCCYGGAGGCACAGCCAGGCCTGGAAGCAGCCCCGGTGAGCCTGATGAAGTCCCCGGAAGGCTCGGGGTGAAACGTTCAGCAGTTCAGCACAGCCACAGGGTCACAGCGGGAGCGGAGCGGGGCCGGGGCAGCGTTTCCATCCCAGCCCTCCCCGTGCTCTGCCTGTTTGTTGTGTAACTGTTCCAGCACTCCATCAGCTGCTCCCCACGGGGTCAGACCAGCCCGTTCTCCACCTCCGAGCGCCGTCGCTGTTGGGACCAGAGCAAACACAGCTGGTGTTTACCCGCAGCAGCTCCTGCGCCGGCCCTGCCTCGAAGGACAGCGCACAGATGCTCCTTCACATCTGCTCTGGGCACCGCTTTCCCTGGCAGCGGCAGCAGCAGCTCACAGCTGGGGTTTAAGGCTTCCTTTCCAGCCCTCACACTTGATCAATTGATTATTTTATTTTTTCCAGCAGTATTAATGCAGGAAGGTGATGCCTGCCCCTGTGGCAGCAGCATCCTCCTTCCCTCGTGCTACACTGACACACACCTTGCTCAGCTACTCCTGATTCAGGTTAGATATCAGGGAAAAATATTCCTGGAAAGGGTTGTAAAAGGTTGGCACAGGGAAACTGTGGAGTCACCATCCCTGGAAGTCTTTAAAGGAYGTGTGGATGTGGYACTTGAGGACATGGTTGGATGGTTCTGGGGCAGCAGCTGGATTTGATGATCCTAAAGGCCTTTTCCAACCTTAGCGATTGTTCCCAGCACCTGCTACAGCCCCAACCCTTTCCCAAACAGCACGTGGCCTGCTGGAGCTGCAGAGATCCAGACCAACATTCCCAGTGGATGTCCTGGGTAAACAACAGCCACAGAAAGACAAATTCTGGAGTTGGCTAAAATGGATCTGACTACACCTTTTTCCACCTGAAAATTCTGGCTCGGCTGAATCCAAATGGTTCCACACACATGGACCACATTGTTTCCAAGATTTAAAGGGCAGTAATTACAACCACTGATTCATTTCAGTATTATACATGCTGAAGTCAACACATATCTGCTGAGGATTAAACAAATGATTTCAGAACACTTCATTTCATGCCCAGAAGCATTCCAAGACTGCAGCTTTTCATCCCATTTTCTGTCAAAGCAAATCATATTTGAATCTCAGTACCCCTTAAGGTGAAAAGTCACACTTACATCAGTTCCAGGAAATATTCCCTCTTTTTTTTGCTCAGACTTTTGACAGAAGATATTTTCTCATTCTTGCCTTTTCATTTACCTCCCCCTCTGCTCCCATCATAAATGTCATCCTTGGGGAGATGGCACCACCCTGCAGGAACCTGGGGAGCTGGGTCACCTCTGACTCACTCATTACTGACAACTTCGGTCATATTTATCTCTCTGCTGACAGAAATTTGCAGTACAAATACTCTGGAAAAACAAAGGCAGAAGTAGAGGTTTCCGCAAAAAATTTCATTACCCTCCAAAATTAAAATCAAAGAACTTTTGTTGCAAAGTTCTTTCAATTTCTTCACCCATCTCTGCCCTCCTGCTGCCACGGGGCTCAGCTGCTCTTGCTGGGAGTTGTTGATTTCTTTTTTTTTTTTCCAGAATAAAGAGGACGACGTTCCTGCGACTGCAGCTCTTGGCGGAGCCCGAGTACCGGCTCAGCGACGTGATGAGGGAGTCCCTCCTGCAGGACCCGCTGGCCCCTGTGCTCACTGAGCCCCATCTCCTGGCCCTGGACAGACGGTTGCAGCTCATCCTGGAAGCCGTGGGGAAGTGCATCGACACCTTTGGAGAAGCCACGGTGGTGGCCAACGACACCGCGCAGCCCCAGAGCCCTGCGGCACACGGAGCGAAGCTGGACACTTAAACAGAGCTCAGAGCCAGGGAAAACCCTGCAAGGCGAGAGGCAGGAACTCGTCAGGAACTGGTCATTTCCACCTACAAACACCTGCAGAGACTGAGAGGGGAAACTTCAGAAGATCAAGAATCACTCTGGGCTCCTCTGCTGGTGTTTAACCRGAGCTCCTGTGCTCGGCCAGTGTGCTGGTGTGACTGCAGCAGATCTTTACACCCCAAACACCAGCTCTGGGCTGCAAAAGCTGTGATCTCCAGATCTGGAGTTGGCCGTGCCCTTGGGAGGGTGGGGGAACACCTGACCTTGGTTTGCTCAACCTCCACGGGGGCTTGGTCTTGCTAGAGAAGGACACGAACTCGACCTGAGGATGAGGGTTGAATAAAGAGATGCCAAGAGCATTTTCTTCTTACTAAGTCTTTGTTCTGCAGTCAGGAGTGTGTATTTGAGAAAAGGGCACTGCCACAAGACAGGACATTGATCCAGCCTGACAGACCAAAGGGCACCTGCACGTGCTCGCCGTGAGGCCTGTGCTGCAGCAGTGTCACCGCACACCGACCTGTGCACGTCACACAAAGCCTCACAGCGCAGTAAAACCACCTCTCTTACCTGCTTGAAGAGCCAGTGTGGGTATAGAACAGARGCAGTGTTGTCTTAGACCCCAAAGAAAAACCCAAACTAAAAAAAAACACAAACAAACAAAATCAAACCACTCTGAGTCACACAACTGTATTTACAATTCAAGAACCCACCCATTTCTGGGGAAAACATTTTGCCAGAGTGGGGGGAATCTATCTCAGGTCATCTCCTCGTATCTTTTAAAATCATTTAGGTTGTCACAACTAGCTGGAAAATAGAAATGGTATCCCAGTCTCTCCCCCCTCTCCGTGTCTGTGCATTTTGAGGAGATGCAACAGAAACTGGGGACCAAACAAGTGTGGGGAGGGAGTTATCGTGGGTATTTCAGTTCCCAGTTCACCCTTCACCTCCCAACAAGGTTCAAGAATAACTGGATTAGTGAAGCTCTCTTTAATGGCTTTTTCCTTCAACTGTTAGGAATTATTACATTAAGCCTTTTGGCAGCCTGGGGAAAAGCAGTTGAGAACTCTTGTTGATAATTTATCATCCTTAAGGGGAGTAAAAAGCCAACAAAAACCCCCACACCATAACCAATCTACCAGAAACTCATTCTAAACTAACCTTTAAGTTAAACAAAACCCACCTACAGCATTGCAGACCTTCCAGAGGATCCCAAAATCCCTGCACAAAAGCTGTCAGGCAGCATTTTAACAGGATCCCAGCAGGCTGCTGCACCACCCCCGGCTCCTTTTCCCATGGGCTGGAATTTTGCCCGGCCTAAAGGGAACTCAGTGACACCAACAAGTGCCTGGATGATGCAAGGAAGGAACAAAGCTCATTTGGCCACAGATGTTTCCCACAGGGGATTGTGCTGCTGCTTCATTTAACTCCACAATAATCTGACAACGCACCTGTTCCCAAACTGCAAACCGCAGGAGAGGCTGCAGTTCTAATTTCAGTGTGGCCCTACAGGTGCCCATTTGTGTGTTTGAGGAAGTTTGGAGTGTTTCTTAGTGAAGAAATTCCTCCAGTATTCTGAGGCCACAAAGGTTAGTAAAAACCCCACATAAACCCACCAAAACCCCCACACAAACCCCACCAAAAACCCCTCTCCAGGCTCCTTTAGTCTCTCCCAAATTGTGGTTCAGACAAGTCYTTGCATTTCCAACTTCCCAACAGTCTCTGACAGAATTCTTGGCCTTTTTACTCTTGGGACTTACAGACCTTTTTACTCTTGTGGACAGAGAACAGAGGAAAATAAGAGGATTTCACTCCCTCTCAGCATGTTTTGATGTGTTGGTTACTTCTGTCCAGGACAATGAATTCCCAAAGTTTTATCTCCCTCTACCGGTGACTTTTTGTGCTCTCACCACACAGAACGAACCCAGAATTAATTCCATCGTTTGTCATGGAATGGTGACTGTTTGCTGCCTCACCAGGAAGCACATGGCAACAGAAGATAAGCTTAAATTAAAGTTGTAGTTATGGAGTACATACTTCCAGTTATGAAGCTGGGAAGTGGAGGGTTTAAAGTTTCACTTTAGGTAATAAAATTCTGGTTTCAGCCTGGTTTTTTCAGTGGGGGAGGATTGGGAAAGGGAGGGCAGGGTGAAGGCAACAAACCCACGGATATTTAATGGCTGGTACAGTAACAGGGTTCTTATTTTTATTCTCCTTTACATGATAGATCCATTTTTATTGTACCTTCACAGCTGGGTGATTCAGTTTTCCTGGAGCTGGATGTAAAACACATCCAAGTCTGAGCTGCTTCAGGTCACTCTTCAAATTTTTTTCCTACTTCATCACAGTTGAAAATCCCCCTTTTCCATTTCCCACCACAACTTACTCATGGTTATCCATGACATGTTCAAAACCTTCACTAAAGGGGCTGCAGAGATGGAAGCAGACAACTTGGAAAAGCTCCTGAGCTCCAAGAATCATGGCTGGGCTGGGAATTACCAACTTGGAGAGGTCAAAGCAGCACAAGTTGCCAGGAGCCAAAGAGGACACAGGTACCTTGTCGCTGCCAGAGCTCCAGAGGAATTCCCAGGCTGGCACGTGGAGACCAAGCTCTGCCCAGGCTCCAGGGGGAAGCCAGGACCTGAACTCACCCCTCTGGAGTTTACACCAGGATAATCCATTAAGCTGCTTATTTTCTGCTGCCTCATTCATAACATACCCTCTAAAGCCAAAGGAAAACACAAAGTAAGGGTGGGGAATAAAATAAAAGAGGCTGATTGCATTTAAGAATTTAAATCATTTTATTGCTTTACCTGCCATTAGGACAATCTATAACAAAAGGAATATAATATAATATATTAGCACATACAGTAAATCAGACTTATAGAGTCAGGTAACAATACAAAAATGGTCCTCTGGTTGACTATAGCTTCCTAGGGCAATAGACTTCATCAATTTGCTGAAGATAGACTAGCAAAAAATTACTTCTAAAGCCCTGAATGTTAGCTAAGGCAAAACTATGCCAATTGTGGTTTCAAACATATTGAAATTGCACACAAAGGTAAAGCTATAACTGTGTTTAATATTTAACTCAGACTTAGCTGATTTATCTTAAAATCTTGTAGGTAAAACTACAAAAGGGAGTAAACAGCAAGCTAAAAAGATGCAGTAGTGAAACTTGATTAGAAAGCCTTATATAAAAAAAATGTGCATTTTTTCTTGTGGAGCTCTAACTGGTTTACACAGTTTTTGGTGCTTTAATGTAACACAAAGAACACATATGAAGAAAAAACCTGCAGAGTTAAAACTTAAGAAAAAAGTTTTACCAAAAAAAAGGAAAAAAGGAAAAAAAAAAAAGAACCAAAAAAAGGTAGCATTTGCTTATTCCTTAAGGACTCTGGCAGAAATCCTCTATTCAACATCTCCTCAACAGAGAACTCAAACCACAAGCATTTCAGTCCCCTTCTTGGGATTTCAGTTTCAGAAATACCCTGAAACCTTTTGTAAAGGCTTGATACCATCAGTATTATTCTGCATCAACTAGCAGACTCTTCCTGATTCTCTCCATGCCTGGGAAAACGTTGGATTTGAATCCACACCACCTCAGAAAGGAAATAAAACGAGGGCTCCATCGTTAAAGTACTTGCACAACAAATGGCAAACTGCTTGCTGTCACTCCCAAATACAAACCTATGCTACTTGATATAAATTACAGTTTAAAGGAAACCTTAAAAATTGCCTACAATTATTGAACCGTGGAATTCAGTAAAAACTTTTGGGAAGTCTTGGTGAGCACAGAGTAATGGAACACAAAGCTGGGAAATACTGAAATACATTTAAGACTCCGCAACAGATTGAACTTGGAAAAAAAAGAGTGAGGATGAAATGAGTGTGGTGGAAATTCCATAAGCAAGAAAAGAGAATGCACCTTTTGGCTTTGAACTAGATTTATAGTGAACCAGCTTTAAAATTATGAACTGACAGCTCTAAAACCTTAAAAACAACTGAGTGTTGCAGGAAAGTTCAAACAAACATTCAGTTTTTCTGCCTCACATTCTCTACCAAGAATAATGGAGCTCTACAGACCAGCAATCTTGTCACCTGCAACTGATGCTGGCCAAAACACTCAGCATTTATTTTCCCTGGTAACAAAGGGCCACTTGAACTGATGGTGAATTTTTTAAAAGTCAACTGAGGATTAACAAAACAATTCACAGGGAAAATCAAATGTTTGCTTTCGGCTTCTACACCAATCTAAGCACTCAAACTATACTAACAGCTGGACAGCTGCACCATTCTTACACCAATATATGTACTAGAGACCAAAGTCAGGCATTTAATGTAGCATTTGGTTCTTGCCACTTGGAACASGAAGAGTTTTAAATGGCAAATCTATGGCTGGAGAAAGAACAAGTGAAAAAGATCAGTTGCGGCAAGTCAGCAAATGGATCGACAACTGCAGTAGTTCACCAGAACTATTAACCTGGAAAGCTTTTGATTTACACTTGACAAGAACAGAACTAAGCAATCTTAAACCAGCAGACACAGGAACAATTATACTGGTAAATTCCAACTGTGGCTTTCTTAGCAGCTGATGCCTCACGATTGAACCCAGGATTACAGTACCCAGAAAATGAAAAAGAAACCCAGAAAACCCCAAGCCCCAAGAAGCTCAATTACAAGGGTAGCTCTCATTTGAAAAGAAATACAGCAGGTGATGACCACAGCCTTAAAATCTGCCCAACAATTTGAGAAACACCTTTAAAAGAACTTTTTTGCCCCCCTTTACTGTCACCTCCTTACTCTATGGCAATGGCGTGGTGCCAGGAGGTCTGTCCCTCGCTGAAGCAAGGCTGCACTGGCCTGAGTTGGACACTGGTGCACAGAGAGAAGCAAACGTCTCCATTGAACTTTTTCTATTAATTTAATGGGACAGAGAGCACAGAAATAATATGCTCTAAATTAATGACAGTGCCATGATAAGCAGTTTATTATTTTTTTTTCGCCTTTTTTTTCTTTTTTTTTTTTTCTTTTTTTTTTTTTTTTTTGTTTTTAACCAGACAGGAAGCTGCAAATGCCAGTGGTGATGTGGCTCTGCACAAGGGAAAGAAAGCAGTCTGCATTCGTGAAGCATGGCTTGGACAGGGAGGAAGGTTTCAGACAGACAGTGATACAAAACTGTTGTACTGCTGGATGTTCCTCTTGAGGATATCCGAGCAGGGACCCAGCACACGCTCGAACCGGGGCCGGTCCAGCTTCACACATTTCAAGGGGCCACGAGCCACGACGGTGGCAGCACGAGGACGGTTCATCAGCAGAGCAATCTCACCTGGGACAGCACAAAGAGGGAACAGAGTTACCAATCAGCAGGCAAAAGGGGCAAAGAAATGACCCTGCTCCATTTGGAATCACAGAGAAGGTAACTCAGGCTTTAGCACTGCTCAGAACAAGTACCTGGTAGTTATGTTAGAAGCAACTCTGAAGGCAATTTAAAAAAAAAACAACCTACTTGATGATTCTGCTATTAAAAAGCCTGTCCACATTCAAGTCTCTCTGAAAAAAATAGCCTAAAAATTTTTCAGTACTGTGTCTGTTTGAGAAAAGGTCATGTTTCAATTTACCATGTAATTTTCCTAGCCAACAAGTAGTTATTTTTCTAATAGTACTGCTCAATTCTGGTATTTCTAGGAAACTCAGGACAACAAGAACAGGATTCTGAAGTACACAAACAAATAAAACATTCATGCACCAGAGAGAAGCCTGTGACCCACTGCTGGCCAAAACAGAGACTCTGACTTTGTCACGGGGCTGTGGAAAATGAGCATTTTGAAGTCCCACTGGATCCCCATTGCTTAAGTTTTGCACAAATATGCCAAAAGCTTTGTTTCAACTGCTGAGCAACATATTTGGAAATTAAGTTTTCAACAAGCCCCTGTTATCAGCAATGGAAACAACCCCTAACATTCCTGCAACAAGCATGAAAGAAACCACAGCAGCAACTTTTGGGTTTTGTTTGCTTGGTTTTGGACTTAAGTTGAGTTCTTTCCATGTTCAGGACTGAGGAAAGAACTCACTGTTCCTTGGAGAACACTTTTGCCTGCATTATCACAAGGGATGTTCAAAAGAAATGAGAAAAGCTTTTCCTCTGTGCCCAATTAAAACTCCTGAACTCAGTGGCCTCCAAAAGAGAAGCAAAAGAATAAGGAGCTTGTAAGGGAGAGTTAAACCCCTGAAGGAAAGGTCTGCGGCACCTGAACACAGTGACTGTGATAATATTTAGTTTTAGAGTGGGAGAGAGAACATAGAGAACACAGAGAAGTGGGAGAGAGAACTCGAGAGAACACAGAGGGAAGTATTAGAAAATATGAAATGACACAGATAGAATGAAGTCTAGTCCTAGATCCTGAGCTAAGCAGAGCTTTGGGCAGAGCCCATGCACTCGAGTCCATCCCAATTCAGGCCTTGCAACAGAGGATTTGCTGCTTACATCATCTACAGAGCTGAAAACCTGGACAACCAAAAGGTTTTAGCAAGAGGAAACAGAGGAACTATCTAAAACATGAGAAGAATGTTCAGGGTTTTGAGAGGGAGAGGGCTGTATTTAACCATTAAACAGCAGGTTCTGACCAGGTTCCTTTCTGACCTGGAGAACAGAAGGCCAAGGAAGGAATTTTCTTATCTGACTGCTGTCTTCAGCTGTGTAATGAGTGACTACAGAGACAAACCCAGGCTGCACAGTGAAAGACAGAGGGAAAGCAACCGGCTGCAGAACAGGAAATTCTTGTCAGGCATGAAGTAAAAACCTCTCCACAACAAGGCTGGTTAGACAGAGAAAGCTGCCCAGAGAGGCTGTCAGATCTCTATCCCTGGAGACACAAGAAACTCAACTGGACACAGCCCTGAGGAATATGATGTCATTTCAAATTTAGCTCTGCTCAGGGCAGGGAGGTCAAGCCAAATCATCACCAGGCCTCTTCCACATTAAAGCAGTGTGGAACAATCACATTCTGTGTGCACACCTGAGTGCCAAGTGACTCTGATACTCACCCGACACTGAAAGCAACCACACGAGTCCAAAACAGTAATTAAGCAAATCCATCTCATGTCTACCATTGACACAGCACAAAATGGTGACAGTGGTGTCTGTAGCCACAGCTGTCACAACAAAACTCACCAAAGTAATCGGAAGGTCCCAGTCTGCCCACTTCAACAAATTCCTCATTTTCTGACCGACGCTGTAACACTGCAGCTGTGCCCTTCAATAAATCACAGCAGTCAAACAACTGGAATTGCCAGCATCACTCCAAACACTGAATTTCACACAGAATCAGCTGCTTTGCAGAAATAACTGTTATGATGCCTCAGTTAAAAAAACCCTTCACAGTCCTTGCACAGTTCACCTAACTACTGTGTAAGAACAACTGCTCCTCCCCTCTCTAAGCATAAAACATCTTCAACATTTACATATCCACAGCAGTGTCTTCTTCCTGGTTTTCCTCATAACAGCAGGAATTATTATATTATGACTAGCAAAAAATCCAAAAAAACCACAAACTACCAGACAGAAGACAATGACACCACTAGTAAGGCATTACCAGCTATCTAGAATAGATCTCTACTCCTCTGAAAAAGATAAACTGCTTTCAGTCACAAACTTGTTAGTTTTTTCCTGGAAGTACCATTTGTGAAAATAGCAAAACTAAATCCAAGCTACTGCATGCCCAGCAAGATGATGTTTCTTTAGGGATTCTCTGGAAGTACATTCTTATGTTTTATTTTTCTCCAAGTGCYGGCTTAGACACACAATAAAAAAAAAATCAAGTTCTGAGCTTTTAATTTTGACCTAACTTACCTCTAAGATAATGAAGAACTCATCTCCTGGCTCTCCCTGGACCACAATCTTCTGCCCATCCTCAAACTGTACCGGTTCCAAGGCATCAGCCACAGTGAGACGCTCCCACTTGTCCAGAGATTCTACAGAGTTAAGAGTTCATTACTTAAGAAGAGTGTCTTCTCAAGGCACAAATTACACCTTTTGCTCTGTATTTATACAGAGGTCAGCGTATTTCTGGCTGCATTTGTGCATCAGTGATCAAGACCTGAATTAGAGTAATTCTGGATTGATGCAGAGAAGCAGTTGTGATGAATTACCACAACAGCCTGTAATCATCACAATGCTGGGTAACAGCTTCATTACAATGTGGCAATTGATTCCACTCCAGAACAAAAATCTTCTCACTTACCCAATATGGATACTTTACTAAGGAATTTCTCATACATATTTCTCTTTCTCAAAGTATTTCCCTACAAAAAAAAAAAAAAAACAAGAAAGCACACAAAGTAAGTTTTCTTTCTACTCCAAATAAAGCCCGAGACACAAACAAATTTAACCAGACACACAGTGTTCTGTCTCACAGACCCCAAACCCACAAGATGAAATGTTTTGAAATTGAGTTCTCTCAGTAATATTCCAGTTGAGCAACATTCCTAAAGTACTCAGCATTTATTGCAGCCTTGTTACACTCTCAGTTCAGTTTAATACTGGTATTGTTTTGCTCACTAATGCAAGATTCCCCCTTGCCCTGTGCCTGAGAGATGCACGTTGAGTAATCAGCTTTCTGATTACAGAAGAGACAGCGGGATTTGGAATAAATAACTCCAGCAAAGGACAGGCACAGGCAGAAGGTCAGAGACACAGGACACATAAACCCCAAAGCATTAATTCCAGGTTAGGAGGGATACTTGCCATCAGGATCCTTCTGTAGCTGTCCCTGTCGATGCCCCACAACTTGACGTTCGTCTTGGCTTTGACGGTGGCAGCTCGGGGGGTGCCGTAGATGAGGGCGAGCTCTCCAAAGCTGCCCCCCTCACCCACACTGGTTGCCCACTCACTGTTCACGTAAACCTGCAAGGCAGAGCGTGGTCAGACACAGCTCAAACTTCCTGCTGCTATTATTCTATTCCCTTKGGAGTAAAAGGAAATTCTCACATCTGTACAGAGTTGATCGCTTCAGGGTTTTATCAACGCTTCAACCCCAGCACAATTTGTGCTTTCATTGACAAAGGGATTCTCTTCTACACCACATGCACACGCTCTGCACCCACAGACTCCTGAGAAATAACATCTCAGCAAGGTCTGTGTCATCAAGAGCTATGAATTAGCTGGGCTGGAAAATAAAGTCTGGTTCTTCCTAAACCCTGTCCCACACCTCAACTAGACTCCACCCTGCACTCATAAAACATCTGTACTGTGTCCAAATCATTCGTTTTGAAACTCACTCTGTGCAGCCAGACTGAGCCATTAAGGAGCAAAACAAAATTCTGTAAGTAAGAACTTATAACGAGAAAAGCTGCTAAAGGCAGGGTCTGTAGAAGAGGCCTACAAATATCAGAGTATTCTTCTGCTAGGAATGAACGTATCATTAATCAACTACCAGGAACACTTACATCCATTTCTCCTTGATCAACAACATAGAAGTTATCACCTTCATCACCTAAAGAAGAGAAGAAAAAAAATGATTTTACACTAAATTGAATACACTAAGAAAGAACTGGCATCTCTGCCAACTTTGATGTTTAGACTCCAATAAGGTTGATAAATTTTTGCACAGTTTGCAGGGTGAAATGTCACATTTTGCTGATTTCACACTCCTCTGAGCCCCGTGAAAGGGGACATCTACTGGTATCCAGGAGATCAGCAGCAATTCCAGGATTACTGGAAAGGCGAACCAGATCCATAAATTGACATAACATTTCTACAGAGCCATCACAGGACAATATTCCCAACAGATAATCCATTCAAGGAAGCCACACCTTCCTCCAGTGGCTCCCACTCCTCACTTCAGTGTGAGCTGCGCTTCGGGGAACACAACAAGAATTGTCTGGCTGCAGTGACCCTGCTTTTATACTAAAAAATAAACACAAACTAACACAAGCACTAGACCAGAGCCTGCTCCCCACCTCCAGTGATTCCCCAGTGCACACACTGTCACTTGCCTTGCTGGATGACAGTCTCTCCTGCGATGTAAGTGACGGGGAACATTGCATCGAAGATGTCACTGAAGGAGAGGACACCAAAATCAGACAAAATCCTGCACAACTCCACACATCTGTACCCCCAACCCATCAAGGCTGCTCCTGGAGCTCTGTGTGGTTCCACTGACCACTGCAGATTTGTGACACGTTTAGCTCTTCTGAACTCTGCCCTTCCACAAACCTTAACCCCACAAAGATTTCCTCCTACCTCCTTTCATTATCATCAAGATGGGTAAACAGCACATTCTTCTCAATTGCTTTTGCCAAAGCAGCCATGGTTTTATAATCTTTTGGAATAACCTAGGAGAAAATCAGAGAAAGCAAATGGCTAATTTTTCTCATGAAAAATTTCTGCATTTCCCATGGTAAATAAACAACTTAAACTGCTACAAAACACTGGCTGAGTTTTTCCATTTTCTTTCAAGCACTATAAATACAACCCCAAATATAGTCAATGTTTACAGACAGTTTGAACACAAGGAAAATACAATCTTTTATTATTTTATGCAACTGAAAAGCACCATTCCATGCTCAGTTTATAATTTTTTTCTTTTTGCAAGAGGACAAATATCTGTTCAACCTGTGTTTTCCTGGGAACAGCAGCAAGTCTGCTCTGCCATTAGGCCAAATGTTGTTGCAGCTGCCAAATAACTGGAAGCACATTATATGTAACATATCTAAATATGTGCACATCTAAAYACACACGACTTCAAAGGGAACAGGTCTAAGTAATGCATGAATGGTTTAACTGCATGAGAGGTTATTCTGTCCTCTGGTTAAACAGCCACACACAGAGCTCTGCTTTTCACAGCAATTATGACACAACAGGCTCCAGGAGCTTGGTGATATTCAATACTCTGGACAGAAGGTGGGTTTAGATAAACTCCTGGATCGTGGATGTAATTTTTAGCAGTGATAAAGAGTCAGAGTACCTTTCTAACATAAGAGGCAGCATCCTCTTCTGTGTAGACTTCTGCACTGATGGCCCCACGTCGTGATCGATATTTAACCACAGGGTTGAGGGGAGGAGGAGGGGAGATCTCGTCCTCCCGGGAGTCGGAGCGAGAACCAGACTTCAGCTGATTCAACAACTGCTTTGTTTCCTCCTAAACAGGAAGGAAGACATGTTTGTGTCACATAATCCAAAGGGGGGGAAAAAAAGCAGCCATATATCATGTTCCAGCCCAGCCTGCCAACACCAGGGAGCTTCCTGTGTACCATTATTCCCACATTAAGGCAAACAGGAGACTGCAGCATCCAAGATCAAAGGCCTTTCAAAACACGTGGTAGATGTGCCTTTCATTCCTACCAGTCACATCACAATGGTGTTTATTTTATTGAGTTATTCTCCATTTATTAAACTATTAGTGTGAACAAGTTGGTTCCACTTTCTRCCAGTGTATTCAGCAGGTGATGAAGGCATTCCCCAAATGCTGAAGGCACTYCCTCAGCTGCAAACCCCCCAGTTCCTCCCCTCAGCTGCGAGGTGTTAAAGCCTTTTTGGAGTTGAAAGACAGCGGAGCAATTCCTCAGAAATCCGTGTTACATGAGAAGCTTTTGAAAGAGGTTGAGTCATGGACCAAGTTGATACTGATTAACCAACATTTATTTTAGGAGAAAGAAACATGAACACTGCTTTCAAAAGAGCTGGAGGAAGGATGCTGGAGGCCAAAGTGGAATTTTTTTATGCAAACCACATGCAAACCTTGCACAAGGTTACATGTTTTCCTTATTTCCCTCAGTTACTTCTTGTGTTGTAGTGATACTGTAGAAGACCAGGGTACTTACAATAAATTCTAATTAACTCGACACATAGAAATTTGATTCTTCATAAGATTCACCTCAACCAACTAAAATCAGATTAAAAACAAAYCAGTCAACCCTGGAGTCAGAGCACTGACATCATAACAGGTCAAATGACTTTCCCAGTGTAAGGAAACAGGCGTTTGGGACATTCTGTAAAAGAACAAGGACTCATCTGTTCTCCCAGAGCTCCAGCCCTTGTAAAAGCTGGGTTTGTCTCAGTGTCCTTGATCCCAGCTGGGCAGTGAGGCTCTGGATAACAGCACCAGCCTGAGGAAAGGGCTATGGGATAACCATTCCTGGGAGTTTACATTCCCCCTCTCCCAGAGCCAAGGAGCTCCATCGCATCACATTTCACTTCCTGCTCTTTGCCCATTGATAAAATGGTGCTACATTTCCCAGCCATGGGAGCAAAGTGTATTTAAAACTCGTTTCTGTCGTCTGATTTTAGAGGAACAAGTCTCAACAGAGATGAAATTAAAAATAGCCTGAGCAGTAATAAGTGTTTGGTGTAAACTGCCTCACCATCAACCACAGAACATGTTTGTTCACATACAAAATACTTAACCCATTAAAAAGACACTTTTTAAATACATGAACACCAGCTGCTGGGCTTTTTCCAGTATCACATAAAATATTAAATATCGTGATCAGACATTGAAGCACTTCAGCAGCATTAAGTGAGGGAGCTGTTACCAAAACACTCTTCAAGAGACTCCTCAGGGCAATGCCCTACTCAGGGAAAAGGAATCTGCACTAACACAAAAAATACAACTGGTAACTTCTGTCTGCACCAAAATTTAATATTAACTTTTTTTTTAGTATAGTAAGGCAGGGATGGACACAGAAATAAGTTACAGGTGGGTAAGATAATGTATTAACTTAAAATACACTGGTTATTCTAAATAGCCCATACACACACTCAGCAAGAAGATTCTCCCTGAATGAGACAAATCATAGAATAGAACCATAGAATGAGGTTAAAAAAGACGTCCAAGATCATCAGCTCCAAACACCACTGTGTCAACTAAACCATACATCTCCAGACATTCATATTACACACTGCCAGACAACCCTGTGCCATGGAGTGACATCCTATAATCTCAGTTTTCATCTTTCTAATATATACCTTTTATAATTTCTGATACTAAACCACAATTATTACACCAACAGATCAGACAAAAATTACAGAATGGCCTGAAGAAAGAGTGGCAGTTGTTATTCTCAGTTACCTTTGGATTTAGCTAGTGTTTATGAGAAAAAGGTGTTTGTCCAAGTCTGGAAGCTCCTCACYATTAAACACAGAGTGGATAAAGACACTCAGTTTGCTCTGTACTCATCAATATAACCATTCCCAGGATTTGAGAAAGATTTAGGAATAAAGTTCCTCTATTKATTACATCCAAGTGTTGATCCTGGTCTTTCAGCTGATGAGGCAGTTCAGAGTTTTCAGTGTCAGTCACGAACTGCAAG
The DNA here is from genome assembly GCA_003713295.1 of Parotia lawesii. Taxonomy (NCBI): domain Eukaryota; kingdom Metazoa; phylum Chordata; class Aves; order Passeriformes; family Paradisaeidae; genus Parotia; species Parotia lawesii. The sequence goes on from RAHM01000043.1 coordinate 2,500,441, forward strand.
CCTTATTTTTTTCCTGACAAATAACAGATGTTTACTAAGTCCATTTAGATTATTTCAAGTAATACTGAAGTGATGACACTTCACATATTCATATTTAAGTCTATCGGCTACTGAAGAAAACCTTCACAATTTCAGAATTGTAGTGTACACAGTAAAACCYGCTAATTGTCATTGCACCAGACACAGTCTCAACTTCTTCTGGGTAATTAGTATTTCATTTATATAATATTTTAAAAACCCCAAACATTCAGGAGCTATAAAAGCATTTTTTTAAAGCTCTGCCATAAACTCACAATTGCACAGTATATCCTTCTAAACTAGCTTGTTTTGCAAAAGAAACACTTAGGAAAATGGGAAAATATTCAGATATTCAGGTATCTGAGCAGGGCAGGTTGTGGGGAACAGGGACAGTGACTACATGCCCATCACACTTCCTAATTCCAGCTTTCTATAAAGCCTGATGTGCACATAACTGCATCACACACAATGTTTGAACCATGCACTTATTCCGGAGGACAGTCATGTCCAACAGCCAGGATTCCTCTAGCAGGCTGCAATAATGATCTCTACATTAAATTTCCATAGCTCAAGCTGCATTACACAGCCCAGCCCTGCACTGGAGAGCTATTACAGCTTTTAGCAGGTATTGGTATTACCAGACATGTTTGCACAGCAAAGAGAACAGAGGCCTTAGCACACCACAAACAGATAAAATAAAACCATTTAAACAATCAATGTGTAGTAATGAGATTCATCTAACAGCTTGCATAACCCAGACGAGGACATTTGAATTCCTATAGTAGCTGTAACCATCTCAGAGGCAGCAATTTTAATGTTTCTGAAGAGAGATTCTAAAGCATGTTTAAATTTCTCCAACATATTTTAATAACATGCCAGTGAATCAGCTCTGTTTGTGTGCAGTGGAAGAGATGACTTGTCAAGAGAATGAGAGAGAAAATAGCAACCTCACTTCAGTTTCCAATGGTGTTCCTTCAAAAAAATCCATCTTAAAAAAATACTGGATGATACTGAGGTTGAGATAGTTGAGATAATTTTCAGAGATGAAAATTCAGAAAGCACATTGAAAAGTTGCTCTGCTTTATTACAGATGTAAAAGACAGGATTTTGGGAGGTGAAGGAGATTGAGTTTCAGGCATTTTTGCTGTAGCAGAGCTGAGGACTGGATTGGAGCTGGTTAATAATAGTACTGAGCATTTGTGCTCTCCAGACACSGATGTCAGGAGCTTCCTGCCCAGCACAGGATGTTCACTGCTCTGTTACCTGATAGCTGTGGAGGTACCACATTACCTGCATCAACTCAGCCCAGCCCAGGCTGAGTGGGGAAGCCACCCAGAGGAAGCTGCAGCAAGTTTTAAATCCTAGGAGGCAAGAAAAAAATGCTCCAGTTTCACTTGTAGCTACAGCTGCACTAGAGGGCACTTGGAACCCATGAGAAAAGACCCTGACCAAAATTGTGAGAGCAATTTAAGGGGAAAAAACATTACCTAACCAGTTTTATTTTCAGCTTCAGTGTAGGCTGACCGAGTACACAGAGAGCCAATGTGCACCAGAATAAAACCATCAACTTATTCAATTCCAACATTCGTGTCATTAAATTCAGAGCTGGACTTGTTGTCTTGCTAAAAAACAAATTAAGTTCCTAAATACTGCACGTTGACCACAAATCCACTGCACAAAAGTACCCAAATAATCCCATTTTATATCCCCACATATGGATTGGTTTAGGATTTATTCTAAGCACAGTAATGGTGTTTACTTGGTAAAATTTTGTCTATAGATGCCTGTGGTGATGTTTTAAAAATTCCCAACCCAGCAGCACTTCAAAACTCGAGAATCCCAGGAGGGGAAGGAGGCATTGTAAAGGGCAGGGACAAAGGATTTTTAAGAACCTCATTATTCACTGGTTTGTTGCTGGTACTCACACACACCCTCCCAAAAATAGTCAGAGCTCTTCATTTCATAAGCAAAATGTTCCCCAAATACATTATGAGTTACAGCAGGTAGTCTGCATCCCTTGGTCATTCTCTAGTATTTATCCTGAACACTTCCACTAAAATACAATTTCCACCAGACATATTTATGATCTCCAGTGTTAATTTCCTTCTTCTTTACATCAGCAATTAGTAACTCACTAGAACAAAAAGATCAATATCTAACTGCCCTATACAAGTACTGAGAGCAGCACCTGCAAACAACTGCTGCACAAGGTCACAGCTGCATTATTTACTAATTCCATGTTCTGAGCACAGTTGTATCCAACCTTTCCTCTGCACAAGCCTTTAATCTTCCCATTTCCACTGCAGCTTCTCTTCCTACCTGCTTAGATATCAATATACAAAATTAACGGGTCAAAAGAGGGCGAAATCACTGTTTCAACTGCAAATGCTTTCCATTCCCAAGATCCCAGAATGCTTCCAACAACAACAACAAAAACACCAAAGGGACCTCAGGACAAACACAAGAACACACCAACACTGAACTCCCAAGAGAAGGCAGAAACAGGCTCACTGTTGCAGAGACCTGGAATGCAAATACTTCCATTTGACTTCAACCAGGCCTGGATAATACCATTGGCACCACTCCTGTGCTCTACCCAAATTACYGGAAATCAATATAAGAATCCAAATGCCATCACCAGTGTCCAGCCAAGGTCAAACTGCACAGTTCTCCAGCTCCAGACACACCCATGTATGCTGTGTATCAACTTCCATGAGTAAGCACTGGACTGGGATCACATCTACATCCCAGCTGGATAAGTCTCCTTGCCYGCTTATGTTCTGCCCTACGTGCTTTGGTATGACAGAGGTGCATAAACTAGTGGAAAACAGGATCTGTTTTCCAAAAGCACCACTTCCAATCTCAAACAGCCAACACAGACACTGGTCAAATCTGCAGCTCAGCCCCTAAATCACAAAGACACATTTAAATTTGTTCCACTCTCCTTCCCTCCCATTCTATATTTTTACCTTCTCCAATCTTTCAAAGTACTCTCTGATGAACCCCATGGGTCTTTCAGGTCTGACTGTGCATAACTGTACAATGCAATCCTTCAGCAGCTGCTGGATGTTGTGTTTCTGGATGTAAAGTTCACATTCCCGAAGGCTCCGCTCCTCCTCGCTGCTGCTGCTGCTGGAAGCTGCCATTGCTGAAGGGAAGAGAAGGAGAAGGTCAAATAACTACTGGAAACAAAGATGCTGCTGCCTAAAACAAAGTTATGCTGCATTATCTTACTGCTACCACAGCAAAGAACCACCTTTACCTACCAGAGCAGTAACTACACTGAGGAAAATGCTGTGAACTTATTTAGCACTTGGAAAGAAATCAAAAATCAGAACTCTGGGGGGTCTACAGCCACAGGCACAAAAATCATTTGGTCAAGCTGAAAAAGCTTCAACAATTCAAGCCCTGTGAGCACTCCAGGCCAGAGAAGATTCCACCTGAACTTCCTGCTGCTTAAACTGAGCATTTTGTAGGACTGGAGGCTCACGTCAGGAGCTGCGTGGTCTGTGTGGGGTCATGGGGATGGACGATGGCCAGGAGAGAGGTGGGTGGAAGCTGGAAATGTGAGAGGCCAAGCATGAGCAGCACTCGGAAGTGAGACATGTTCAGGTTGAAGCCAAAGCCAGTTCTTCAAATGTCAAGGCAGAGCCTGCTAACGGAAGTTATGGATTACAGGCATCACTTCTAAAAACTCCTGTGTAATTAAAACCTGTTCATACCTCATCACTTATTTCACGGATACACTGCAATCCCAAAAATACCTCTTCAACTGTAAATGATGAAGAATACAGCTTTAAACATCTGTTATGATGCCAGGTTTTCAAAAGACTTCATCAGCTCAGCTGTGACACTTTAAAAAATGTTCTTAAGCAGTTTTTTTCCCYCTTTCAGGTTTGTATTGGGTTTGCATGGCCAGATTTGGGGGGCTATAAGGGGGTTCTGTGAGAACCTGCTGCCAGCTGGAGCTCATGTGAGACAGCTCCAAGAAGAAACTACCACTGGCCAAGGCTGAGCCCATCAGGGACAGCCGCAGAGCTTTTGGGACAATGTATTTAAGGAGGGAGTAGAAATGGCTACTTCAGCCAGACAGAGGAGTGGGAATATTTGGGAAAAACAGCCCTGTGGCCCCCAAGGTCAGTGCAGGAGGTGCTCCAGGCCCTGGAGCRTGGATTGCCTGGCAGCCTGTGATACAGCCCATGGTGAGGCAACTGTGCCATGCAGCCAAGCGAGGTCCATGGGGAAACAAAGATCCACCCACAGCCCCTGGAGATCCATGGGGGAGCAGAGATCCCCCTACACCCTTTGGAGGACCCCACACTGGAGCAGGGGAATGCACAGAGCGTGACCCCCTGGGAATCCTGTGCTGCAGTGGTTTTCTGGCAGGACTTGTGGCCACGGAAGGGAAATAARGCTGGARCAGTGCATGGAGAGCTGCAGCCTGCAGGAAGGATTGATGCTGGAGAAGTCCACAAGGGACTGTCTCCCACRGGAAGGTGTGAGGAGTCCTCCCCTGAGCAGGATGGTGCAGCAGAGACAACGTGTGATGAACTGACTGCAATCCCCGTCCTCTAGGGTGGGGAGGGGGTAYGGAAAATCAGGAGTAAAGTTAAGGCTGGAAAGAAGGGAGAGGGCCAGGAAGATGTTTGTAAGATCTGGCTTTATTTCTCATTATCCTACTCAAATTTAATTAGTTTAATTTATTACCAATTTCCCCGAGTCGAGTCTGTTTTGCCCATGATGACAAGTGGTGAATGATATCTCCCTCATCTCAGTCCAGGAGCCTTTACTTATATTTTCCTTCTGTTGTTGAGTTGAGGAGGGAAGTGATGGAGCAGTTTTGGTGGGTGCTTAGCATCTAGCCTGGCTCAGCCCACCACAAGGTTATAAAACCCTTTTAAAATATATATTTTTACGTATAAACGTATACAGACACACATTTCATGTCATTTTTTGCATAAGAAAATTACCACTGTGAGAGTTACAGAAACAGGAAAGAATTTTTCAGGGCATTTTTTGGATGAAATATAAAGGAAGTTACCTGGTACAGGGAGTGTGGCAACAGCTTATTAATATGCAGTAAGATAGGTTGATCCCGGGATCAGCTTTTGAAAGGGAAAAAATGGATTCAGTCAAAATAATTTTGAGAAATGACAAGTCACTGAAGTCACATCCTGGGCACAGAGACAACATAACAATGTGCCCCTCCGAATTCTGCTGCTGGAGATTACAGAAGGCTTCGAGTTAATATGGAATTACCAACACTTCGAACAGGTTTCGTTCTTGTCACGCTTAATCCCTGCCCAAGCACACACACACACACACACACACACACACACACGTGTATCGTGCGTTGCATAAACACAAAGCGTGGCCTTCCCACGGGCTCAGAAAGCGCCGAGAAGTTCTCCAGTTACTCCTTTTGTTTCGCCAGCCCGCACGGTGAAGGTCAGCGCTAATTAAACACCCCGGAGAACCCCGGGGGCTCCGTGACCGCCCGCGAATTACGCTCCGTGAGCAAACACGGGCACGGGCCACGCGAGAAGGGCAAGACCGGTGCAGGAAAGGCGGTATCAGGGACAAAATGAAAACTCCTCTTATTTCTACGAGGCATTTTTTCTGCACATTCCCAAAGCTCCCCCGAGCCCCCCAAGGCGTGGCTGCCCCGCCCAGCCCAGCCCAGCCCGCCCCTCCCGCAGCGCGGGGCTGCCGCCGCTTTAGACCCGGGGCCACCGGGGAGGCACCGACCCGGTACCCCCGGGGCGGGGACACAGAGCTGAGGGGACACAACCGGCCCCAAAGGCCCGGAAGCGCCGCCGGGCGCGGCCCCACAGCCCGCGGGGGCCGCTCGGACACTGGCCCGAGAAGGCGCCGCTGCCCCCGCAGCAGCCCCGGAGCCGCGGCCCCGGTCCCGCTCCCTCGGCCGGGCCGGGCCGGCCCCGCCCCAAGGCCGCAGCCTCCCGCTCCGCGCCCGCCCCGCCCGGTTCTGGTCACCCCCAGCCCCGCCGCCGCCCCGGGGCCGCCCGGCCGCCCCCTCCCCGCCCCGCTCACCTGCGGCGGCTCCGCCGGGACCCCCCGCCCGTCCCGGCCCGGCCGCGGCCTCGCTGCAGCGGCGGCACCGGAAACCGACCGGCCGGACGGGCCCCGCCCGCCGTGACGTCAATGCGCCTCGCTCTCGCCCGGGCCCGTCGCTGCGGCAACCTTAAAGGGGCAACGGCGGGCGCGGCGCGGACACGGGCGGGGGAGCAGCGCGGGAGGAGCCTGCGGCTTTAAGGCGCGCGGGGTTGGCGGGAACGGGGTGGGGGCGGGGTTCGTGAGGGGCGCGGGATCCCCTGAGGGGAGCGGGAATGGCGAGAGGAGTGGGAAACCCTGAGGGGAGTGGGAATGGCGAGAGGAGTGGGACAGCCTGAGGGGAGCGGGAATGGCGAGAGGAGTGGGACACCCTGAGGGGAGCGGGAATGGCGAGAGGAGTGGGAAACCCTGAGGGGAGCGGGAATGGCGAGAGGAGTGGGACACCCTGAAGGGAACGGGAATGGCGAGGGGAGTGGGAAACCCTCAGGGGAGCGGGAATGGCGAGAGGAGTGGGACACCCTGAGGGGAACGGGAATGGCGAGAGGAGTGGGACACCCTGAGGGGAACGGGAATGGCGAGGGGAGTGGGAAACCCTCAGGGGAGCGGGAATGGCGAGAGGAGTGGGAAGCCCTGAGGGGAACGGGACCCGCCGAATCATCAGTTCAGGTGCTGGTGAACCCCGGCCTGGAAAGGACCCGGTTAACAGATCGGAGATTGGTGTAGGTGGAGGGAAATAAACGATATTCAAGTTTGGCGAAGATTTCGCTATAATCGATTTGAATCCRCGTGGGGAATTATTTCGTGTGTTTTTATGGCTGAGATGAGCCCTTTGACTCCCTTCACTTTGTCTAGTCAAAGCTGTAAGAAATCACTTAAGGTAAAAAGTCACCGAATATCCGGGCTGTGCTGGCAGGGGCAGAGCCCATCCCTGGGCTTGGGAAGGAGAAATGATCCCTAGAAATGAACCCTGAATTCTGCATTTGCTGATCGTGCAACACAGAACGTAACTCAGCTTTTTAATGTTACATCATTTCAACCAACACTCACCTGTGCATAACTCACATGGGAAAATCACGTAATGTACGATGAAAATTACTCTCAATAGCAAGAGTTTAATGTGTATTTTGATGTAAGAAGATAGTGGTGTTTGTGCAGTGACACACAAGCCATCAGGAACTGCCTGCTGTGGGGTTTCTTGTTTATTAGCTCTTATATTAAAGAAATAAATAGTGGCTTGAGTGTAGATCTTGGACCTGCATTTCTGACAGGCCCCTGAACTCACATTCCCCAAAGGTTTGATAACTTCTATCTGATCTGGGTTAATTAGAAGCCAGGGTCCAGGATTTTCTGACATTAAGCCCAAAACTGGTATTTTTACAAAAAATATAAGTAATAGTCATTAATATTTGTGAAACACTGTCAAAAGCGCAGCGTCAAAATACTAAATTACTTGCTCACCTGGTTATAGAACAGTTCCTTCTGTAACTCAAAACTACTGGAAGTTTCTGAACACCACAAAAAGTCGTCTGCATTCCCACCTACACATTCCTTTTTTGGCTTTTTACCTTCCCTTTTTTCTTTACTAGCTGCCTGCTAATGTCACATCTCACTCCTCCTTGTTTGGACAAGTCCCGGTGCTGTTTTGGGATAGATCCCATCTGGAACAAAGCTTGGGCCCGTGTGTAAAACCTGTTCTGCAACGTTCTCTCTCTCAGGGAAACAAGTATTCCGTTGTACAGCGTTGATGCAATCCCTGCCGGACTCCTGGAGCCAGGAGAGCAAGCACGGGAACAGAACCAGCTTTCAGGAGGAGCCTTGTGATGCCAATCCAGGGTCACTGGACTTCTGTGAAGTCTCACAGCTTCCCCCAGTGAGTCAGCACTGGTTGATCTTTCAAGCTTAAATCACACTTCCATAAGCTGATGCTCCTACGTCCCCATGTGTTAATTCTCACACCGCCAAAGACGTAAGGGAAATTAAAAGCAAACAAAGCCCTATTCCACTTGGTCTGGTCTGAATTATAGTCAGATCCTGGTCTTAACCATCTAATTAAACATTCCTGAGTAAATAACTCGTATTACCGTCAGCGCTGTTCCCGCAACTTTCATTTCAAACAACTTCATGCATCAGTTTCTCGTGGAGCAATCTGCTGCCCGGGGCTGTGGCTGCTGGAGAGCAGAGGAGAGCTCAGGGGGAAAGCGTGTGTGAGCCAAGGTGGGAAATAAGAGCACAGACGTCACCTACCCCTGCTGTGTGCGTGGAACAGAAAGAGCTGCTGGAAAGGTACGTCAGTGACAGCCAAATTCACAGTGCCTGTGGGGAGCTGGGGTGCTGCACAGGAGCTGGAGTGCCAGGGCTTCTACTGAAGGTACCACCCAACTTAAGACCATGTTCTGTGAGGTGCCACCGTCCTGGAGCAGCCTCTGGGGCTGAAACCAAATGAATCAAATGAGTGGAAGATTGAAGCAGCCAATGGTTTTGCCACACACACAGAGTTTTAGGTGTTAAATCATGCCGTGCCCATCACCCTTGAGGTACAAATGGGGTTTCAAAGAGGCAGAGCACAACCTGGAACACTCCTGGTCAGTGTGGCTGCAGTGTGTGCACTGTCTGGGGGTGGGGTGAGTGGGGAATGAAGATGTTTTAGTGGTACACAAATATTTAATCTACAAACAGAAGCTGCCATTATCCCAAACAGCCCCAAAATCCACATCAGAAAACCAGTGGAATTAAAACCTGTGAGCTCACTGTGGACCATGAGATGTCAGAGGTAGAGTTCACGCTGTGTCCTTTGGGCTTGGCTCCTTGTATTTTATTTAAGCTTTTAACTAGCACTGAAAATAACCCTCTCTTGTTGCTGCACACCTTGGCTCACTGCACCATACAGTGATTCATAGGAAGATCCATAGATTAGAAACCAAAACACACAAAAATATATTCTCATTTAACAATAGACTATTTGAAGACTTCTGGGTTCCAGGCCAAACTCTGGAGTTGATTGTAGGAGCTTGACAGCTTTCAGTGTGACACTCCAGTGTACCTGCGTGCAGGGACAGAAGGACACTTGTCACCCAGCAATGCACAGTGTTTGCTGGGGAGGCTGAGCCTCTGGATGAGTTTCACAGCGTAAAATCTGTAATTTTTCCACACGAAACCTGATAAAGAAACAGAGCAAGGAATTTATATGATCCAAAACCAGTCTGAAAGACAGCACTTGAACTTCCTGCTCTAACCCCACCATGACTCATGGGCTAAGAACCCCTGTGGACCCTGAGAGGTGGCATGTGGAGGCTTTGGTCTGGCTGCACGTCAGCTGTGTGCAATGGTCCCCAGTGCAGAACTAGCTTGCTATGGGCAGATCCCAAACCATTTCCATATGTTACTTTGAAGAAGAAAATGACTGCTAAGACTCAAAACAGAGGAACCAAGAGCCAAGAAAAAAATGCCCTGAAGTGCCCAGATCTAACAGATAGACCAGTCGGGGATCCATCTCCATCTGCCAGACGTGCCTGCTGCAGCACAGCCCTTCAGACTCCCAGCGTGGTTCCCAGCTGGAAGGCTCCCAACACCCAAGGGGCAACACTGGGAACATTTTACCTCCTGAGTCAGTGCTGAAGAGCTCAGTGTTAGGGAGGCTGTGATTATCAGAGCTATGTCACACGGCTCTCCTGGGTTGGCTTAACCACAGGCTCCACAGCATTTTGAAAAAGCCAGGATACCCTGGTTAAATTCTGACATTGATAATGGTGCTCTTCCTGCCACCCAGCCAGGTTGAACTTGAACTCAGCGTTCTCTTTTCTGACCTAGGGAGTTCTGTCCGAGATCAGTGATTAACCTCCACCTCAACTGCAGGGCAAGGAGCCTCTAAGCACCCTCCTGACAATGTTCATTGGGAACTCCTTGCTCAGGTGTCTGTGCACAAGCACTTCAACTCCAGGTGAGGACAGGGATCAATGCAGTGGGAAACAGTTCCAGGGTAGGGTTAGGCTGCCCCACAAGAACTGGGAGATAGAAAACAGCACCTGAAGTGGGGCAAAAAAAGCCCCTGCAAGGCTCATGTCTCCAGAGAGAAGGAAGGAGAGGGGAGAGCAGCAGGTCTGTGCCTCCTGCAGTTTGGATGTGAACAGGCTTTGTTCTGCATCATTAACTTTATACAACCTCTGGGCAGCCTCAGCAGTTCATGAACTGCCCAAGCATCTGCAAATGTGATTCTTGACTTTGAGATCTCTCTGACGCAAACCAAATTAAAGAGCACTGAGATAGTGTGCAGCTACTGCCGACTTCTTTTCCGGGAATGCCTGTGAAATACTCCCAGTGTTTCTTTTGTAACAGAATGTAAATACTCCCATTGAAAAGAATTCTCTGTTCTTGAGCTTTTAACATAGGCTGGGGTGAGCTCCCTCTCCGAGTATCATCTGGAACACAGTTCTCCTGCAAGATAAATGCGCACATAAAAGCATTCAAAACAGTCATTTGCTTATGTGCTTTTCTCTGAAAGCAGGTGGCAAAGTAAACACATTGGTCAGATCCACTCTCCTTGGTCTGGACTGACATCCAAACAATGTCTGGACCGACATCTAACAAACTGGCTACAGAATCGAGCCATTTCTGAGGCAAGTTGCTGCCTCCCTCCCCCCAAGATAATAGAGCATTTTCCCAGATGGAAGGAACCCACTTGAAAAACAAAAGGTCTTTGAAATGTCAGCTCAGGCTTGCTTGGCCCGCRCTGTGTGCCCACAGGAAAACGATAGAGCTATTTTTCATTCTCCAGCTGTAACACTTACATCTGAAGCAGCAAGATGATTAAGAGATGCAGCTCTAGTTTCCTGCTCTCCTATTGATTTCCAGCCTCTCCTGTGGAAGTCACTTAGCCTCGCTCCATCTCCAGCACAATGAAGATAAAAGCGCTTTCTGGGCTGAGGGTGAACCCAAGCTCCTGAGAGGTTTGCATGCTCCAGTGATGGGGATCAGTAATTGAACTGCTTGAACAAGCCTCCAGCCAGTCACAGGGGAACTGGTCCAGTGTGGTTGGTGAAAGAAGTCAGGACATCCTCATGGATGGAGGCTCCCWTGGCTCTGCGGGCACCATAGTGCTGTGGACATTGTAGGTGCTGCCCTGCATTCTCTGTCTGAACTCTGCTGTTAATGCATTTCTTACACCAACGTTTTGTGCCACTTCTCCTCCAAACCCCTCCTTGTCTCCTCTAGCATGAAAGAGGAGAAAGCCCCCCAGGTCATAAATCTTCTGTGCTAAGAGCTTGGGCAGTGAGCCTGCCTCTCCCAAAGTTCTCCCTCCCAGCTGCTCCCTGCTCTGGTCACACCAGGCTGTGTGGGAACCCGACGTTCCTCTGACTGTCGGAACCTCCGTGTGTTCTCAGTCTCCCTCTCACAATGCAACTTGTTCTGATCTCTCACATCAGAACATTTTTTGATCTTTAGATAATTACAGAGGAATTAMAATTAATGCTGTATCCAAGAGTTAAAGGGAAGGCAAAAGTTTCTCTTTCCCCATTCCAGTTTTAACCCCTTTGCTCTCTATGGTACAAGTCTTATGATTCTCAGCTGAAAACACTCCAAGACTTTAACGAGTCCAGTGTGCACCCCAAAGAGACAGGAAGATGAGCCACCCTTGGCCTGTGTCGCTCCTGTGAGCAGTGTCAGGCCTCCAGTGAGATAATCCATGACCAGGGCAAGTGTGATGTCCTAATGCTACTTAGGGAAACAGAGTATTTGCCAGAGCGAGGACAAGATAAGGAGCATTAATCCAACTTACAAGGAAATGCAACATCCAGTTGTGAGCTCTCCCCTGACCTCATCACAGCACGTCTGCAAGGGCTGCTCCCAAGCACAGTTCCCTCCCTGGCAGGATCTGGGACAGGGTCAGCACCTGAAACCGAAAAGGAACAAGTACCAAAAGCAAAGCTCACAAAGCCTTGGTGACATCCAGACTGGCTGTGGAGTCTGCCATGACTGCTCCTGTCCTTCCCTCGTCCTGGCTGCTGCCAGTGCCAGCACAYGGCTCTCAGGGTCTCCATGAATCTTTCCCAATTTCTGTACCCTAAACAGAGGGCAATGAGACTTCTATGTGCACGTGGCAGTCTCCCCTCCCCACATCACGTTAGAATCTGTCCAGACAATTTAGCAAGACAAGCCAGTCTGCTGGTGACTGTCACAAATGTGTTCTGTCCGTTTTTACTTTCCCACATTTTTATATTTGATACAGGAAGCATGATATATTAAAAAAAAAAAAAAGGTTGGAAATGATGACTTCTGTGGTACCTACATCTTGTGATCAGGATTATTCCAGACTCAGAATGGCCTCTGACAATCAGTCCAGCTCTCTGCTTTCTTCTCACTTTTCCATGGCATAAGAGGAAAAATCTCCTTATCTGCCCTGACAGAAACAAGTAACTCATCAGAGCACGAGATATAAAATCCACTTTCCCTTCTCTAGCATTCTATTAGCGGGGCTGTTCGACTCTCTCTGATGCCAGTGCTTCTTCCTGCTGGTGGAGGTGCAGGTAATCCATTGGATAAGGCACAGAGCAGGATTTAGCAAGCCCGGTGTGGAGGCACGGTTGTGTGCGATGTGATGCTGGCCCGGCACAAGGCTCTGCGCAGCCTGCTCGGGGCACCAGATGGCAGCATTTATTGTCTGTCTGAGATCCTAAACCAGCCGCCACCGGCACTTCAGTGCTCCACACTTCATGTATTAAAACCCCTAAAGGTCGGGCTGCAGCCCCTTCTTGCTCCTCCACTCGGGAAGGGTAACAAAAAAAAGCAAAGCAGTGTCTGTGCCACCTCTTCCACAGGAAAAAGTGGTTTCCTTGCTCTGAGAAACTCTTGCTCTCCCTACTACACTTTCACCTTTTCCCTTTTTCTCCCTGCCTATTTTTCCTCTGCAAGGCTGTAGTCCCTCAACAGGTTTCTGGTTATCAGGAATTCCAGTGAAGGATATAAAGATATTTGACAGATTTAGCTCTACCAAGAACTTTTTTTTTTCCTATAGCAGATTTAAAATACCAGACCTATCAGTGGGAGCAGGCTTTTACCTGAGAGGGAAGAATTTAGCTGGAATTTAGACTCTGAGCCAGGGAAAAGCCTAAAAGCTCTCAAAAACTATGAAACCATTCCCACATGGAATGGCAGCACGCAGGATGCTATGGCTGGGAGAGGCCCTTCTGGGCACAGCACTGGTTTCCCAGCTTCTTCACCTCTGTTTCCTCTTTAAGGCTTCAGTACAAACACCCAGGGTGGAGATCACAAACCAACATCCCTCACACCATGTTTTCTGCACTGGAAAACATTGAAGATCAAATGGTCACACTCTGGACTGGGTTTAGAGTTAATGAGTGAGTTGAGGTTGTTACTGTCAATAGTTACTGCAGTCACAGGATTGTCAGGAAAGGGAGGCCAGTTCCTGATATATTCTTCCCAGCAAACACACACATCAGCACAAGGACTGTCCTTCTGGTGTCTGGCAGGGCTCTCTGCTGTCCTTGCCAGACCATTTTCCCCAGGTGTGACATATACTCAGATCCCAAGAAATATCTTGGGATTTAACTACTACCCTAATTACCACCTCCCTCCAAAGCTGCGTTCCTGAAAAATCACTTCAGCTATTTCTTTATGTTTGAGACACCTCCTTTCTTTACCAGAAAGGCTCACAGTTTCCACACAGAGCACCTCAGCTTCTATTTCACACCCAGCACCCAACTGCTCCAATGTTCCAGAGCACAGATCCTGAGATTTCCAAGGGCTCTGTGAGGCCGGGCTTCACCGACACACAGCAGCTTTTCCAGCCTGAGGAGCAGCTTGCCCTGATCTTACATCCATCGTGGTGACACAGCTGGACTCAACCTCCTCCAAAGGCCACCAGCACTTTTCACGCTGTAGCAGAGGACAAGAACTCCCTGTTTCTCCCACTTCTACTGATTAAACAGCCATTGCAGGCAGTGAGCTCAAAGGAGGATTGACCAACACAGTTGCATCAGTCAAGCTGCAAAAATAATTGTGTTACCCAAGTCTCGGGTGCTTTATCAAGGTTTCATTTTAAAACCATGGTGATTGCCCAAGCAGCAAACATCCAGCTGTAGCCGTTGCTCAGAAACTGGTTTTTTTGAAACACAAGGCACTGTCTGCCTGGTTTTGTTTGTCAGAGGGCTTTGTTTTATTTTTAAACTTTTTCCTGCTCCACAACCCCATTTCCTGTCTGTCATCCCTGTTTCAAAATCAAACTATGCTGGTCCACAGGGACAATTTCAGGACATTCAAAAACAGCTTTTCTGTTTCATATTTGGGTTTTATTAGAACTTCCCACTAGGCCCCTTGGAAAAGAAGATGTTTTCCCCCCAAACATGATGTCTTTAAAATTATTCCCCTGCAGTGTCACTCATGTGCTTTGTGTCCTAGGGACGATCCACCATCCACCTCCCTGAAAAACGGCCTTTTGAAGATGTGTGTTTTCCTACTTCCTCCCCAAAATCAATCATCTTCACAGTTGCAGGTTTCAAACTCTCTCACAGGGGAATATTACGGACACTCCAAGGCCCACAGGCAGCMGAGGGGGATTAATCCAGGCAGATATATGTGTCCACATGGAATCTGCCTCATGGAGATGGTATTGCATGTGGCTCTTTTTCCAAAAGTCCTGTGGTGCACATCAAGTGATCTGGGGCCAATGACTTCAGCACTCACATGAGGATTACTCATCTAATTAGGGGGTTTGCAGGCTCTGCCCCTGCGTTTCTGTGCACTGGTAATGTCATTGCACYGACTCCTGGAATATTTGTCATTTAGCGACTGGCTCAGGGGTTTGTTTTCCTTTGTGTTTTCCCTGGTAGATTTGACCCCCCCCCAGGCAGCAGCGATGTTAAGCACAGGAATGATGCACAAATGCCGYTAGGTTTAGGATGCCAACGCTGTAAAGAGGGAAAAACAACTCTCCAAAGCACTGTTTAGCCAAGGACGTGGAGAGGCGGACTAACTTGTTTTCCGGTCAGCGGTGTCACCACGGTGTCACCATCACTTTTCCCCGCCCCATCCCCTCGCCCACGCCTTCCCTAAGGCCACCCCCGGCCCCTCGAGCAGCCCCTCGCCGCTGTCCCCCCTCGGCAGCACCGCTCCAGCCGCGCTCCCCAGCCGCGCTCCCCGACATCTGCCCGCGCCCGTCTGATGCAACCACAACATCACCACGTGGCCACCCGCAGCTGTTCCGCGCCGCCAGCCAATGGGAGGCCGTTCCGCCACGCCGGGGGGCGGGCCCGCCCCGCCCTCTCCGCCCGCTCCTCTCCGATAGGGCATTCTGCGCGTCCATCAGCGGCGAGCGAGCCAATGGGAGGCGGCACCGCCCGTGCGGCGGCGGAGCGGAGCCGGGGCGGGCGCGGGGGCCGCAGCGGCCGAGGCGCCGCGCCCGCTCCATGGAGGCCGCGGCCGAGGCCCCGGGGGCGCCCGCGGCGCTCAGCTGCTTCTCCTACAACCAGGACTGCACGTAAGCGGGGCGGGCGCCGCGGGGCGGGGGGCGACGGCGGCCGGGCCGCGCCGGGCGGGGTTGGTCCGGCCCCGCGGCCCGGAGCGGGGCGGGTCGCAGCGCCCCCATGGCGCTACAGGTCCCCACAGGGATGGCCCCCGTGGAACCCCCCCTTCGCCACACACACACGGGCCGTGGTCGGAGTGCTTCATCCCGACCGGAGCGGCCCCGGCCGCCCCTCCGGACACAGCCGGCTGTCGGTGAGCACCCGCCACGGCCCCCGGCTGCGTCTCTGCGAGCCCGAGGGAAGCACAATTGGGAGCGACCGCCGGGCTTTGCCTCCCCCGCAGCTCGGGAAGCGTTTGGGGACGGTCAGAGCAGCGGCGTTCTCCCAGGGCTTTGTCTGCTGAGCGCTGTGCGGCCGCTTCGGAGGTGACGGCGTTGCCCAGGGCTACCAAACCCCCCCGGGAGGCTCTTGGTGAGCAGCCCGTGCCAGAGCACCGCCCCACCTCGGGATGACGCCCCGGGTTCCTTGGAGCCTCTCAGCTTCACACCCTTGCTAACCTGTGGTTTACCTGCTTCAATTTATTTAAGAACCGTTTCCAAGCGGGACAACAAAAACCTCCCGAAGCAGCGAGCCACACACGGATGTGGCAGCCGTAGCCTGGAGCCGGGATCGGCCCAGATCGTGGGGCACGAGATAAGAATCAGAGATATCAGCCTCACACCTGGAAACGCCGTTTCCTTTGGAGCCCTGCTTTGCATTAGTGTGCCCAAACAAAGAGTGCTTTGAGGGATGGATGTGGATGTGCTGCTGACGTGAACCTGCTGGTCACTGCTGCCAGCACAAACGCTGTGCATTGCTATTATGGGCTGGCTGCTAGTTTAAGAMCTAGATATTGCTGCTTACTACATCTGGAACTGGGCAGAGACAGCGCTTGACAAGACTCTGCCCACTACCCTTAGCAGTGAGAGCAAAGCTTCCACAGCCCAGATCAGTCACTGTGTCAGCACAGGTGGATCAGCCCCTGGCTTAAGAAACAGCCCCTTCTGTGTCCCACAGGTCCTGTCTGCATCCTCCCAGGCAGATCTGTACCTGTTTGTTCCTCCAGCAGCCACAGGGCCATAGGAGAGGATGAGGTTGCTGTCTCATAGGCGTACTTGCCTTCTGTAGGTTGCAACAGCCTCAGATGGAAAACTGAATTCCTGAGTTGCTTACTCTGTGTTATTTAGGTTGGAAACTGAAGTTGTGCCTTCACAGACTGCTGTGCCAGGAACTTCTCATTTCCTCTATGTCAGGGTTTAACCCCAGCCAGCTCCTTACTCAGTGAGGTGGAAAGAGAACCAATAGGGTAAAAGTAAGAAAATGTACAGGCTGAGATAAAGGCAGTTTAATAATTACAGCAAAAGCCACACATGCAAGCAAAGCAGAACAAGGAATTCATTCCCCACTTCCCATGGCAGGCAGGGGCTCAGCCATCCCCAGGACAGCAGGGCTGCATCACACACAGCAGGGAGGCCAAAGGCCATCACYCCAAATGTCCTCCCCTTCCTCCTTYTTYACCCACTGAGCCTGACACTGTGTGGCCTGGGATGTCCCTGGGGTCAGTTGGGGTCAGCTGTCCTGGCTGTGTCCCTTCCCAGCTCCTTGTGCCCCTCCAGCCTCCTCACTGGAGGGGTGAGGAGCAGAAAAGGCCTTGACTCTGTGTAAGCACAGCTCAGCAACAACAAAAACATCCCCGTGTTATCAACYCTGTGTTCAGCACAAACCCCAAACACAGCCCCATACAAGCTAATGTGGAAAAAAAMCCCCATCCCAATCAAAGCCAGTGCACCATCCATGCAGGGACTCCTGCTATCACCTGGAGGCCTTCAGCTCAGAACTAGCAGGTTTTTGCTTTCTCTTTGCAGCTCCCTGGCAATTGGAACCACAACTGGATACAGACTTTTCTCCTTAAGTTCTGTGGAGCAACTGGACCAGGTCCATGAAAGCAGTAAGTCTCCTGTTTCCCCGGGGAGGAATATGGACCAGCAGTGCTTTAAACTGGTGGGAATCCTTCACCTKTGTTAGAGTCCAGCTTCTTTTCCCCTGCTGTCACCCTGACAGCAGCAGTTTGTGCTGCAGCCCAGCATTCAGAGGCAGTTTCCCACTAGAATGTTTCAGGTACACGGGCAGGAGCCCACGGGCTTCCAGCACAGCTGCTGGATAACTCCCAGGCTTTTAATCCAGTGTGGTATTTACAAGCAAGATGTTTTTAACAGGTTTTCCATGTAAAGAAGGTCATTCCCAGCAGGCCTGCAGCTCTTAGCTGTGCTCACAGCAGCATGCAACACACACTTAACAGCCCAAAACAAGCCTGGCCTCGTGCAGCAGGGACTCCAGGCTGCTTTAGGCCAGAAGTGCTTCGGCTGAGATGTACTGAAGATAACACTTCCCAGCTGGATGTGTTCATCCCTCTCCAGTGGCTACAGAAGGAGCCTCAGCAATCAGACACAGCTGCCTCATCTGGAGCAGGGTCCAGGCTCCTTTCCCAGAGTCAGGCAAAAGGAAGCAGATCCCTGCTGGTGACACAGTCAGGGTGATGGGCTGAGGCACAGCTAGTCCCACATGACAGTTGTGGGGCAGCCTTTGTTCCTCCAACACAGCCCAGGCCAAACTGAGCATCACTCGGGGCTGGGCACACTGGAGATTGCAGTCCCTGGGGATTTAGGTGCAGGGCTACAGGACCATTGCACTGGTGCCTTCCCCATACAGCAGGAGCCATCCCAAACATGGTCACTGCAAGACACACCAGCCACTGTTTGCTTCCCCAGGGAGGCTGGGAGAAACCAGACACCACACACAAGAAACACTGAGCCACAGCCAGCTCATACCTTACCTCAATAAAGCCTTCACACTCCCCAGGAAACTCCCTGACCAAAGTGAGGGAGCTCCTCCCTTTATATTCCCTTCCCAAGGATAAAGGGCAGCTGGAGAGCCCGAGAATTAGCTTCAGCTGGGCCCTGCCCAGGAGAGAGGCAGAACCGCCTTCATTTCTGCCTTCAGGGGAAGGTTCTTTAACCCCTTCCTGCTCTGACCTAATCACTTTGTGCCAGGCATGAGAAATTTTTCTGAGAAACAGATGTTGAACACCTTAGCACTGAGCCTTCCAACCCAATCCCCTCTTGAGCTGAGTGTTGTTGCTTCAGTCAAACCGAGCTAAAGGCTCTGCCTTGCTCTCCTTGTGTGCCCAGATGAAATCCCAGATGTTTACATCGTGGAGCGTCTGTTCTCCAGCAGCCTTGTGGTTGTGGTCAGCCATGCCAAGCCACAGCAAATGAATGTCTACCACTTCAAGAAAGGGACAGAGATCTGCAACTACAGCTATTCCAGTCACATCCTGTCCATCCGGCTGAACCGGCAGGTGAGAGGGGTTATCCAGAGTTATCCCACTCTGGCTCTCTGCTGCTGTTGCCTTTCCAGCCAGGACCAGCCTGGGGAGGTTTGCAGGGAGACTGGGAGTGGGATTGGAGGGGTGGGTGCCTGTCCTCTCCTCCCAGCCCCACATGAGAGGGCTCTGACAGGAGCAGGAGGGCTGTGGGTGTCATCTGCCACCACTGTTTCCTTGAGGAAAATGAAGCCAAGGCCTTGTTTTGGTGGTGGATACACAAAGGCTTTTTGTCATCTGCTCTCTTGCCTATTCAGGACACAGCTCTGCCAAAAAACCACCTTTTCATCTTCCTCCCTCCCTTGGATTCCACATCCTGACTTCATGCCCACCTCTGCCGTCTTGGTTACAAATGAGACCTTCAAAGTTGGTTACAAAAATCCAGGAGTAGCTTGAACTCTGTGGAGAAGGCAAAAAGCTGGTTTCCAAGTACTGCTAACAGCCTGGTTTTGGTTTTCAAGGTATAAAACCCACTCAGGCCACTTAGAATGAGGCTTTTAGAGTGTTATTCTCTGAACTGACACAGCCTCATGCAGCCCTGAGCTCTTTTGGAGGATTTTAAGTCATCTCTTCTTTTTGTCCATAATTATTTTCCAAGTATATGCCCTAAGAAGCAGAGGACATTTTACAATGAAGAAATAAGCAGTCTGGGTAATTGTATATAATCAGCCTCTCCTCAGTTAGCAACAGTGAGACCTGCAGTGAGGCTCTCTGGGCTGAGCTTCCAGTAAAGCTGTCTTTGACCGGGAGTTCCTGTACTACAATTAAATCTGTCCTAAATTGATTTTTTTCACTTAAGCTTACAGTGAAACTGGCAAAAGAGAGACTTCCTTTGAATTGCAGATAGATGCATGTGTATAAAAATAAACTGGGAGGTTCTGCTGAGCAGATCTAGGAGATTAGTGTGAATAAAATGAGTTCAGGGTACTCCCCGTGTGCTGCTCTGGAGCTGCCTGAAGGTGATGCACGGTCCCAGTTTCTTGGCTGCATTATGAGCTTGAGTTCAAATCCTGGGCTGAGCTCATCCTCTAGCTGTGCCCCAGACACACCTGGAGGGATTTGAAGATGCTACAGATGTTTAGAAACACAGAATCATGGAGTCATTTGGGTTGGAAAAGACCAATAAGACCATCAAGTCCAACCATTACCCAGCACCACCAAGGCCACCACTAAACCCTGTCCCCAAGTGCCACATCCACACATCTTTTAAATCCCTTCAGGGATGGCGACCCCACCACTGCCCTGGACAGCCTGTTCAATGCTTAATAACCCTTTTCATGAAGAACTTTTTCGTAAAGTCCAATCTAAACCTTCCCARTTTGGGTAGGTTGAAGAGAAATCATTCTTTCAATCAACGTTCCAAGATATAAAGTGGTGGCCGTCRGATTGTCCATGTGACACTTGAACTCTTGCCTGGGCTGCTGTAGGAAAGCTGTAACTCCATTGCGAGTTCACAGAAGGACAAACCCCAGACAAGGCATTAACACAGGAAAATGGTGACAAATTAACCAGGAACAGGTCTCAAACAAAAGGTGCATGTTTCAATTTGATCTCTCTGTGAAAAAGTCCTCACTGTGCAAACAAGCAAATCCCTCAGTTGTTGTGAGAATTCTTAGTTCCAAGCTCCATGATAGCTCTGAAGTGTGTTAAGGTAAATCCTGATTTGCCTCAAAGTGGGGAATCAGGTTGTGCTGTGAGACTGCTGGGAAGCTCCTGGGTTTTCATTCATTGCTGAAGCCCTGCTGAGCTCTTTGGAGAAGTTTGAGGTGTTTATCTGGCTGTGTCCAAACCCATTTCAGCCCCCAAATACAGCTCAGTCATCTGACCTGATCCATGTGAAACTAAAGAACAAGCTGGTGAGCAGTAACATTTTGGACAATTAGCAGTGCCTTGACCCTGTGTAGCAATCACAGCACCAGCACCTTCTCTGAGGCTCTGTCTGTGTGCACAGTGAGGATAAACCCCATCCCACTGACCYTCCTGTGGCCACAGGGCTGCACAGAGGGCACCAGGGGTGAGCCAGCCCTCTCCAGCTCATGCTGAGCTTGTCCAGACCTCCGTTGCCTCTTCACCTCCCAAACTTTCCTGGATTTTGTCCCTGTGGGTGCCAGCATCTCTGGCTGCTGCTTTGCCATCATCTGGAAACCTCCCTTCACCTGGACATCAAGAGCAGCCCGTTCTGGGAAAGCGCATGGTGGCTTTGCCCAAATCAGCTGTATAAATATTCCTCTGCTTGCAAGTGGAGGGCTCTTACTGGAGAAAAGGCAAAGTCTTCCTGGAAATGCAAAATGGCTCTGACACAGCCCCAGATGCTGTGGTTAGCAGGAATAGAAGTGGGAAAGAGTTTGATCTGAGAGTAATGGTGGAGCAAGGCAGAGATTTTTAATGTGGGTGTTTCAAGTTAGTGACTAAGCTCCACATTTAGATACTAAATAAGTGGCCTCATTTCTAAAGAGGTGGAGGCTTCCTGTACATAGATTTGGGTGCTCCAGCTTCAGGATGGATGGGGTCTGGGCTTAGGCTTTTATTGGGATGTTTTCAGTGCCTCTGGRCACTTGGCACTAAGGGAGGTGAAGCTGTGCACTTGCTGGGCTTACAAAGCACAGCCCTTCAGCCAGACTCAAAGCCTGGTCCCAAAAAAAGCCTCTGTGCAAAAAGCCTCCGTGGTGACACGTCGGGATCTGGACCAAGCTGAGACACAAAGCTGAGTGGCCACAGTGGCCCAGTGCTGAGGGTACAGCATCAGGCTTCCCTTTTCCTTTCTGCCTTTCCTCCCCATGGCTTGGCAGCTCCTCGTGGCTGGCTGGATGTCCCTGACAGAATCAGCAGAAGAGCTACAAGCACCTGAACTTGGGAAATCCCAGCCCCTCAGCCAAGATGGTGCAAGGGTGACTGTCCCTGAACAAATGTGTCTCAGCTCTGTGTTCATGCAGTTCTGCAGCGCACATAAAGCTGAGTCTTCCCTGCTGACACCAAATGGGAAAAGGAACATTGTGCTGGACAGATGCATGAAGTTTAGCAGCAGTGGCAGGCCCAGCACCTCCGTGTTCTCTCCCAAATCAGGAAGAAGTCAGGGCAAAGGGCTTGTATTCCCATCCGGAGGCACACTGACCAGCAGGACTGCAGCCCCTCTGCTGCCAGGTCTTTGTGATCAAAAAGTAATTTGTTATGAACTGCAAAGAAGTGTTGGGGGAGGGATAGATGGCAGTCAAGGACCGTGGTGGAGTGTAACTCTGATGGGTCTTCCTGTTCCTGGGGATGGGGAAGATGTAGAGGAGCAGAGAAGAAGTCATGATGTTTTATTTTCTCTCTAAAGCAAGACCAGATACAAAACTCTCAACTAGAGTCATACAAACCCAAGTGTGAGAGGGGATGGAGAAGCAGAAGAGATCACGTTTCTGTTACGTTTCAGTGTGTGGGAAACTCCTGTTGAGTTTGTCTGACAGTGAAGGTTTGGCTTTGGGAAGTGTGGGAGCAGCAGCCAGAGGCACTGCTGATGAGGTTCTGTGCATGTCCCCGTGTCCTTGCAGAGGCTGGTGGTCTGCCTGGAAGAGTCGATTTACATCCATAACATTAAGGACATGAAGCTTTTGAAGACTATTTTGGATACACCTCCCAACACAACAGGTGAGCATGGGGGAGCTGTGAAACTGAGCTTTGTAGAGCCACAGCGTTGTGTTAGAATTTAAACCAGCCTGTGGCTTGTGTAGCCTAATCYAGCACTGGGAAGCCAGAAATGCGTGGAGGCAGTCAGTCAGGCTTGGAGAATCACAGAATAAGCCAAATTGGAAGTGTCCCACAAGGATCATTGAGTCCAACTCCTGGCCCTGCACAGAACCATCCCAACAATCCCACCCTGTGCCCAGAGTGTTGTCCAAACGCTCCTTGAGCTCTGTCAGGCCTCATGCTGTGACCCAGCTCTGTCCTGAGCAAAACCCTGCCCTGTCTGGAGCAAACCCCTGCTCTGTCCAGAGCAGATGCATCAAAGGAGAGCAGAGATGGGCAGCAGGTCTCACTTCCCCTTGGGGTCAGCTCCCAAAGTGATCACCAGGGGCAGAACACACAGCCAGGCACAGCACCRATCCCTGCCGGGGAGTTCCCGGGAGCTGCCACCTGATGTTAATCCATGCAGGCTGCAAACGAGAGGGGCAGGGCAAGTGGCTGCAGTGCAGATCCTGTGTGTGTGGCACAGGGTGAATCCGGCTTTCCTGCTGCTGGGAGAGGAGCTATTTTTAGCAGCAGAGAGGGAAGCTTGGCCRGGTGCCCGCGTTGCTGTGCCGTCCTGCTCGGGCTGCAGCATCTCTTCATGGCTGGGTGCTCGGGAAGTTGCTGATGTGCTCACGCTTGGCCTCGGGGCTTTCAAGGGATGCTCTTCCAGCAGCTCCCCTGACCTACTTCAGGTCTCACCAGATGGGCTCTCTGTGTGGATTAAACATGCTAAATGCTGCAAATATAATTAAAGTTTAAAACCTTCCCCAGAAGGCCCGGCAGCGGGATGGGCAGGGATACCCAGGCCTGGAGCTGTTCTGCAGAGGGGCTGGAGCATCAGATCATGGTTTAAGAGCAGCAGCAATCAGCCAGGGCAGGACTGGGATGCTGCAGATCACAGGCTTCATATGGGCTTAGCGTTTTAAACCCCTTTTACTGCAGCAGCTGTCATTGACATGAGCTGAGTGACAAGTGCAGTGCCCCTGTTGTCCCTGGGCCATCTGCTTTGGTCCCAAGCTTGACCCTGAGGACGGTGTGTCCAGTAGGTCAGGGCAGTCCAGCCTCACTGCTCTTTGGGCAACTTGTTTAGGAGTGGGGATCTGTGCTGGGGGATGTAGGAGCACACGGAAAATGTGCCACCCCCCTGAAGTGTGTGCCCTGGGCACGGTGACACCAGCACAGGCAGGACCAGGGTTTGCTGCAGCCGCACTGGCCAGTCACAGTGAGATCTCTGGCTGTTCCTGGCCAGCACCTGGCTCCTGCTCCAGCCTCCTCCACGTAGCAGAGGAAAATGCCCATGGTGTCCAAGTCGGTTGTTTTTCATGTGATTCATGTCAGGGGCAGGATTTTCACCAAGGAGGTCACAGTGCTTGTGGTGACATGTGTGCCATGAGGGCACATCTCGGGAATGACTGCAGCTTTGGAAACCACCTCATGTGGCTCCCCCAAAGCCCTGGATGTGCCTGGACCTGCTGGCCTGAGGGCAAGGCCAGGCTTCCTGGGCACAGTAGCATTTTYCCATGCTGCTCAAGGAAAACACCTGTGACGTGGCACTCCCAGAGGTGCCATCCTGAGCAGTGCCAGCCTGCCTCCTCCCTCCTGAGCCCACCACTGCAAGCACCAGCCCTCATCATGGCTGGGGGGCTGCTGACGGGAGAGGAGCATCTTCAAAGGCTGCCCGTGGCCCTGTGATCCTTGTTCTTTGTGTGTCCCTGAGGTCAGCCCAGTACACTCACATCTGTGTTTTCCCCTGGCCTGGTTTCCCGGCCGCCTCTCCCGGCCGGAGGAGCACAGGGAGCGGGTGACTCACCCCGGCGCTCAGAGCTCGCTTTGTTTAGCTCCAGCCTTCCCTGATCCTCTCTGAAAGGGCTGTGCTGATCCCCTCGTGCTGCCTGGGCCGGGGGATCACCATCCGGAGAAGGCAGGATGCTCATCCCACCAGCAGTCTCTGGGCTATCTTTGCCTTCCTCCTATGTCTCCCTCTTTAATTGCCTTTTAATTGCCTGCACTTTGCTGCTGCCGTGCTCCTCATGCCTCTCCCGGTGCGCCATCCCTRGCATGATGTGCATGCCTCTGGATGGATGGGGAGCGGATCCCTGGGGCCTCTGGCTGATCCTGCAGCTCCTGGCTCCGCTGCGGTCTCTTTGTTTGGTTATAAACAATGACCTAAAACGAGAGCTCCGGCCGATCCTTCCCCGCTGCTGCTGGGCGGGGGCCAGGGCCGTGTCCTGACACGGGGCTTGCATGGCACGGCACGTCCGTGCGTCTACGTGCGGTGTGTGGCTGTCCTGCTGGCCTGGTCGGGGACCGTGGCAGCGTCCCCGGTGCCTTTAACCCCGCGGCTTCCTCCGCACGTGGGATTAGGTGGGACCCCCGCCGCGGGTCAGGAAGCTCAGGTCGCGCCGGAGCCTGGAGTCGGGTTTGGGAGGGCTGCGAGCGCACGGATGTGGGGCAGGAAGCGAGCGAGGCACGTTTCGTATGTGACAGGATTCACCGGGCTGGATCCTCAGCCAGCAGCAGGAACGGGAGGCAGGAAGAGATGCTCTTTTCCGAGGTCACCTGGGGGACAAGCGGATGGATGTACCCACACACGTATCCATCCATCCCTGTCTCATCCTGTAATTCCTGCCCGCTTTCAAAGGAGCATTTGGGAACCTTTGTGCTCATGTTGGCACAAACCCAAATGGCTCTTATGGGGAAGAATTCCCCCTGTGCTTAAAATTTCGCTACGTTCAAGTTCCTTGTCAGCCGGAAACTCCCTGCACAGCTGGCGCATTTCCTTTGTCTTTCTCTGCTTCCCTTTTCCATTCCGAGCAGAAGGAAGTGGCACTGCCTTCAGCCAGGCTGCCACGGGGCTGCACCCACACCGTGCTGCTCCTCTGAGCTTCCAACCCGGCACCTGCACCCTGCGCCCATCTGGACGTGTCCAGATGTGCCTGGACAGGAGTGCTGTCAGCCCTCAGACCGACGCGTCCTTTGCTGTCTCATGCACCTACTCCTGCCTTCTCCAGGGAGATAATGCAGGGGGAAATCCCAGAGCGTGCTAGAAAGCCGGCTCTGGGTTCCTTGAGCTCGGGGACCGGGGAGGGTGGCCGGGCACAGCCGCCGTTCTGTCCCATGCCAGCAGATGTCCCCACGGCCGAGGCGTTCCCAGCGCTCCGCGGCCCCGCGCCGGGCCCGGGCAGCCCCGGAATGAGCCAGAGCCTGAACCCCCGCCGTGCCCCGCTCTGTCCTCCCCCCGCTCACAGCCTCAGCCGTGTCCCTGTCCCCCTGCCAGGTCTGTGTGCTCTCTCCATCAACCACGCCAACTCCTACTTGGCTTATCCCGGCAGCGCGACCAGCGGAGAGATCGCGCTTTACGACGGAAATACTTTGGTAAGTGCGAAGCTCAGCCTTTGGATACCGGCAGGGGCTGAAAACAAACAGAGCCACAGCAAAGCGAACGGGGCCCTTGGGAAGGATGAATAAATACACTCCACCGAGCTGGAGTTCAAGGGAATTGCCTGAGAGGCACATCTGGACGTATCCCCTTGCTCSGAGCAGACGGCTCTGAGATCAGGGCACGCATCTCCCAGCACAGGATATTCAGGGAAACGTGACCCACTGCCCTGCAGCCCAAGGGCCACTGCCAGGCTGACACTGGGGTTGCTCCGGGAGCGTCAGCAGCGTGTCCCACGGGAGGGATGTGACCAGCGTGGGTCAGGGGGGGTTGGAGCTGCTCCAGGCACAGCGCAGGACCCGGAGCAGCCGCTTTGCCACACCGTGGGCTGGAAGGGATGCCAGACCCAAAGTCACAGAGAGGGCAAAGTGTCCAAAGTCCCCTTAGGAAATCTGTCCCTGGCTGGATGCAGGGTCATGATTATCTGCTGTTTATGCCAGGGCTTTGGGTTACATAAGGCTGGTACAGCGGGAGCTGAGGATCTGCAGCAGGGGAGGAGCAGAACACAGGGAAAACGCTGCTGCTGGAAGAGGTGCTGCGAGGGCTGGGGCTCCCTGCAGGTGGTGTCACTGCAGCAGGACTTGCTGTGCAGCACAGAGAGTTGCAGGGAAGCCAGCTCTCATCCTGACAAAGAAGTGCCAGGCCTTGGAGAGGGTGCAGGCACAATCCCAAACCCTGGAGAGGCGGGGAGCTGAGGTTCTCTGCCCCTGAGGTGAGTGTTCTGTAATCACAGTGGCCGTAGTAGGTGGGGAATGAACTCAGGGCAGGGCAGAGATAAACTGCTGAGCACGTTGAAGGGTTACCATCAGCACAGGAGGATCCCGTGAATCCGTATCAGCAGGTCTGGATAGGGCGTGAGGCAGGAACGCCCTGCCCTCACACAGTCCAAGGACCAGAGTGTCCCTTTGCACTCACCTTGTGTTACTTTGTGCCCTGCAGAAAACAGCCTGCACCATTCCTGCCCATGACGGGCCTCTGGCCGCTCTCGCCTTCAACTCCACCGGCTCCAAGTTGGCCAGTGCTTCTGAAAAAGTGAGTGAGTGTGGCTGCAAGTACCCTCCCTCTGCCCAGGGCTGCATCAGCACCCCTGAGCTGCTCCTTCTTAAACACAGCCAGCACAGAGGGGCCGCTGGCTGGTCAGTGTATCAAGATCAGACTGAGCCCAGCTGGCAAACAGGAGGAGCCTTTGCACATCCTGAGTTTCCTGGGTGTGTCAGGGAAAGGGCTCRGGCTCCTTGGCCTGCTCCTACGTGATATTTCCATTTGCATTTTTTGCAGGGCACAGTCATTCGTGTATTTTCCATTCCTGGGGGGCAAAAACTCTATGAATTCCGGCGAGGGATGAAAAGGTCAGCTCATTTTTCTGGCGGTGACAAGTACGCAGAGGGCTCCCGGAGCCGAAATGTAAACACAGGGCCACAGGGCAGCGTCAGATCCTGGTGGCTTTGGCATCTTTTGCAGAAGGAAAACAAGAGCAGACGTATCAGCTCGAAATGTCACTGTGCCAGGCTGTGCCCAGCTCAGTGATTCCCTTCAGTGTGTCACAGAGCAGGGAACAGACGTGGAGTCACTCCATTTACTCTGTCCTTCCTTTTTTCTTATTTGAAATAATGAAGTCCCCAAAATTGTCAGAGACCTCATTCCTGCTGAACCCGTGCAGGAGATGCTGTTTGTATCCCACTGTTCAGCACTTTGGATATCCTCCCTGGTCTCTGCAGCACCAGAAGCTGCAATGAGGCTGGCACAGATGTTCCCTCCACAGGCAGCTCTGTGAGCAAGGACATTTCCACCTCTCTGGCTGTTTGTCACTAGCTCGAGGCTACCCCCAGCCCTGCTGAGCAAAGGGATTAAGGAATTGCTCAGTGAGCCCACAGGCTCAGCAGCAGCTGTGCAGGATGATCCTCACCATGGATGGGTCTCCTCCCTCCCCATCCAYTTCCCTGTGAGCCAAACCCAGCAGTTTGAATGAATTGCCATGGAGTGACCAGTCCTGTCCTTGCTCGGCTCTAGGTATGTGAACATCAGCTCCCTGGTGTTCAGCATGGATTCCCAGTTCCTCTGTGCTTCCAGCAACACAGAGACCGTGCACATCTTCAAACTGGAGCATCTCACAGACAGGTGAGGGATTAGCCTGGCTTAACCTGCCTGGCCCAGGGCTGTCTCTGCTTCAAAGGTCTGTGTTTACTCAGCTGCTCTCCATGTCCTCACCATGTACTCTCAATGARCAATACCAGCTGCAGAGTGTCTGTGTGTCCTGAGGGACTCACTCCTTGGAACAGCCACACACTGCACCCCTGCTGTCAGGCTCTCTGGCCCTCTCTGGGTTTATGAGGTGCCACTGTCCCCTGCTTTCTCCTAGTGCTTCCAGCCACACTGGTGCACAACGTACAGGTGCTCCAAAAAACCCTTCACCTCTGTGAGATGAGGATCATTTGGTCTGTCCCTGATGTTTTGTCACCCTGATCATGGTAACCCCACTGACACTGCTTTGTGACCCCCTCAGCCGGCCAGAGGAGCCTCCAACCTGGAGTGGTTACATGGGGAAGATGTTCCAGGCTGCCACCAACTACCTCCCTGCCCAGGTGTCGGGCATGATGAGCCAGGACCGAGCCTTTGCCACCGTCCGGCTGAACATCTCCGGACAAAGGAACATCTGTGCCCTCTCCACGTACGTACTGACCCTACTGACCTCTGCCCCCTGGGCCAGGCCAGCCTTGTCTCGTCCCCCTGCCTCAGAGCACGTGGTGTGGGTGCTGCTGTGTCTGCGTGTGTGAGGTTTTTGGCCTCGGGATGCTTTTCCCACCAGGATTCAGAAGCTGCCTCGGCTGTTGGTGACGACRTCGGATGGACATCTCTACATCTATAACCTGGACCCGCAGGATGGAGGGGAGTGTGTCTTAATTAAGAATCACAGGTAACTCTGCCTCCTCTCACACCTCATACAGAGGCTGATATTTTAAAAAATCAAGGGAAATCTCACCTGGCAGCACGAAATGGAGCTGCAGGAGCAAGAAAGTTAGAACTGAATTTGTGATTTGAGCTGCCTGAGCTGACAGATGTGGGTAGGAAGCATATCAGCAGGCAGGGACACAGGGCTTTTTGCAGGAGAAACCAGAGACATCTCAGATGCCCTGGCAGCTGTGGGACATCCCAGCTTAGACTGGGCAGGCTGTGCCTTAGGAGGTGCCCCCCACAGCAGAGCTCTGACCACTGTGGTGGCAGGAGAGCAGAGCACCTTCTCCAGATTGGAGTGGGTGCTGGAGAGCTTGCTGGGGGTAGGATGGTGTGGAGTGMCGCTGTGAGCTCCTGTAAACAAAAGCCCAGTGCCAAAGCAGAGGAATTTCTTCATGGAAGGGGTTGTTAAGCATTGGAAGGGGCTGCCCAGGGAGGTGGTGGGGTCACCATTCTTGGAGTTGTTCAAGGAACAACTGTATGTGGCCYTCAGTGCTCTGGTCTGAGTGACAAGCTGGTGGTGATCAGTCAAAGGTTGGGCTCGATGATCTTAGAGGTCTTTTCCAACCGAAATTATTCTGGGATTCTGTGAAAACAGAGCCTCGCCCGCCGCTGTTCAGTCCATATGCAAATCCCATTAAACACATAACCCCCCCGCACACATCTGGGCTGCTTGGCTCCAGATGTGAAGCCTTTGGGGTGGGGTGAGATGTAACATGTGCTCCGGGCCGGGAGGTGGCTGCCAGCCAGGAAAGTGCCAGCAGCTTTTGGAAAAGCCACAAAACAAAAGCACTTCAAAGCTGCGCTGTCCAGCGCGCGCCGCCCGCAGCCCCCAGCCTCGTCATGTGGGCTCCTCTGAGCATCAGAGGGCTGAAAAGGGCCCTTGGGTCATGAGTTACATTACATCATACAATATCTCTGCTCAAACTCCATCCTAAACTAGCCAGGGCTGCTTTTCCCATCTAGTCTGCTCCTGTTGGAAGCCCTTCGGAGCCCCCTCTGCGATTAGAAACACTGTTTGCCTTTGTAACCTAAAGCTTTTGTGGTCAATCTGTTCCCTTCTGTTCCTGTGCCAGCATTGTCCTCCAGCCGAAGTGGTGCTTTCCCTATCTCCTTCTTCACCCCCTGCTTTCCTTGTGGAGCACAATGCTCCCCTGTCCACAGCACTGCTGGGGCTGCTGCATGCAGGGATGGGGATGGGTGATGTGCTTTGAGGAGATGTGGATGCATGGGCTTGTTTTAGCTGGAGCTGGGGAGGAACAGGGATCAGGACTAACTCTTCTCCCCTCTCTTGATCTGTACCATTAGTCTGCTTGGCTCAGGAAAGATGGAAGAGAACAAAGAAAAYGACCTTCAGCCTCCAGTACCTCAATCTTATGCAGCAACTGTAGCCAGACAAAGTACAGTGCCTTCAACTTCAACCATGCCAGGTAAGCACCACATCTGCCCTTCCTCAGGCAGAAGCCACAAAACCACCTGGGGCAAAGTGGAAAGTGTCCCAGATTCCAAGGGTTCATCCAGGATCACCTCATGTGCGCTGCACACTGGAGCAGCAGGACTTTGGAGCTCACCTGGTTCATCCCCTGCCACAGAAACAGGCCAGGAGTTTTCTGCTCTGCTTCCTGGGCCCCTGTGCCAGCTGTGTTCCCTGTGCAGGGCTGTGCCACAGACAGGCCCAGGGCAGAGCAGGAACCACYGTTTGTCAGACAGCAGCTGCTGCCAGGTGGTTTCCAGGAGTTGTTACCGTGGGTGTAGAAGTCAGGGCTCACCGTTTCTGCGGTGAGATTGCCTCAGAGTCTCTGAAGCTGGTACACCTTGCACTAAACTGCTGCAGGAAAAGACTGGGTGAATCTCTCATATTCCCAAGTCCAAAATCCACGTACAAATGTAGATCTTACTCTGAAATTGGTGCTTAGGTTCATGGCAGGAGGAGGAAAGCTGCTGCCATGGGAGCTGACCATGTAGTTCAYCCATAATCCATAGTGTCCATGAAGACACCTTCCTCTTCCTTACTCCTTGAGCTCTGCCAGGAAGCCAGAGGAAGCTTTAGCAGTGCTAAAAAGGTGGTACCAGTGTCTGCTGCCTGTTTGCAGCCTCCTCCCACCCCTTCCTGCAGTAACACTTTGTGTTTTCCCCTGCCCAGGTTACTCGGAGGACGGCGGAGCCCTGCGGGGGGAGGTGATCCCGGAGCACGAGTTTGCAACTGGCCCGGTCTGTCTGGACGATGAGAATGAGTTTCCTCCTGTGAGCATTCGGGACCCCTAAACCTGCAGTGCAGCCCTCATGCTAAGAAGGGAGTAGTAACCTCTCCCAGAAGAGATTCCATTGCCCCCTCCTAGTCCCAGCTCACTGTGAAGCCTAAAATAACTGAATGGGTTCTAGGGACAGCGCCAGGAAAATGCCACCCCCACTAAACAGCAGCTGGGGATGGGGCAAAAATGATCAAACCTAAGTAGAGATAGATCTGAACAAACTTGCTGAATGGTGTTCAGATCCAGAGCTAACCTTTGTGCCTTGAGCAGATTTCTAATATTACCAGGAATAGTTTTAATTGGAACAATTTAGAAATAAAAACTTCATACCCCGTTGCATTTTCAGTCAGTTGTATTAGTTCATGGAATGCAACTGGAACATACCTGAACCTCACCAGCCTCTTCATTTCCAAGCTAACTGAGAAGGAAACTCCTTTTCCAAGTACAAAGATGAAAGGAATAACAGAGTTTTAAACCATTTTATGATTTTTATGTGGCACTTTCTCAGT
Source organism: Parotia lawesii (assembly GCA_003713295.1). Lineage (NCBI taxonomy): Eukaryota > Metazoa > Chordata > Aves > Passeriformes > Paradisaeidae > Parotia > Parotia lawesii. The sequence goes on from RAHM01000043.1 coordinate 2,532,288, forward strand.
TACCATTGGAAGGAGCTAGTGGATTTTTCAATCTGACTTCAGCCTGGCAGTGTCTTTCTGGCTCCTTTTCCTATTCCACACTCATTTATTAAGTATCTAACCCCTAATTGGACAAACGTTGGTCTGTGCTATGATCTGGTTGTAATCAGTGGTGTCTTCATAGCAGTAATGCAGCAGAACATTGTAATGGATTTCAGGTTGCAGCCTTGGCAGGCTTTTGGAATTCCTTACTTCATTTTTACATATCCTGCTGCTGGAGTTTTGCCTGAAAAGGAGGAAGTACAAACCTTATCCCAGGATTCGTTCCATGTGCTGAGCTGACCTCTGTGAGGCACCTTCCTCTGAGCTGATGCAAAGTGTTACTTAGATAAAAGGAGACTGGCTCATGACTCCCTTTGAGCCAACACCACCTGAACCCAGCTCAACTCACACAACCCTCCCTCAGATTATTTCTTTCCTTACCTGTAACATTCCCTGCTGCAAACTGGGATCAGGAATTTCCCACTTGTCCAGCTCCGTTACTGAAGGATATTTAAAATGTCTCCCTCTGTGTGCCCACGGAGAAGGTGATGGCCCAGGCCCCTGGAAGGAGCAGCAGGGACAGAGAGAAATCCTTTGTTTCCTTCTGCTAAACCTGCTCTTGAACTCGTGGTTTGGGGACAAGCAAATGCCAGCACGCAGGAATCACGCTGCTCCTGAATGAGGCTTCCTGCTGGGGCTGTGCTGGATGAAAGCAGCCCCAAACCCCTGCTGTACCACAGCAGGTGCTTTGTGAAATGAACTTTGATCCCTCCAAATCCTGTCATTAACCTGACAGAGCAGTGACATGTGTATTGTTAGGGAGGAGGTGGTGTGGGAAGGGAAGGCGCTTTCCAAAAATACTCCCTGATAGCGGTGGCTGAGCAAATGGAGCTTCCAGATAAAGCCCTTGCTCCTGGCTTTGGGGTTTGCCCCTCGCAGTGGGAGCACTCAGGATGTTTGGATGCTCTGGATTTCACTGAACTTGGCTGTTTTCTCAGCACTTGAGCTCTTCAGTCTCAGTGAAGGGGGTTTCAGGCATCGGTCACTCCTGTGTGGAGAAGGAGGGAGAGAAAACCTGACCTTATCCAACAAAAATGTTTTGACAGCGTTCTGCTTTGCGGAAACATGGGAAGGGTTTTGTTTGTTTTCCAGTGTGCAACAAAAAGACATTTAAAAACCTCAAAACTTGTGACAAAATGGAATATTCACCCGCAGCCCACGGTATGGCTTTGAACTCAGACATGGTTCTGGAGAAACAGCAGTGCTGAAACCCCACAGTTTCTCCCCATTTTGAAACCTCTTATCTTCCCTTAACCTCAAGCAAGACTTCAGAGGCTCAGCTGTTAAAGAGTGAGGAAAAACAGTTTCAGCTTGACATAAAATCTGTCAAACACTGCCTGGTCGTTAAGTGGAAGGAGGGACAGATCAGAGAGGAGATGAGAAGCCCAAGGAGGACTCGTAAAAAGTGGCCTCACAAGAGGGAATGTGGATGTTGCTGCTGCTGGTGCCAGGATTGCGGAAGGATCCCGCAGCAAGAGGTTAARCCAGTTCAGTGACAGCTCCTGCGTGGATGGGGTGCACTAAGCACTCCCAAGTCACTGCTGATCTTGGGCAGGAAGGACTCAGGTGTTACTGAGGGGGGCAGGGGGCTGAAGCCTTGGGTGTTGTGCTGGATATGCCAGGAGGAGGCTGCAGAGCCCTCACCSTGCGGGATCAGAAGGTTTTGTGGGGTGGGAAGAGCAAACGCAGCTCTGGCTGCAAAACTGTGGCAGTTCGGGCTGTTTTGTGGTCACCTGCCCGAGCAGCCACCCCTGATCTGTGGGTGTAGCAGGGAGTGAGGTTTCCAGTGGTGCTGGGAGCTGCTGGGGTGTGTTTTGGGCCAGGCAGGGCACTGCAGTTTTGGGGTAGTGCTGTGAGGTTTGGCAGAAGAAATTCAACAGGAATTTCTGCAAGCAGCACGGCCTGTGTGCACCTGAGGAGTGCAGCCAAGGGATCTTCCCAAAACTTCTGGCATTCAGTAGGAAAGGGGATTTCTTCCAGCAGGTTGGTCAGTGCTTTTCCAGGCATAGGTGATCCATCCTGCACTTGGCTGCAGGGCCCAGAGGGGAAGGCTTTATCAGGGGAGCCATTTCATTAAGTCAAGTGAGACTGCACACAGCAATCAGCTCTTCAAAGGCAGCTTCCCCTCACTGATACTCCATCACTCTTTAAAACCGTYTTCTTCCCATTGGTTTTTGGCTGCTCCAAAATGGTTTGGGCAGTTTCCTGTGCTGCCAAAGGATGCTGCTGCCTGTAGGAGGGAGAAAATCCAGGGGGATCTACAACAGGGCAGAAATCATGGGGTCCACATGCCCCTCTGCTGCCCCAGACCACAGATCTTGATAGGAGGAACCAGGCTGCAGATACATCTCTGGCTCTGTGGAACCAGTATTGGCCCAGATGTCTCCTGGCTGYTTGCTGGATGGTGTTTCCCTCATTCTGTGGCCTGGATGTGGACATTAATTACTTTACATGATTATTTTTTAACAGCTGGCTGTTAGCAGAGGAAAGGCCACAGATTTTCCAGTGAGGCTCTACTTGTAGTTGTGTTTCATAGGGGATGAGGGAGTTTGGCAGAACCTGGCTCTTGCACTTGTAGCTCAGACTGGCATTTTGGGCAGCTGGGGCTTGCAGGATTAGGCCCAGCTTATCAGTACATTATCTGAGGTCCCTTGGGAATTGTGCCATCCAGTGTCAATGCTTGTGCCTGGAAACCTGGCACTGATGGTCCTGGAGCTCGTGGAAAGACAGACCTGGGAGGAGGAGCTGGCAGAGACCCTCTACAGCAGGAGCTGTGGGGTTCACATCCCTCCCAGGTCACGTCTGGCAAGGCTGGAGCTGGRAAAGATCTGTGCCAGGGCTGCCCATGCCTTGTCCAGGAGCAGGGGCACATTTTATCCAGGGTCTCTGTGGCAGGAGTAGCGGATGGGAGGTGAATCAGGGTCCTGCTGCTGCCTATTCTTCTCTGCTCCTGCTTTACTCTCTCACTCAGAGGCTTTGCTGGTGTTTAGGCTGGGCTTTGCCTCCCCTAATCCTGTCTAATACATTGGAGTTTAACTCTGGGATCCATCCAGAGACCCTGGAGCGATGCAGGGATGCCCAGCACACACCTTTCCCTCCGGCCACGCCAGAGCTGAGCTTTGTGGGAGCACTTAGTGAGGCAAATGCACTTCACCCCAAATGACTGCACTCCCCCAAAGCCTGGCTGTGCTCAGCCCAGTGCCCGCCAGAGGCCACACTTATCACCGAGCCAGATGGTTCCTGTTCCCAGGACTGTAAATTTGGGGAGGGGGAGAGCAAATAAATAAACCTCTCACCAATCTGCCTTTGAATGGAAAGGAAAACACTGCGGGACGTCCCTCCCCCCGCTCCTCCCGTGTGCGTAAAACCAACTGGAAACGCTCCCTGGTGCTGGGAAAAGTAAGGCCCTTCTGTTTTGATTTTGGTAGATAATCTTGTGCCGTGGAGGTCAGCCGGGCAAGGCGAAGAGGTCGTGAGGAGAAGCAAAACATCTACGCTCAGGACAGCTGCTGGGAGGTGCTCTGGAAAAGCCAGGAGTTTCCAAGAACAGATCTGTGAGTCCYCGAGATGAGAAAAAAAGTATAAATCTAAGGTGGGCCACACTTTTTCCTCTGTGTAAGTGAACAGCTGGCCCTGTTAGCCCCTGTTTCAATTTGTGTCTGGGTGGGGTGTCAATGTACTGTATGCACATGGCTCTATTTAACGAACTCTATGTTAGAACCACAGTGTAAATGCTAATTTAATCAGATTTGTATGTAACCAGAATTTTATATACCCATTTGTCCCTTTTCTAATTTATGCTGTTTTATGTGTATAAATGTACTTATAGGAAGAGATATTAAACTTATGTATTTGTACAGTATATACAGACTATTTTAACCCAGGCGAAGTATTTTTGCAGTGATATTAGAGAAGATGCCATTTGCTATGTTGAAAGACAGAATAAAGTCACAGTCTGTCCCTGGCAGCTCCTGCTGTTCTTTTTGGGGCCCTAAAGGTGTCAGTCTGGATTAAGTTTGGGGAGTGGGAGGGGTTTTGGGGGCTGGGATGAGGGCAGCTCACCTGGGTGAGTCCACACAAGTCCTCTTATGGCCAACGAAAGATGTGGGTGTGTAAACCAGAATCCAGAATTGTTTCAGAACACCCTCACTCAGCTGCTGAGAAATCCCAGTGGTTTCTTAAGTTTCAGTTGCACCTTCATTTCTGCCTTCTCAGCTCCCCAGGCCTTTGCACCTGCCCAGAAATGGCCCCACAGGAGCTGTTTCACTCCATCTGTGCCTGCGTTGGGATCGGCAGGAGCRGCTCCTCTGCCTGGGGCCGTGATCTGCTGGGAGACTCCAGGGCAGGAACCCCTCCCTGACCTCCCCAAAACCCTGCAGTTACACCTCTCTCTTTCCTGCAGAGCTGATGGGGAGCAGCCCCAGTTCTCTCCCTGCCACCTTCAGGGAAGAGCCTTTCCCAACCCCTGGGATGGCACAGCGCAGTCCCTGAGCCCCAGTGTGGCAGCACGAGCTGAGCATCCTTCCCACACGGATGGCAGCCCTCAGTGACAGCCCAGGACCCCCTCCCTTCCTTCCTTCCTTCCTTCCTTCCTTCCTTCCTTCCTTCCTTCCTTCCTTCCTTCCTTCCTTCCTTCCTTCCTTCCTTCCTTCCTTCCTCCCTCCCTCCCTCCCTCCCTCCCTTCCTCAGACAGCTGGGTCTTGCCATGACCCTGCTAATGAACGTCAGCAGGCAGCTGGCAGGGCAGGTGCTCCATTCCCAGAGCGCTCCCCTCATGCCAGCCTGGAATTTTCTCTCTGCAGCCACCAAACTTCCAGGGTCTCTGCCCCAGAAGGGCTGATTGCTCAGAGGCTGTGCCTCATCCTCCCCTGCCTTGTGCTCCCACCACCCGCTCCTGTAAAGTCTCTTCTTAGGGGAAAACCAAGGACATTTCCCAAAGGAATCCTCTCCCAAAGCCAGCTCTCCCAGAAGGTAGTTTTAATCCAAGAACTGTCTCTTTCCCAGATAAAGTGCCCTACAAAAAGCCTTCCACATGCCCAGGGTCCAAAGGGGACCCTCTGTGCRCTCCCCCAGTCCCACATCCAGCTCACCACCCCCTTCCCAGCAYGGAGCAGAGGGAACCGCGGCCTCCATCTCTCCCCATGGCCAACCTCCAGCCTGGAGCTCACAGACACCAGCCTCAGGAAAGGAGCAGCCTGAGCAATTATTTGCTTACAGACAAAGCCGTGGTGTTCTTTTTCCCACATGGGGATCCAGTGTGGCTCCGTGAGCCCCACGGCACCGGCAGCCCACGTGCTGCACGTTGCAGCAGGGAATTGCAGCCGGATCCTGGGAATAATCTGCAACCGAGACGTTGTCTGCTGCAATGTCCTGCAGAGCTTGGGCGTAAGCCCTGCTGATGGCAGGCAGCACTGCCTGGTACTCCCTGGATGCCACGTCCAGAGGCTCCTGCTCCTGGATGTCACGGTCCAGGTTGAAGATGAGGGGGGGTTGGTGCCGCTCCACCGGCCCAGTGCTGCCGTCACAGGCCATAGCCCCTCCTAGGGAGGAAATGGGACAAAACCCCCGGGGTCACAGGGGTCCAGGGATCACCTCTGCACTCCTCACCCACCCAGCACAGCCCATTCCCACCCYGTCCCAGCTCTGAGTGTTCCTGAGGCCAGCCCCGGGCTGCAGCACCATCCTGCAGACACGGGTCGGCACATCCTTGAGTCTGCTCTTGCTTGAATTAACCTGAGRTGGTTTTCACCTGTATCTGCAGGGATCTAAGAATTCCAGAGGTTCTTTCCCAGACTTTACAGCCTCTGGTAGGGACACACTACCTGTGGTGTAGAACGCCTTGTACTGAGCCAGCCGCAGCGCCTCAATCTCACCGACCTTCCCAGCTGCGCCGCTGTTGGGGTGGAGCAGAACCTGCAGGAAGGACAGAATGTTCCATGAGATCCACTCCCTCCCCAGGTGAGCCACATCTCACCCCTGCACAGACACCATTCAGGCCCTGGACTCTGAGGAACCAACAGAGCTGTGATTGCTGAAGGGTGGAATGATGGCAAAAGGGCCTCAGGAAACACCAACATCTCCCTTGGACCTTCCTGGCCCAGCAGGAGCCTCCGAATTTACCTCCCAATTCTATGGGAAGAAAGTGATCACGAATGTGGGGGGGCTTCCAGCAGAGCAGGGCAGATTATCATAAAATCCCAGAATAGTTTGGGTTGGAACAACCTCAAAGCCCATCCCATTCCACCCCCTGCCATGGCAGGGACACCTTCCACTATCCCAGGCTGCTCCAAGCCCCATCCAGMCTGGCCTTGGACACTTCCAGGGATGGGGCAGCCACAGCTTCTTGGGATAATCCGTGCCAGGACCTCCCTACTCTTAAAMTTCAGAATTTCTTCCTAACACCCAATCTAAATCTCCTTTTACCCCAAAACCATTCCCCCTTGCTCTATCACTAAATGCCTGCGTAATATTTGGGAGCCAGGGTGGTCTCAGGTGCTCTGTGTCACCCAGCACCTCCCTGGGTGCTCACAGCTCAGCCAGCAGCGGGGACATCCAAGGGAGCCGAGCCCCAGCCTGGAGCCAGCAGAGCCACGAGCTGTGGGTGAGCTCATGCGAGGCAGAGGGGAAGGTGAGGTGCTGGAACATCGCTCCCACATCCCTCCCGTCCGTCTGACTCACCCYGCTGTGCGAGGGCTCCCTTCCCTGACAACAGCCTGACGGGCTGAGGAGCAAGGGAAGGAGGGAAGGGTGGGTCGAATCTCCCCCTTTTGTTATTTAGGACACTTGATCCACACAGGACGGCTTCTCTGGCACTGGGGAGCGAGGAGACAAGTGAGCTGGACACTCCAGCGGCTCCTCTCTCCGATAATATCTGCCGTGGAGCCAAAGCCTTCACTGAGGGATGAGTCACTTGAGGTTTCCTCCCCGGGAATTTGAGTTTAAAAGTGATTCAAGAAATTTCCACTGTGCTACGAATTAGAAACATCTGCTGGAGTTGTAGGCAGCTGCAGGGCCAAGTTTAGTAACAGCACTCGCAGCTGATGAGCGCAGCAGTGCCTGAGCAGGTGCCCGGCACGGAGCCCTGCCCCTCAGGGAACATTCCAGGCACCCCAGGCACCCAGAGGTGTCCATCCCACRCTGCCTGGCAGAGCATTCCAGGGAWCCCAGGCACCCAGAGGTGTCCATCCCACGCTGCCCAGTCCGGATGTAGCCACTATCTCATGGGACTGGTGGGAATCTCATCCAAGAAACACCAGGATTCAGGGTAGGGGGTAATTTCCAAATGCTCTCACTTTCCTTTATTGCCCTCYGTTGCAAGGTAAATTACTTGTCTAAAAATCACCTTTTGGAATTTGGTTGGATCTTTATGTTTTAGGGGAGAAATAAGAAGGGTGTAAAGTGGAAGAGGTGGTGCAGTGTGAGCCTGGTGCAAGGAGGAAGCTCTGCTGCAGAGTCCCCTTCTGCTGACACACCTCGGGCAGGATAAAAGAGCTCCAAAGCAGGAATCAGCAAATATTCAAGGCCCTGTGAAGCCAAGGGACCAGGAATTGAACCAATTCATCTGTCTCCAGCCTTAAAGCTTTGTCTACACCTTTAAACAGCACAGCTGGGCTGCTGCCAAGGGCACTCAAACCTCCCTTCCTACCAACAACCACGTTCCTAAACCTCTTAAAACCTCACACTTAGAAAACCTGTTATAATTTACTGCATGATTAAGGAGCTTGTTTTGATTCAAGAAACGTTCCCAGGTCTGTAACTCTTCCATTAATCCATGACTATTATTTTAATAAATAAAAAATAGAGAAGCGGGGGGAAAAAAAGCCTTTTCTCCCCTGAAAATTCATTGCTTGAACTTGGTGCTCTGGGCTATTCACATTCAGCTGATGGACAGAGGGATTTACTGCCCCTGCTACCCTCGGTGCTCCCTGGAGGACGTGGTTTATTTTTCCTGCCAACAGCCCTCGCTCTCAGCAGGACCTCGGTGTCACCCCAGCCCCGTTCCCGGCTGTGCCAGTGCCGAGCACAGGCTGRGACACTGGGACAGTGCCACCCGGGCAGCCCACACTGGGAGCTCCAGCCACCCCAATTAGGAATGTGTGGAAATTGRGCTTTGGAGTGAGCGAGGGAGCTGCTTTCAGGAGGATTTGTGTCAAGGGAAACCCTGCACGGGGGTCACTATCGGCCGCTCGCGAGGGGGGAGTGAGAGGCGGGGAGCCAGGAGGGGAGGGAGCGGGGACACGCCTGCTCCCGGCCACCCCACGGGGCTGTGTGTCCCCTCCCAGGTCACCCCATCCCATGGCAGTGCGATCCCACCCCCTGGGGGGAATTCCACACAGGAATGGCTGCGCCCCGACACCCAGCAAACCATTGATCCCAGCAAACCATGGCTGCCTGCAAACCATCATTCCCAAAAAAACACCACTCTCAGCACACCATTGCTCCCAGAAAACCATCATTCYCAGSAMACCATTGCTCCCAGCAAACCATCATTCCCAGGAAACCATTGCTCCCAGCAAACCATCATTCCCAGCAAACCATTGCTCCCATCAGCCCCCCAGTGCCCTGCTGCCAGCACTGCCCGTGCAGAGCAGGGTTAATCCCGAGGAGCAGAGTGGAGCCCGCTGGACACATCCCATCCCCTTCCCTGCTCCATCTCCCGGTTCAGCAGAGGGTTCCATAAATACAAAGCAAATACCAAACCCCTGATGGACACAGAAAGCAAATCCAAGATCCCGCTGGGAGCTGGCTTGCGGTGCTTGCAGGAGGGTGTATTTAAAAGCAAAAACAGGGTTTATCCATGGGACTGCTATTAAAGCCGCCTTTTTAAAATTCTTTTTCTTTTGATTCTGCAAAAAATCTCGTGCAACTCTGAGACAAACGTGCGGCCATCCTGCTTGTCTTGCAAACTGTGGGGTTTGGGGTTAAAGGAGCTGCCAGCAGCTGGTTGTTTGGACAGAGCTGCGGGATGTGGGGTGGGCTGTCCCACTGGAACGCTCTCACCTCAGAGATGGGAGGAGGAGGGGTTTGTTACACCTTGATCTGGTGTGATAAATAAATGGGTATAACCAGGTTTGAGCCTCTGGGATCTCCCCTTCTCCTCGCTGATGTACCTTTTGGGATCAGAAAGATGCTGTGCTGGGCACTGCAGGCTGCCACAAACCTGAGSATCCCCGGGCTGGAGTCTCTGGGATCACAGACACAGCTCTGGGGCACACAGGAAGGTGCCAAGATGCAGGCACAGGCATTTCCACCTCTAATCCCACACTTGTGAACGAAGCACAAAACCATCTTCATTAACCCAAAGCCCTTTTACCCTGACATCCCAAGCCCAGCCTGGCACAGCACCCGGCCGTCTCCAGCTGTCCTTCTCCTCCTCCAGGCCAGGGGCTGATGCTCCTGTGGATGTGCACATCACCAGTCCGAGCCTTTTTCCACCCCCACTCACCTGTTTTAGCTCAGGTTCCTGCTCTCAGGAGGGGCTGTCAGCGGGGGGTGGCTCTGCCTTACCTTGTGCCCCACATCCGACCAGCCAAAGAGAACTGGGGACACGTCCAAGCCATCGAAGCGCCTGTTCGGGGGCAGCGCTGCCCCAGCCAGGGCCACCAGTGTGGGGAAGATGTCCAGGACGCTGGGGAAAGAGGGGACTGTCATCAGAGCAAGGAGTGAGAATCCCTGAGGGTCCCCCCCAACCTCACCTGTGCCCCACATCCCTCACAAGAGAGCTCCCAACAGCTGAAAAGGCTGAACCCAGCTCTGGCCCTGGCAAGCCCTGGCTTCACACCCCTTGCACGCCCAGCCAGCTGCTCGGGTTCAGTCAGGATGTGCCTCCCCCCGTGCCTGGCAAACCCTGCACCCACAGCCCCTCCTGAGCCCCCTGGGCACGGGAAGGCAGCACAAAGTGCCAGCACGGGGGTTTTCAGGCCAGTGCCAGCAGCTCCCGGAATGCGGTGTGGCTGCTGCAGGGTGCACAGGAACCGCCGGGATGGAACAGGAGAGCGGAGCTGCTCCGTGTCCCACTGACCCCTCAGCCTCTCCAGCCTGTGCAGGGCCTCGGCCACAACAGAGCGCCTGGGACTCGCCCCGGTCCTTCCCGGAGCAGAGGGACACAGGGAAGGGGCAGGTGACCCCGAGTCCCGCTGGCTCYGTGGGGATGCAGAGAGGGACAGTCCCTGCTTTCCCACCCCCTGCCTGTGCCCCGGGACCCTGACTGTCCCCACCCGCCACATCCGTGTGGTGTGGAGGGGCTGCAGGAGGGCTGGGATGGATCACCCAGCCCTGCTCCCAGCCCTTCACAGCCTGGCCACAGGCTCCCCCTCTGCTGGGATCTGCTGGATCCCAGAGGGGTCCAGACTCGACTCCAGTGGGATGGGAACATCACATCCAATCCTCACCCTCCACATCCCGTGGGGCACAAGTGTCCGTCCCCCTGGTGCCACCAACAGCATCCCTCCCTCACAGATGTAGTCAYAAGGTGACCCCACATCTCTAAAAGGAACCATCCACACCAGGGTGTCCCATGGCCCCAGGGGACAGCGGGACATCAGCGTGGCCAAGTGACACATGGCAGCGCTGCCCTCGGGGACCAGGCTGTGGCACAGGAGGTGGAGGTGACAGCTGGCAGTGCAGCCGACAGGGACCCAACCCTCACCCCTCTGGCTACAAAACCCCCTTGCCAGCAGCTCTGAGGGCTTGCCTGGGGCAAGGAAATTGGTAGAGGAGGCAAAAGCACCAGGAATTGGGGTCACCGGGGTGCTGCCGTGCTCCTGCCACCGTGACCTTGTCACCATGGTTCTGCCACCACCATGGCCCTGCCCCTGCGTGTCTCCTGCCTGGAGTGCGATGGCAGCTGCATGAGCAGAGAGAGGAAAGAGCCCTGGGCTTAACAGCCCCCGGCTCTCCCATTGAACGAGTTTTAATTCAGCTGCTAAGAGACAGAGAGAACAAATAAGAACAAACACTGCTGCGAGGCAGCCCCGGCCGGCGCTCACCGAGACGGCCCCCACGGCCAGGCCGGCGGGGAGGTGCCCAAAAACATCCTGGCTCTCCACTGCAATCCCTGCAGCACCTCACTGGGGGCACAGCAGGTCCCCYAAAACAGCAGCTCACCGGGGCAGCCTGTCCCTGGTCCCACAGGTGCCCGGCACCCCCAGGATCCAGCTCCCATCTCAATGCATGTGGATGCTCCCAAGCAGCCCTGACCCAGTGGATGGGACCTCTGGAAAGCATCACCAGGCTGGGAGGACAACATGATTGAGGGCAGAGGTGGTTGAAGATTCTCCCAGCCATGGGCAGGTGTAATCCATGGAAAAAGGCATGAAAAAGAGGATTTTGGTGGAAGTTGGCATCAAAGCCAGCGGGCACATCCTGGGAGCCAAGCTGGGGAAGCTGTGCTTGAGGGAAAGGGAAAGCCCCACTGCCACCCCCTGCCCTGCCAAGAGAGATTTAACACATAAAGCCACTCCAGCATCCTGCTGCTGCCTGAACACCAAGGGAAAAGGGCCTGGCAGTGCCCAAGGACAGCAGCTCCCTTCCTGCGAGACAATGGGCATCCTGACACCCCGGGCAGGACGTGGTGGGAGCACTGCCCTGCCATGGTGCTGGGCATCCCGGCATCCCAAGCACGACGTGGCAGGGAARCGCTGCCCTGCCTGGTGATGGCAGGGTGCAGGCAGCTGCAGCAGCTCCCCACACCCCAGCAGCTCAGCCAACCTGCCCAGCCCCACGCCGCCGGCACAGCCAGGATGGTGCAATCTCCTCCTTCACCACCCTCCTGACCTACTTCTTCCGTGCCCTACTTCAGGTTGGGGCAGGGAAGGGCAGAAGCACAGTGGGTGGCTCTGACAATTAACTATAATTAAGAAAAGCAGACAAGGCAGCTTTGTGCAGAGCCTGGCGTGCAGGTGCTGGTCTGTGGCGAGGCATCAGCGTTTCTCTGCTGGCTGCAGCTCCCCGGCCCCCGGGCACGCTCACCCTCGCTCACCCCTACGCTCCCTGGCCAGGCAGGACACGGAGCCACGAGGTCCYGGGCAGTCCCAGCAGCCTCTGTGCCCGAGCCAGGTGTTTCCATAACCCCAGGGGAAGAGGAGATCCGTGCGGATGGGTAAGGCCTTCCCCTGCCCAGCCCTGGCTCTCCCCGGGGATCCCACCAGGCTGAGGCCCCTCTGCGTGTGCACAGGGCTCCCAGCCTCTCCTGCACACACATTTCATTCCCTCCCCAGCTTCTCGGTCTTCCCCATCAACTGGGGGGATTCCAATGTCCCTGTTGCACACGCTCATCTTTGGGGCTGTCCCCGAGGGTGACAGAGGCACAGAGAAAAGCCACCTGTCCTGTGAGCACCTCCCCGTCCCTCTGTGTCCCTCCACATTCCCTGTCCCACCTCGGGCCACGGCTGGGACCGCAGTGGTGACACTTTCCTGAGCATGACCCATTGCTCACGCCCCCCAGGCTGGCTCTGTGCTGCCCCTTCCTGATGCCAGGGCATCACCCTGCACAGCTGGGCAYGGCCCCGTGGCAGTGCCAGGCTCTGCTGTGGGGGACACCAGCCRTGCTGGGACTCCTGGGGAGCTACAGAGTCACTTTCCAAGCACCTGGAGTGCTGCACGTGCCTCTGCTGGATTTCTAGATTTCCAGCTGTCCAACCTGTCAGACTGGAGCTGGGAAATGCAGGAGATAAGGTCTTTGATTAGATAATCAGAATTCCTGGGCTTGGAGGCAGGGCTGCAGGGAAAGGCTGGTGGCACAGGGGGATGGGGACGGGCACCGACCCTGCACGTGCTGCCCCAGCTGCCCGAGCGGGCAGGGGCTGGCAGCTCTGCCCCRTGTCCCATGGCAGGCAAGGATTTGGAGGTGAAACCAGGGGGTGCTACGTGTGCCCCATCCCCTGYGCCAGACACCAGTGACTCAGCTTATACCTCAAATCTTCCCCTGCCTGCAAAAATCCAGCTCCCAGAGCTGCCCTCGGGCCGTGGAAGGAGTGAGTGTCTCCAGCTTACCTCATGGACCTTAGAAACACCCAACGCTGCCCCAGGGCCCACCAGTCAGGACGCGATTCCAGCAGCTGGGACATTCTTTCCCAACACCCAACAACCCTCCACCCCCATCACTCTGTGTGCTTCAGGGATGAAAGGGGACAGGGCATCCCAATGCCCGACAATGCCCCCAGCCCCACCACCCTGACCCCCACAACCGCGGGGAYCCATCAGGGATGAAAGGGGACATTCCCCCCGCCCTGCCCCAGCCCGGGCCGTGCCCCACGCCCCGCTGCCAAGGAGGGCTGTCAGGAGAGGTGCAGGTCCACGTGGAGGGGTGCAAGAGCTGCAKGGAGAGGGGCAATACAGACCCTCCCTGCCGCCCTCCCCAGCGAGGAGGGGCGGGGGGCAGCAGCCCTTGCCCTCGCTGCCGCCGGATCCCGGCCCGGCCGCATCCTGCAGGCGCTGCCAGCTCCATCTCTCCGGCCAGCCCTCCCCGCAACCGCACCCTCCTCCACATAAAGCCATTCACAGACCACAAAGCCTGAGCCTGCTCCTTGGTGGGGAGAGAGAACATCGTCATCTTTTAATTATCGGGAGGCCCTTGGCCACCGCGGCCAGGAGCRCACGGAGCCCGGTGGCTGCGAGCGCCAACCCTCCAGCCTCACAAAAAGCCCTTTCAGCTCCTCTCTGCTGAAGCATTAAGTCTTGGGAGAGGACAAAAGTACAGTCTGGCACAAGGCAGGGAAGAACCAGTGCAGGCAGCTGCTGCTGCCAAAATCCAGGTGATGACCTGGGTCGCAGTGCGGGGAGGGGGGATCCTTCCAAATGGGGCCGCCCCYCTCCCCGAGGGGCTCTTACCTGAGCAGAGCGTGGCTCGTCCTCCTGGCAGGGACACGGCCGGGCCAGTACACCAGGGCTGGCACCCTGTGCCCTCCTTCCCAGGTCGTCTGCTTGGCTGAGCTCCCACCTGCAGGAGAACAGGGCAGCGCTCGGCATCCTGCTGCTACTGGAAAACCTCCTGACCCTGTAGTTTCCCTGGGAAAGGAACTCTGCAGGGCAGAGATGGTGTAAATTACCCCAAAGGAAGATGGTTTCACTGGGCCAGGGAAGGGAGAGCTACAGGAGTTTTTCAGAGGGAAAGGGAGAAGAAAGGGGTCTCAGCTGGGCACTGGTTTGTGTTYCTCTGCTGCACTGAGTGATGAGAAATGCAGTGGCTGCCAGAGCCATCGCATTTCCATCCACTTTTGATGCCAGGTGAGAGAATGGAGCAGGCAGGAAATGCAGGAATTTATTCCAGGGGCTTCTGTCCTCTGCAGGGTTCAGCACCAACAGCCCCCTCCCACCTGCTGGAAACCTGCCTCATTAAAAATACCATCCTGCTAATAACCCTGCTGCTGGTTAATGAACCTGATCCATCGTTTCCCTGACAGCACCCAGTGCACGCCTGCTCTGCCCTTGGATTTGAGATGYGCAGGGATCTGCCCAGTCCCTTCCTCTGCCTGGAGTGCTGAGCACTGGGACTGGGGCGCTGAGCACCAAAATTGGGGTGCTGAGCCCCGAAATGGGAACACCAAGCATCAAAACGGCTTGGAAGGGTATTGGAAAGCCTCTGCCTTGGCTGCAGCCCAAAGGGCCYCAGGCAGCTGGAGGGGGAAGGGGCTGGGAATGGGGCAAAGAGAAAATCCCAACGCGATTCACCGAGCAAACTTCCCAGGAGCAGCCTTTGTGCGCTGCCTTTCAGCGTGCACATGGCAACGGCACTCGCCCCGAGCCATTTCCTCCGGGCACAGCCAACACAGTCCCAGCGCCGTCCCCAGCCCGGCCCGGCCTCTCCAGGAGTCGCTGCCTGGTGCCTCGGGCTGATCCGTGCTCCCGGACAGTGCTGCCGTGCCCACAAGGACACGTGTGGCACAGGTGCCACAAGGACTGGCCCAGRGAAAAGGTTTCTGACGCTGGCACGGACCAACCCCGATCTCTCCCACTGCCCACCCAAACTTTTGGTGTCTCCCCCCTGCCCTCAGACACCCCAGGAAACCACAGCAATTACAGCAATCAGTATCAATCCCCATCTCTGCACATATGTGAAAAAACTCATCCTGCACTCCTGGGTGCATTTCCAGGGTTTTTCCGTGCATGGTCAGGGGTCTCTGGAAGGACATCAGAGGGATATTTCCTGACCAAGCCACCCCAGCACCTCTGGCTGGTCAGGTCAGAGCAGCTTGGGAATGAGGTCACATTAACACTTTGGGAAGTAAACAGGGCTCAAACACCCAAAACCAACCAGGGAATTTTCTCCAGAGTGGGGATGATGCAGCCCTGCTGCTGTGGGGACTTTCCAGGCTTTCCAGGAAAGCTGAACTGTGCATTCTCGTGGCGAGATGAAAACCTTGGTTCCACCACACACACAGCAGGTCCTCAGCACAGGGACACCAGGTCTGGAACTTCCCCAACCTGCCTCAAAACAYGCCCAGCATCACATCCCCAAAATGTTTCTCTTTTCCCCCAGTATCCCCCCTTGCTGGACCCTTGTCACTGAGGTGGGAGAAGAGTTTTTGGGGTGGGCTGGGGGCTGTGGGAAGCACAGAGGAAGGGGGAGCACACAAGGATACTCTGCTCTCTCCCCAACTCCAGTGACCACCTGAAACGAGCGGAAAACATCCCTGGAATTTGGGTTGGACCCTAAAACGAAACACTGAGCTACAGGAAACGTATAGAAACATACAGAAACATATAGAAACATACAGAAACATATAGAGCCGGGAGCGGTGCGTCCTGCCCTGCCCTCCCACTCCTGGGGGGTTTTCCCTGCCGGGGAACAATCCCCGGGGCTGGGAAAGCCGAGCATCCCACCCCGGCAGCCCCGGGCGGTGCGGGCAGTGCCAGCCCAGCCGGCAGCAGCCCGGGCCGGCTCTCCAAACATCCGTGCAGCCACCAGCCGAGGGATTTCCGAAGTCACCCTGGCCGCCAGTGTTTGCAGCCAGCTCGGAGCGCTCTGCCAGCCCGACCTCCTCCCCAGCCTCCACCGCAGGCAGGAGGGGCTGGGAAGGGGCCGTGTTTTCCTTGCCTGTTCCCGAACGCCGCAGCCTCTGTACCATCTGCTCGGGCTTGTGACCGTGGGTTGCTCAAGAGCAACAACCCGGGGCCGTCAGCGGGGTTTGTTTACTAGAAAATTAAGGTTACGATTCCATCCCGGGGCCAGGCGAAGGAAAGGCTCTGGGAAGGGGACGGAGCCAGCGCAGTTTGCCCAGGGAAGCGGCCGCGGTCCCACGGCCGGGGCGTCAGGAAGCGGAGGAGGAAGCCCCTCGCTGCTGACCCCGGGCAGGGGCAGCCGAGCCTGGCACGTTAACTCCGCGTAATACAAGCAGAAGTGGGAAACGCCTGACTCATGAATGTTTCTGGCCGCCCCGGCCGAAATAAACCCACCAAGCAGATGGCTTGGCCGGAAAAGGAGGAAAGAGTGAAAAAAAAAACCTCAACAAAAAAACCCCAACAAAACGGTGGAGAGAAAGAAAAGCA
Organism: Parotia lawesii; assembly: GCA_003713295.1. NCBI lineage: Eukaryota > Metazoa > Chordata > Aves > Passeriformes > Paradisaeidae > Parotia > Parotia lawesii. The sequence continues at coordinate 2,548,857 of RAHM01000043.1, forward strand.
AAGTCCCGGGGTGTGGGGAGGGTGGTGGGTGCTCTGCTCCGGGCGGGATGGGGCTGGGGGCTGTGAGACCCTGATGGGGCAGATGGCAACATCCCATCTCCAAATCACCACTCACCTCAAGCTCCGGGCTAAAGGGGACCCCAGCCCACACCCCGCAGCAATTTTGGGGGAAACTTGACTGTTTGAAATGAAAAAATTGTTCTGAGGTGTGTTCAAGCCCAGGGCAGCAGCCAAGGAAAGGCTGGGGGTGGAATGCTGCCCATGTCCCCTCGATGGGCAGTGAAGGGCTTTGTGGAGCAGCCCCCCCGTGCCCCACGCTGCCAGGTTACCTCGCTGCCTCTGCCAGGCACCCACGAACGGCCCCAGGCGTCCTGCCAGCTCACACTTCTGTGCCCAGGGGCCATTGTCACCTGCGAGAGAAAGAAATGTCCCCATGAGAGACACCAGGACCAGAGGGGACACCTCCACCGTGGCAAGGACAAGTGACCCATCCATCCCTCCCTGCCACCCCTGTGATGCCTCCCCACACGAGCAAGAGCAGCTGGCTGATGGATTTTGGTTTTTAACAGTTTGTTTGCAGGGGCTGAGCGCAGGGCGAGAGGCTGGAGTGCCGCCAGGTCAKGGCAGGGGGGGCACGGTGCCACCAGCTTTGGGTGTTAATGAGCGGCCGAGCGAGCAGTTCCTGTCATCAGGAGCAAGACATCCTCATTAGGGAGGCTGCTCAGCRACAGAGAGCGGATCTGGGCTTCTTAATGAACGAGGATTTGTGGTTTAATGAGTCACGGCCCCACCGCTTCAGCCCCGCAGCCGAGGGGAGTGGCAGGGTGGGCACCCAGCTGAGTGGCCACAGCAGCCCGGGACCCCGGTCCCCAGCCGGGACCGCTCCCCATCCACAGGGCAATGGCAGCATGGAGGGCAGGGGACAAACACAGGTCCTGCCCCACCCCAAGGCGCAGTCCCCAGCGTCACCCCCAGCCCCAGATTTCCTGCTGTACCTGCAAACCACAGGAGCGTGTTGCCCTTCCCGTGGCTGTCAGCGACCTCCTTTATCTGTCCCACCAGCGCATCCATCTCGCTCAGGGAGGCTCCGTAGATGCCCCTGCCCGGAGCGGGGGGCAGCGGGGGGGTCAGCGGGACGTGCATATGGGCCAGGGCCAGGTAGAGGAAGTAGGGGCGTCCGCTGTCACTGCAGGGGACAGAGGGACAGTGTTCAGCCTTCCAGGGAAGGCAGTGGCAGGAGGTCACTGGGGTGGTGGCACTGCTGAGCCTGGGGACACAAACCAGCGGCCCTTCTGCCCCCGCCTGTGTCGCAGCTCCTTGGGGGAAAACACCCCACGTGCATCACCCAGCTGCAAATTCTCCAGGCACCCACTGCCCTCACAGGGAGGAAGCTTGGCTGARCTGAGCCTCTCCTGCTCCTACTGAAACCTCTCCCCATTGTCCCCGTGTTGTCAGCTGTTCTCCCACTTGGGACGGACTTGCCCCTTCCTCCATCTCCAGTGGCCAAACACTCCACACTGGTGCACACCCACACCTCCCTCCCCTCTCTCGGGAGGCCCATTTTGGCCCTTTGTCCCCCTCCCCAGCAAGTGCCCGGCCTCGCTGGTGATATGGGTAGAGGATGGGCCACAGCAGGATGCCCACGCCACCCTGGGCACGGCCTTGGCAGTGCCACGCAGCCCCGCACAGGGAGCGCGGCACGTTGGGCCGCCGTGCGCTGCCCCGCTGCCTGCTCGCTCCTAAATCATCACAGGACACGTCCTGTTTGCTTGTTTACAGCTATATTTATCTGCTCCGACGAGGCCTGCTCTTCCTCAGGGACCTCGGAGGGGAAGGGTGGGATGGCCAGCGGCGGGGAGGGGCCGGATCCCGGGGACGTGTCCCTGCCCGCGCACGCGCCCGGCTCCGGCCGCCCCATCGCTGCCTCCTGGCAGCTCTCGGGGCCCTTCCAACGTGCGTCCCAGCACTTCCTTCCTCTGCCCGTCACCCACCTGGGTGGAAAATGAGTAAACCCCATCCTGCCCGGAGCTGCTGCATCCCCCCCATGGCGCTGGAGCCCCGTGGAGGGCCGTGTCCCCCTGGCACCCTGCCCATCCCGGCAGGACGCGGGGGTTCAGGAGAGCTCATGTGCCCCTTGCAAATTGCCACTGTGAGAGCTCTTCCCATGGGATGCCAGAGACCCTGGAGCAGGGAAAGCCGCTTCTCCCGGCTTGCATCCCGCTCGGGAGCACCACTCCAGTATCCAGATGGGCTCATGGATGGCTGTGATGCTCAGCTGAACGCCCCTCTCATCTGCCACACGGACACCTCGGAATTGTCCTGCAGATCCAGCAAACGTTTAATCAATAACTGAAGACAGGAGTCCTTGACTTTTGCTCCCATGCTCACTTGTGCTCGAGCAGTGCCACGTCTCACTGTCACAAATTGCTCAACCTTGACTGGTTAAAAAAACACTGAGATGGCAAATCCGGTGTTCTTTTGTTGCCCTGTAATGAATGAGTCAGGCAGGGGAAAACTCGAATAAGCCATCAAAGAGAAGGGGAGAAAAGGCAGGCACCTGCTTAATCCTGTTCTCCACGAACGCAGATAACCCCAAAACACTTCTGGGAGCTTAAAGGTTTTTCCTATTAACCCAGAGCTTACACACTTGGTTTCACAGCCAAAGAGCATCCTGGCAGCCCAGAGGGCTGTGGGTTTGGTAGGAGAAGGGGTTGCTGCTGCCCCACAGCCCGGAGCCTGGGTACTCTCAGCATCCCAAACGTGGCCAAGCCACCCCACGGCAAATAAGGGATAAACTACAGGTACTGTGCAGCAAAACGGCACCCAGGTTTATAAAGAGCCATTTCCCCACAGGCTGCTCCCTGCCCAGCCCTTCATTCAGCTCTGTTACACAAACCTTATCCCGAGAACTCCCCTTCCCCGGGCCTGCGTTATCCCGGGATGCAGGCAGGGGATGGGCTCAGACAGGGCTGCTCGGCAGCGCTTCCTCTCCTCACTCTGCAGGGAGGCATTTTGCAAAGTCACAGCTCGTAATCCGCCAATAATGGGGATTAAAATTACACAACCCGTCAGCAGGGCTCGGGGGCGTCATCCGGAGGAGCCACTCTGCTCCTCGGGGACAAACACAGCCGGGTACCTCCTGTTCTGCGGGGCTGGGGGAGGCACATCCTGAAGCCCAGGGATCTCGGAGTGCTTTATCCTCAAAATAGGTCCAATCTCACACCTGGGGCGTGTTCAAACACCTCTGGGTGCTGTTCTGGTCCCACCCTGGGCACCATTCAGCGCCTGCTCACACGCCCCTGCCAGCACTTCACACCCATGGAGGCACCCCCACCACCCCACTGCCACCTCCACCACAGGGATGCAGGGATGGACAGACGGATGGCAGCGTTTGCCTCCCTCCCATCCCCACCAGCCTTGACATCATGCACGTTCCCCCCAGGAAGGAGGCACAGCCCCACTCAAAGGCTTTGACCTCCCTCAAAACCGGTGGTTTTAAAAACACACGACCCCTTTAGAGGACACCAGGGCAGCCTCAGTGCCTCCTCCAGCGGGAAGCCAAGCCATGGACACCCCAAATCCGAACCACGGGGCAACACCCATCTCCCCTGCTGCGGGGGAGTCCTGCAGTGACCCAGGAGCTCTCCCAGCCAAGGGGACAGACAGGGGACAGTGGGTGGCCCTCACCTGGCCCGCTGGATGAATCGCGCCGCCTCCTCCGCGTAGCGCGTGGCCAGGCTGCCGAGCTCCACGGGCTGCTGGACGATGGTGATGTTCTCGAAGAGAGGCAGGGCAACCTCCGTGTAACAGTCCTTCCTCGCCTCCCTGCTGGGAACGGCCACCCCAGGCTTGTCACGGAGCAGGCACGGAGCCTGGCTGCTCTCCTGGCTTCCAGAAAGCCAAGGAGGGGACAAGAAAGGGAGCGGTGCCGATGTTCCCATGGCACGGGGTGCTCCCAGCCCGCGCCCCGCAGGGGGAAACCGGCTGCACAGAGCACAAGGAGAGGTGACCACAGCCAAGGGCAGCCCTCAGGGCTGGGGACACTGCTGCAAACACCCACCTCCCCGTGCCAGCACTGGAACCCGCGTGCCCCGTACCTGGCGGCGGTGCCGTGCCGCGGGCAGGGCGGGCAGGGCGGCAGGTTGTAGCCAGGGGTGTCCGTGCAGCCCATGTCGTGGCTGTAGGGGATCCCAAAGTAGTAGTCGAAGCCTGAGAGGCAAGCGAGGGGGTCAGCGGGGTCAAGGTGACCACAGGGCCCTCGGCCCCTCCCCGCTGGCACTGCCCTTACCGCGGGAGCTGGGGTGGTGGCGGCCGTGGTGTCCCAGGTGCCACTTGCCTGCGGGGAAGCCACAGAACATCATTTCAGAGGTGACACAGCTCTGGCCGCCGCCAGCCCTCACCCACGAGGTGCCCGCAGCGCTGGGGGCTTTAATCAAGCTACAAGAAAGGCTCCTTGTTTGTGCTGGCCGCGGTTCCAGAATGCCGTCTATTTTTGCAGAAAACCCAGAAAAAACGCATAAGGTATCTCATGCCTGTGCAAAGCGACCGTTTCCAGCCTTAAAAGGCTCTTTCATGTGTTTGTGTTCCGAGCAGACGGCTTCCCAACCCCTCCCTAGCAGCCAGCTTCATCCTATGACCCCCAACACGCGCTTGCTCCCACCAAACGCGCCGATCCAAGAGGGAGAACTGCAAAAACTGGGGGGGAATGGAGGAACTGAGGGATTTTCTGCCAGCACAACAGAAGGAGCTTCAGGTGCAGAGGGTTTGTGCCGGCTGAAGGGGGACCCACAGTGACAGGAGGGTGCCCAAAGGCACGGGGGCAGCAGCACTGCCCGTGGTGTGGGGTGCAGGATGGCAGAGCCGCCGAGCCCAGCCCTGTTTGCTCGGGAACACCCAGCACATTCCTCGTGAGGTAAAGCAATTAGAGATTAAATGGAGAAGTCTGGATTTCCAGCAGCGCCGTTGAAAAGGAAGATTTAAGCTTGGCATTGCAAAATCCAAGGGAGATGTGTGAAATCTCCCTCACGTGATCCTTCAGATTCTCCTTTCATCGCCAGCATTTCACCCAAGTACCTGCAGCCCCTCCTCTGCCAGGGCATCTTTGTCACCCCCTGCCACCTCCCCAGCTGCCCCCTGCACTCTGGGCATTACCTATAGCCCCCGTGCTGTACCCAGCCTCCCGCAGGACCTCGGCCAGGGTGGTCTCGTTGAGGGGGAGGCCCCCGAGCGAGGCGATGGCGAAGTTGTGGGTGACCCCGTTGCGCACACCCAGGCGCCCCGTGAGCAGCGAGGCACGGGACGGGGAGCACGTGGATGCAGCCGAGTGGAAATCCACAAACCTGCAAAATGAAAAGACCCTTCAACTCACAACACCCTGCGTGCTCTCACACTGCCCTGGCCCTCCCTGCTGCCCTGCACACTCCCCCTTTTGCTCTGGGGATGAGGGCAGGGAGTGGGAGATGAAGGTTCCAGCAGGGATGGATGGATCTGCACCCCAAAGTACCAGGCTCTGGCCGCCCTCCCCATGCACCCAAACCCACACCAATGAAATCCCTTCGCCTGCCAGTCCCACAGGGCTGAATTCCCCTTTGCTGCAGGACAGAGTAACCAGGGATGCTTGGAGAGGGCAGGGAAGGGGGACAGTCATTACCTTGTTCCTTCGGCAGCCAACTGATCCAAATGCGGGGTCTCCTTCGTCTCTGCCCAGTTGGCGCCCAGATCGCCCCAGCCCACATCATCTGCCAGAATGACGATGAAGTTGGGCTGCCCGCTCACCACACAGGGAGCCCAGAGTCCCACCAGCACCAGGGCGAGGCCCAGCACCGCCCACGGGGACAGGGACGGGGTCTCCATGGTGCCACACGGCCCCTCCCGCCCGCGCTGCGGCACCGGCGGCTTCGTCTTCCCCAAACTCCCTCTGCTGTGTCCCTGTGGATGCAGCTGAGCCTTCCACGGGCTCTGTCCCTTCCTCAGCTGGTCCCGTGGGGCAGGGCCGGGGGCCGGGGGTCTGGGTTTGCTCCCTTGGCTGCCGACCGAGCTGCGACACCTCCTCCGTCTTTCACACCCAGGCACAGCCGATATTCCCGAAACTGGCGCCAGCAAAGGTGTTATTCTTAGAAGTCAAAAAACACCCTTTGAAGTCACTGTCACCCTATTTATATCTTTCCTTCCTTCCTGGTAAATATCTAATTAGACACCAAACCGAAGCGGCATTTTCCCCTCCAGGAGCGGGTTCGATCTGCGGCGGCGGCTGCTGCTCTCCCCTCACCGCAGCCAGAGGGATGTTTGTGCCCAAAAACGGCTCCTTCCCTGCAGACTGAGCCCCTCGGCCTTCAGGTGGGGAAGAAACTGCTGGGGTTCTGTCAGTCCATCCTTCACCTCCTTACAGCATCCCCTGTGCAAGGGAAAGAAACAGTCAGGGAGTGCTCCTGCACCCCAGCCCAGGGCAAAACACCTTCCCCAGACACCAAGGCTCTGCCTTTGCAGTTGTTCTGCTGCCTGCTTCACAATGGCTCGACTGGAAAGGACTGGGAACAAGGAGTGCTCCTTCCCTGCACCCGCTGCTCAGGCTGGGATGGTTTCCCATGCTCCTGCCATTCCATGTTCCTGCCACCCCGTGCTCCTGCCATCCAGCACTCCTGCCATCCCATGTTCCTGCCATCCCATATCCCTGCCATCCCATGTTCCTGCCACCCCATGCTCCTGCCCATTCCATGGTCCTGCCATTCCATGTTCCTGCCATTCCATGCTCCTGCCACCCCATGCTCCTGCCATCCCATGCTCCTGCCATCCCATGCTCCTGCCATTCCATGCTCCTGCCACCCCATGCTCCTGCCATCCCATTTTCCTGCCATCCCGCACTCCTTCCATTCCATGTTCCTGCCATCCCGTGCTCCTGTCATCCTGTGTTCCTGCCATCCCGTGTTCCTGCCATCCCATTTTCCCGCCATCCCATGTTCCTGCCATCCCGTGCTCCTGCCATCCCGTGTTCCTGCCATCCCGTGTTCCTGCCATCCCGTGCTCCCTCCCGCTTGCCAAGGGCTGTCTCCCGAGTGCTGCAGGGGGCACAGCACCACGAGGGGACATGCAGGGCTCTGCCTTCATTTGTGACAACTGACAAGTGTCTGAAGCTCATTGCCTAAATTTAGTTGTGCCCCCTCTGTCCCACGGCTGCCAGAGCAGGCAGCACAGCCCAGCTGCCGGAGGGAGCTGCTCCCAGCGGGGAGGAGGCAGGAATCCATACAAACCCAGAAGGCAAAAAAACCCCAGGAAAACCCAGGATTAAGCACATCCAGCTGCTTAGGGCAGGATTTGGCTTCCAGAGATGGAAAGGTTCAAGGACAAACCCCCCAAAGACCAATGGCAGAGACGGAGCTGTGGCAGAGCTCCACGGAGCAGATGGAGCTGTGGAATACGATGTCTTGAACACAAAGTTATGGCCAAAGGGGGATGAAGCCGCAGAGACCTGCCAAAATCACGCTGGGTCCTGCACCAGGAGCTCTGCCCTGGCTGTGGGGATGCTGTGGGGATCTGTTCCTGGGTTGAGGATGGCCAGGACCCAGCTGTCCCCAGTTGGTAACACAACATTGGGGCAGGAACGTGCCATGAAGGACGCAGCTCCCATGGGATGGTCAACACAGCCAAGCAGGACAACATCCATTAAGGCAAACCGAGAGGGAGAGCAGAGAAGGCAATACTGGGAAACAAAAGAGAAGAACAGGACAGGAGGAGGCAGGAGAGGGAATACGATGAGCCCCATCTGTAGGCCAAGAGGTTTGTAGCTTGCAAAGTAAATTATTCCCAGGTTTTGCTGTTCACATCTTTAAAAGCTTTGGGCTGTCACTTGGATCAGCAGCTCCTGGGCTGTCAGCAGAGCATTGCAGTGATCAGAGATGTGGCTCCATTCATAATTCATAGCCCAGAGTGTTAATTTATAAAGCCTGGAGGCTCTCGGCACATCAGCTGACGGGGGTGGGCTGTGCTGGGTCATGGGGCTGAGCCGTGGGAGGGGGCTCAGCTGTGGGAGAGGCTGCTCAGCCCTGCCCCAACAAAACCCATGAGCTCAGGTCCTGTTCAGCACCCTCCTGCATCCCCACAGCTCCAGCCATCAAGATTAGGTCTCTGGATATGTTTCATGGCAGCTAAGTTGCCTTTATTTTCAAAACAAAAATTCCTTTGCAATTTCCTTGGATTTCTTCATGGGTGGGAACTTGAAAGGAGCAGCCCTGCTTGGGTCCTGCTCAGGGGCTGAGCCCAGCTGGGCCAAGGACAGCACAGAACTGAGCCACCAACTTCATAGGAACAGCATGGTACCAGGGAGACCTCAGCCCCATCCCCGTCCCCTGTCTGGGACTCTCCACAGGGCAATGGAGCAGGATATCACCCTGTGCTAGAACTGGGGTTTGGTGGAAAACGAAGCACCAAAGTTGGGCTGAGCCCCTAAGGCAGTTGGTGTTCAGGCTTCCCGGGAAGACACGCCACCTAATCCTGCCCTCCGGCACCTCCGCTGGCACCCAGCAGCTCCCGGGCCCCTCCCAGGCTGTGCCAAATCCCAGCCTCTCCAAACATTCCAGCACCATCCCAGACCCCATCCCACTCCTGAGGGGTGGCCCTGCACCCCACAGCGTGCCCCAGGGACCCCCCAGCTGCACCTGCAGCCGCACGGAAAAACCCAGCAAACCTCAAAAGAGCCGAACCCACAAACCTCTGTCCCTTCCCTTTGCTTTGGGGAGGGATGCCAGGATGACACAGCTAACAAAAACAATCCAAACAGTTTTCAAAGGACACTCTCTCCTCCCTAAATTACAGGGAAAGTCACCCAGGGCTGAAATTCATGCATTAGCATCAGACAAAACTTCTTGATCCCTGATGCTCAGACGCTGTTTGAAGGCAAGGCGGAACACAGCCCGTGGAACGTCCACATCCAGACCACATCCAAACCCCGGCACAGCGTGAGGCCATGGCTTGGCATCAACTCCGCTGCACTCTGAGCCCTCTCTGACCCTTTTCAGCCCAAATTCCCGGGTGAGCCCGGGCTGTGCTGGCTCTGGCCCCACCCCACGCTGTGCACATCCCCCTGGAGGAGGTGGGAGCCTCCCTGGGATAAATCCCAGCCCCTGCTCACCACTGCACCGGGACCTGCAGCATCTCTGCTCCCCTGCAGCTCTGCTACAGCCAGACCCACCCAGAGCTGACCGACCAACTTTTAGCTATTTTTGCAAAAATAAAAATGACTCAGGACAGATTCCCCAGGCTGCCTGTGGCAGGAATATTGCGGCACCTCACCTTGTGCCAAGCAGGAAATACTGCACAGGTGGCTGCAGCTGGATGAGCTACCTGGGAGGAATCACTCCTGGGATCCAAGGCCTCTGGATCACCGGCGTTGGCAGCGTGCTCCTCGACTGGACACGGCACACCTGGGCATCACAGCACGCACCTTGTACCAGGGGATGATTAAACAAATAAATAACCTGCCTTTTGCATGCCAGGCAAGGAGCTTCACAGGAACCCGGAGAGGTCCAAACCAGATAAACCAGTTTAGAAAAGCCCCAAAGCCTCTCCAAGCAGGACACCCCAGGGCTGGCCCCAGAGCAGAGGAGGGGAGATGCCTCTCTGGGATGTCACCACTGGCAGTGCCACCACAGAGGGGTCACCTGCACAGCGCTGGCAGTATCTGTCATGTATTTATTACACATTAACCAGAAAGTTTACGAATCTTGGGGCCAGCATGATCATTTTCACATTTTTCACATTCTTTCACATTTTCACGCCTGAAAAATGCAAAGCAGTGGCTGGAGCCCAGAAAAAACCTGTGGCCCTTCGAAGCACACCCAGCTGTGCTGAGCTATCCCCTGCCAGCTCCCAGGGCTCACAACCCACCCGGGGTGTCCCAGCTCTGATCTCCAGCCCAAACCCGCCCTGGTGGCCCTGCTGAAAGCCCCAGCAGGATCCCCATCCCGGCCACGAGGAGCAGGGAGATAAGGACACAGCAAGGGATGAGAAATTCAAACCAGAGCGGGTACCCGCTGTTATCCAGGACCACGCCAGGAGCTCCCAGTGTCTCTCCTCATGCCAGCTGGAAAAGTCAGGGAAACTGAGGCAGGCAAGCAGAAGTGATGGCTCAGGCTCTGCTGACCCCACAGGGGGATGGGGACATGTCCCCACGGTGAAGCTCCTGGTGCTGACCCCACTGGGGGATGCCCAGCCACAGCCTGGAGGGGATGGATGGCGGGGCAGACAGGCTTTAGGGGGCAGAAGAACAAATCTATGTTTTGTTTGCAATTTAAGCTTGCAGAGATTTTGATTTGGGCAGGGAAGGGCAGCAGGTACCTGGTGAGGAGTCTGCCCATGGGGCAGAGGGGGCAGGAGCTCTGTCTGCCCCAGTGCTGACATGTTTACCAGCAGAGCTCCATTCCCAGCACAACCATCCYGACAATGCTCTGAACCGAGTCAGGACTTTATTCCAGGAAAAAGGTTTTCKGCTGGAAGAGTTTATACTAGCTCCCCTCACAGAATAAGCAGCACCGACAAAAACATRCTTCTGCAGATTTACCAGGATTTCTGCCAGCTCCTGGGACAGGAGAATGTTTTTCACCCAACTCACTGCTGGGTCTTTCAGAGAAAACATTTCACATGCCGAGCAGGGCTGGGCAAACCCCAGCAGAATAAATGAACTGGAAGTCCCTGAGCCATCCGGCGGCTCAGCGCAGGGGCCCACGCTCCCCTGCTCTTCCCAGCCCGCCCCGTCCTCCAGCTCCCGGCTGATTTATGCCCACAGACAGGACTCCTGCTCTGCTTCCCCGTGGATTTCAGAGCCCTCAAACACCAGCCATGCTCCCGGGCTGCTGGAGTTCCCGGGATGATGAAGAGGCACGTCCTGGTGAAGGCGCTGCCAAGCACGGGACGGACCCGATGGATGTGCCGGGGAAAAGAATCCCGGCAAGGCACAGCCAAGCCAAGCAGCAGGGAAATCCCCCCAAAGTAGGCAAACTGTATGGGGGGAAAAAGGGTTTTACAGTGGGGCTGGGAAGCCCCGGGTTGGAGAGGCTGCAGCCACCATCCCTGTCCCCCCACAGGGCCCCTCCAGCCCCCATGGCTCCCCAAAGCCTTATTGCTCTTGGAAAGCCCAAAGGAAAGGAATGGGAAGGTGAGGCAGAGACAGATGCAAAGGACTGACAAGAAATACCAAGGAGCAAATCGCTTTGGGTTTTTCATGCCAGAGATATTTGCATTCTTATTTCTCCCCTGGAGGCACAAACCTCTTTTGTTGTCCCACAACCACTTGCACTGTCGCTGCCAGGAAGAATTTCAGCACGGGGAGGGTGACCCATTCCCAAGGAAAAGCCTGTATAACGGGATATTGGCTCTGTGAGGCCAGAGCGGTGATCACCCTTTATCTGTACCCCTGACGGGCAGGGCGTGGATAAAGGGCAACCACCTCAAAGGTTCCCTTGGAGGAAGGGGTTTTCCTGTGGGACAGGGAGATTGAGGCTCTCAAGGACACACAGGGCACAATCCCATAGCTGAATACCCAGATTTCTGATGGATTTCTGATGGATTTCAGCTTGTTTAGGATGGGACTGTGAGGAGTGAAGCTGCTGAAAGCACCAGCACTCATTGGAGGCAGTGGCTGTTGGACCAGCATTGCCAAGAGAAACCAGCAGCAGCTTTCCCAAAGTTCCTGAGCAAAYGCAACAGACAATTTGCCTCATTTTGGGGAATTTGCAAAATTTTGTCCCAGCTACCTCCTGCCCTTGGCTTTGTTGTTCCACTGGCAATCCCTTTGGGACAAAGGAAGGGAAAAGCAGCAGAAGGGACTCTGGCCAAACCAAACACAGCAGCCCTTGCAGTGCAGGAACATTTTAACCTGGGTACTTTTTCCAGGGGTATGAACCAGGATCAGCAGGTTCCACATTAACCCAGAACACTGTGGTGGGGTCCTGGGCCAGCACAGGGGGCAGATCCCAGGAGAGCAGGTGAGGAGAGGTGTGGTCACCCACCCACTCTGACCCCTCTGCTGTTCCCTGCAGGCAAAAGTCACTGGCCCACAAGTCACAACGAATGGTGCAAGACTCCGAATCCTCCTGGCAGCACACAGAGAGCAGGAGCAGGATGCAGCAGCAGCAGTGAGCTGARCCTGCCAGAGCTCCAGGAGAGTTTGGACAATGCTCTCAGGGATGCACAGTGTGGGATTTTTGGGGTGTCTGTGCAGGGCCAGGAGTTGGACTTGATGATCCCTGTGGGTCCCTTCCAGCTCGGGATGTTCTGTAATTTTAGGATGACTGAACCCCTGCTTCCTCCCTGCCCGTCCCTGTAGGTGGTGAGTCGGTCTCTCCTGCTTTGTTTGACTCACAAATCCCTGCTTCTTAAGCTTCCTACATAAGGGACATGTTTTCCCTTAAAAATGCAACTAAGAGAGTTGGTTTCTCCTAAATTGCAACTAAGGGGAATGTTTTCCCCTTAGAATTCAACCAAGGGACATGTTTTTCCCTACAAAAATGCAACTAAAGGAGAGGTTTTTCCCTAAAAAAATGCTACTAAGGGAGTTAGTTTCCCCTAAAAATGCAACCAAGGGAGATGTTTTCCCTAAAAATGCAACAAAAGGGCACGTTTTTCCCTAAAAGTCCAACAAAAGGAGATGGTTTCCCAAAAAAATACAGCCAAGGGAGATGTTTTCCCTTAAAAATGCGACTAACAGAGATGGTTCCCCCTAAAAATTTAACTGAGGGAGGAGATGTTTTTCCCTAGGAATGCAACTAAAGGAGATGTTTTCCATAAAAATACAACTAAGGGAGAGGCTTTTCCCTAAGAAAAAAAAAATGCAACTAAGGGTGATGTTTTCCCCTAAAAAAACAACCAAGAGAGATGGTTCCCCCTAAAAATTCAAGCAAGGAAAACGTTTACCCTAAAAATGCAACCAAGGGAGGTGTTTTCCCCTAAAATTGCAACAAAAGGAGATGCTTTTCCCTAAAGATACAACAACGGAGATGGTTTCCCCTAAAAATGCAACCCAGAGAGATGTTTTTTCATAGAAATGCAACTAAAGGAGATGTTTTGTCCTGAAAAATACAAGTAAGGGGCATATTTCCCCTAAAACCGCACCACGCACAGCACGCAAAGCTCGGAGGGGACAAACACACCGTGCCACCCTCAGAAGCAGCACCGGGGGGGGGTCCGGCATGTGGTCCCCGCATCCCACCGCTGCGAGCCCAGCCCGGGGATGCTCCAGGCACCGCAGCCCGGGGATGCTCCAGGCACCGCAGCCCGGGGATGCTCCGCACCCCGCTCCGGCGGGGGCGGCCGGGCACCTGCCGAGCTTCCCGTGCGGGGCAGGTGCTGCCCGGGGGCTGCGGGGGCTGCGGGGGCTGCGGGAGCCCCGGGGCCGCCGCCGCGCTCCGGCCGCGCTGCACCGCCCCTCCCGCACACGCGGTGCCGCCGCTGGGCGAGCCGGGCCCGGCGCCGCGCACATGGGCGCTGCGGAGCCGCCGGCGGAGACCGGCTCCAGCCGGTATAAAAGGGCTGCGAGCGAGCACCGAGCAGCAGCAGCCGCCGCCGCGGGCAGCGGGAGCAGCAGCGGCCGGAGGCCGGCGGGCAGCGGGGCCGCCTCCTCGCCGAGGGTCGCCCGCTCGCCCTCCYGGGCCATGGGCAGCCCCTGACCCCGCCGCAGCACCGGGTGAGTGGGGCTCCCGCCCGGGGATTCCCGGGGARCTGGGTGGGGGAGGGCTTTGTTTCCCTTTTTAACATTTTTTTTTCCCCTTTTGGGGCTCTTTTTAACATTATTTTTTCATTTTTCCAGCGTTTTCCTTCCCCACCTCCCCTCGCCTGCATCCCTGTATTTTTAGCCCGCGGCCCCGGCGATGCAGGAATCAGGGCTGAAATGTTGGGAAAGTGATGCAGGGAAGGGGGGGCCATGCCGGGCCCCTGCGCTCCGGCTTCTTCGTTTTCAATTTTTTCCCCCGCCATCATTATTTCTTTTAACCTTTAAATGTACAAAACAGACGCCCAGGTTTGCGGTTTCGCTGGGTTGTTTTTCCTTTTTTTTTTTTTTTTTTTCCTTTCTGTTCCCTAAGCGCGCTTCCTTCCCGATCTGCTTTTTCCCCCCGATTCCCCGTGCAGTGACACAGGAATTCATGGCAGCCCCGTCCCCTCTCTCGGGGGCTCTCCAGGCACTTCCCACAAACTTCGGGCGGCCGCCGGGGGTCCCGCCCGTGCCCCTCGCCCTGCCCGGCTGCAGCAGAGCCCGGCGCGGCAGCACCGCAGGGATGCAGGAGCCCACGCCTCGCTCCATCCCCGGCAGAGAGGATCCCCCGGGAGCCGCGCACCCGCCATGCGGCACCGCAGGAGGGGCTCAGCGGCGTGGGGACCCCCCCTGCTCCGCTCGGGGACCCCTCGCGTGGGCTCCCAGCCCGGCCGAGCTCCCGCGGGGTCCCGGTGCCGGTGCCGCGCACTCGCCTGCTCCGCCGTGCGAAGTTCCCGGTGGGCTGGGGCGGCGCGGCCGGGGCCGCCCGGGCTCCCTGCGCCGAGAACGTGGTGCCGAGGAGCCGAGTCTAAAATGGAGGAGGGAAATGCCCGGTGGCTGCCGGGGACGGCGGCGCGGGGGGAGCGCACGCCGGAGCCGCAGGTCCGGGCGGGACGGGGCAGCACACGGGGCGGCCGCCCACGGCCACCGCTCGGTGCCCTCCCGGGGCGGCTGCGGGGACCCAGCGCCGGGGCTTGACCCCACCGTGTCCCGTGCAGGTGTGCGGTGGTGACTCTGGCACCCCCCACGCGGCTGTGGCGGTGACCCCAGGACTGTCCAGCCCCCCCGCCCCCGCCCAGCGCACGCGTGGCGGTGACCCCGGCACTGTCCCCCAGCACAGGTGTGGCGGTGACCCCGGCACTGTCCCCCAGCACAGGTGTGGCGGTGACCCCGGCACAGCGGACCCCCCTGCAGGTGTGGCAGTGAGCCCAGGACCATCCCCCAGTGCAGGTGTGGCGGTGATCCTGTCACTGTCCCCTTGCACAGGTGTGGCGGTGACCATGGCACCCTGCAGGTGTGGCAGTGAGCCCAGGACTGTCTCCCAGTGCAGGTGTGGCGGTGATCCTGTCACTGTCCCCTTGCACAGGTGTGGTGGTGCGGTGGCCTCGGCTCAGCTCCCCCCCCCATGCAGGTGTGGCAGTGACCCTGGCATTTGTCCCCCTGCACAGGTGACCCTGGCACAGCGGACTCCCATGCGGGTGTGGCAGTGAGCCCAGGACTATAACCCTGGCACTGTCCCCCCCGTGTGGGTGTGGCGGCCACCCCAGCACAGTGTCCTCCCCCTGACTGTGACACCGGCGCTGCCCCCCTGTGCAGTTGTGGCAGTGCTGGGGTTCCATGGGGAGCTCCATGTGGGACCAAAGCCACCCCTGCACACCCGCAGCCCCCGGGTGACACGGGGCAGGGTGGAGGACACCCCGTGTCTTATGGGGTGATCCCCCTCCAACCCCCCCTGCCCTGGGGGGTGGCAGCGGTGCCAAGGGCTGCAGGGGAGCTGCTGGAAGTGGGGGTGTCCCCACCCCCCTTTTTGAGGTGTGGGCAGCCCTGAGCTGCCATTTTGGGGACAGCCAGGCTGGGGAGSACGGGTGCCCTGGGGGTTCCTGTGGCTCCACCAGCCCAGCCCGCGCTGGGTTCTACGGTGGATCTTTCACGAACTGCATCCATCCACCCCCATGCACCGACAGACGGATGACAGCTCCCAGCTCCCAGGCTTGGCTGCTGGGAACAGCTCACCCGGGTGCTGAGCCGAGAGTTTCTGGTCCTGGGCTCACAGGGCAGCAGCAGAAAGGAGCCCACAGAGGGACAGAGGCAGAAACATCAGCCCAACTCCCACACTTAATCCCTCGGCAGCACAGGGTCCGGCTCRCGGTGCCTTAGGGGGGCTACAGCTCCCAGGCTGTGCCTCTTTCAGCAAAATTCAGCTTAAACTGAAGCCTGGCTCCCTGTCCCCCCTTTTTCCAGATCCAAAATGACGGTCAAAGCTGTAAAGATGCCGTGCACCTCTGCAAACGTTTATACTAAAGTGCCTGATGGAGGATGGGGCTGGACAGTTGCTTTTGCGTTCTTTGTTGTGGAAGCCCTGACATACGGCATCATAAAATCATTTGGAGTCTTCTTTAACGACCTGATGGAAAGCTTTGACGAAACCAACAGCAGGATATCCTGGATAATATCCATATGTGTGTTTGTACAGACCTTCACAGGTAAGAGGAGCAGGCGCTCGGTGCAGGTGCAAGGGGCAGTCGTGCTGCTGACTCAGCACGCAAAGACCTGGCACCTGGGACTTTCGTGCCTCTAATGGCTCCATTATAAATTAAGTCACAGCCATAAAGCTCGCAGGCTGCTCCTCAAATGCCAAGGAATGTCTGTCTCAGCCTGGCAGTCCCTTGGAGCCCCAGCCTGTGTCCTTGGGTGGTGCAGGGACATGGTCTGTGTCGCTGAGCCTGACCCAGTTGTTCAGGTCTCACCAGCAAGGGGCAAAAACCAGAGTTTTCAAACCAAACTCTGCAGTGAAAAGGATTAGAAGTAACTTGAGCCTTGCTGAAGTCCAGTGGTGTCCGGGCATGTGGCTGCAGATTTGTCTCAGGCTGCCACGTGTTCGTCTTTAGGTCTGTTCTGGTGATTTTTTAGCACGTCCTAAACGCTGTGAGCTGTGCAGTGCTCCGAGGGCGGCTCCAGGGTGACGCTGTGCTGTGCAGGGAGGTGGCACCTCACGGGGACCAGGGCAGGAGTATGAGAAGAGCCTCCACAGGAGATGGTGGCTGTGAAGTTGCTGAGGTGGGTGTTGACCACGGCTCTCTCCCTCTCCAGCTCCTCTGTCGACGGTCCTCAGCAACCGCTTCGGCCACCGCTTGGTGGTGATGGCCGGAGGGCTGCTGGTCAGCACCGGCATGGTCATCGCCTCCTTCGCCCGCAGCGTGGTGGACATGTATGTCACCATCGGCATCGTCTCCGGTGAGTCGCCCTGGCCCGGCCTGTCCCCTACCTGCCAAACTCTCCGCTCCCTCCCGCGAGCCAYGAGGCTTTGGTCCCCACACACGGGGTGTGCTTAGCGCTGCTGCCCCTCCTGAGCTGATCCCGCAGCGGGGATGGGCCCCAGGCTTGGCTTTGTGCCCTGTCTCACCCCGGCACCACCCTGGACTCGGCCCTGCGCTCRTGCAGCTGCACCGGTCACTTCTGATGGACTGGGATGGCTGGGGAGACCAAAGCTGTGCCCGGGATCAAATCCTCTAACGCTCCCTCTGTCTCTGGTTTCTTTTCCTGGTACTTTTCCCCCTCTCCAGCTTGGCCTGGGTGTCCTGCTCACGTCCGTGGCCAGGAGCTTGCCTAGCTTAAGGGAACGGTTGCTACAGGCTCAAATACTTTAAGCAGATGAGGTCCTCAAAGTGGACCCTGCTGGCTGTTTGGGAGCAGAAGGCATTATCTAGCAGGTTTGGGAGGCTGGGTCTCTTGGTTTGGGTTTTTACTTTCCTTTTTTTCTTTTTTTTCTTTTCCCCCCTCCAATTTACAAAAAAATAACATTCTGGTTTCCCCAATGATTTTCTTCCAGGGTGACTTGCTGAGTTGGCCGAAATGATACTGTAATGACCACCGGGAAAGCCGACTTAACGTGTGCTTGCATCGGTGTTTCCCCCTCCTTTACTTGTTGTTATGGCAATTTTTGGCATTTATTCACAGGCCTCGGATACTGCCTCTCCTTCCTCCCGACTGTCACCATTTTATCACAGTATTTTGACAAAAGGCGCTCGCTGGTCACAGCGGTGGCATCCACAGGGGAATGTTTCGCTGTCTTCTCCTTCGCACCAGGTACGGTGCCCACGTGCTGGGAGTTCTTACCAACGCTGTTCCCATCCTTTCCCCAAGCAAACGGGAGCCAGAGGCTGAGTTGGTGGCCACAAGTGGTTGCTCACGTGCCCGTGGCGCTCGTGCCCTGTAGGCAGAGTGACAAGCAGTCCCAGGGGCTGGTGTGACACTGCCCGAGCCCCTCGGTGCGCTGTGCCAGCGCCTGGCTGATACGCAGCCCGGCCCGCTCCCTATATAGATCTGGCAGGCTAAAAATAAGCCTGAGCAACTTCAGAACTTCAGCTATTTAAAACACACACAGTACACAGAACTGCTCCTAAAGGTTAGTGGGCTTGTGCTCGGCACGGGCTGCCAGAGTGCTCCAGCCTTTTGGGGGCCTGTGCCCAGGCGTCAGGGCCCTGTCACCGCCTGCCCTTGGAGGTTTATGTGGCCTGCTCTGCTCATGTGCCCTGGGCTAATACCCACTGCAAAGCTGCTTTGGCTGCAAATGAAGGCTGCTAATTAGGCAGTGACGTGAACCTTTGAGCAGGGCTAAGAGACTTCCTCTGCTCGCTGGTTTCAGGGTGGGGGCAGCTGGGAAAGGAAACTCAAGCATTGAGTTTGCTCTCCTTCACTGAAAACAGCACCCACTTTGTCCCCAAACTTGCTGAGACCTCAAAAGGGGCTACCAAGAGGGTGGCATCTGCTAGCCAGGTGCTAAACACAGCTTTTAGCTTCTGTCTGCTGCGGCAGAGGGGAGGAAGGTTGGTGCCAGACCCCTGGGTAGGAGGGACCCTTGCTCAGCCTTTTCAAGAGGCGCCTGGAACCCTCCAGTGGCGAATCTCCAGTCATTTCCCTGGTTGTAAATTCAATCCCTTGGTGTAACTAGAGCCTTTCCCAGTGACACTTTTCCTCTTCCCTCAGCAATCACGGCCCTGAAGGAGCAGATTGGCTGGAGGTACAGCATGCTGTCTGTCGGGGTGCTGCAGCTCGGCATCACCGTCTGCGGATCGCTGCTGCGCCCCATCGTCATCAGAGAGCAAGAAGAAGTGAAAGCACAGCCTCCAGAGGAGTCCACGGAGACAAAGTACATGCTTGAAAACGAGCAAACCTGCACCTCAATAGAGTCCATAGACTCAGGAGTCGATATAACTACCTCACCCAGCAATGTGCCTGGAAAAACCAAAGCAGAGCCGAAAAGTGAAGAACCAAAGCAACACGGACAGAATCCCRTTGAAAATAACAGCACCCCTCCAGAACCAAAAAGCAAACTACTGGACTTCTCTGTGATGAGAGACTATAGCTTTATCTGTTATGCATTCTTTGGCCTGTTTGCAACCCTGGGCTTCTTCGCTCCCTCCCTCTACATCATCCCCCTGAGCCGCAGCCTCGGCATCGGCAAAGACCACTCTGCCTACATCCTGTCGGCCATGGCCATCGCCGAGGTCTTCGGGAGGATTTTTGCAGGCTGGGTTCTCAACAAGAAGCCGATCCGCAAGATCTACATCGAGCTCATCTGCGTCATCCTGCTGTCGGTAGCGTTGGTTGCCTTCCCCTTTGCCTCTGGATTCTGGGGCTTGATGATATGTAGCGTTTATTTTGGGTTCATGCTCGGCACGGTAGCGGGCACACATATTCCCCTCCTGGCTGAAGACGACGTGGTTGGCATTGAGAGGATGTCTTCTGCAGCTGGAGTCTACGTCTTCATTCAAAGCTTAGCTGGGTTGGCTGGACCACCCCTTGCAGGTAACTAAAACTTTGGTCTTAATTTTGTTTTGGAGGTGTTTGACAGCTGCTGGTGCTGATCTCTGTCTAGAAAGTGTTCTGGCAGCACTGATCACAGCACTCTCCTAAAAGCCCTGCAACCAGTACTGGGAGTCTCCCAGAGCCAGAAGACTGCAATGCAGCTCTGCAGAGTCCCACGGATGAGGCACTGAGGAACCTCAGAGGGAAGGGAAATAACTGCAGTGCTACCCTGATCCTGTTAGAAACCCAAACCTGGCATCACTTCAGGCACAAGCAGAGGCGAATCCCTCTCGCTGTGCCTGTGCCACGCACTGCAGAAAGGTGAAGTCTGGCAGAACACACAGATGCCTGATGCATCTCGGGCTCAGCATCCCTGCGGTGCCCAGGGCCTTCTGACTCGCCTGAAGATGACACTGCCTACCCCAGAACACAATGGGTTTACTTTTTTAACATCCGTTTGTCACCGAGTTTTGGCTGCAGATAAAATGCAGATTAAAACCCTCCAGGAGGGCAGGGCAGGGCAGGGGAGGAGTGGGCTGTGGCTAACTGCTGTGAATGTTTTTTGTAGGTGTCTTAGTGGATACGACAAAGAACTACAGCTCAGCCTTCTACTCCTGTGCTGCTGGCATGGTCCTGGGGGCCGTGTTTCTGGCCCTGGTGAGGCCGTGCAAGACTGGGCTGTGCCACCACCAGCAGCAGCAGCAGCAGCAGCAGCAGCAGGTGGAGGAAAGCACGGCGGGGCTACCACCAGAACTACCAGATGACTTTATAGACATGGATATTGGAAAAGCAGAAAATTCAGGAAAAGGCTCTGACAGCGTGGTATAAAAAACCCTGTTCCTTCTCCATCTAATGTACTCAGTGTAAGGCTGGGGGAAATGTCAGCTCTGCTCCACGTTTTAAAACTCCATTCTAAAGGGAATGTGAAATTTTAAATGTGAACAGTTGCTACCAACAATTTTATTTTTTTTTTAATATTAGACAGAACTTTTTTAACCAACAATGGAAAGCTCCATAGAAAATACAGATAGTCACCTAAGAATAACTTCTGTCTAGCATGAAGATGTGATGCACACTTGCTTTCCTGATAACAAGCATAGGTAAAGGTTCAACTGATCCCATAAATACTGACAACAGCAACAGCAGAAGCAGCTCAGCCTCTGACTGTCACCCATCCCCTACCACAAATTGCACGCAGACGAGAACCCGATGATCCGAACTGGAGACGAGCATTCCATACACCACCAGTAGCCAACTGAGTCCTCTTCTGGAGGGATATAGACTCATGGTTTAGCTTGGAGGAGGAGGAGGCTAGGCTAGATAGCTGACAATTAGAAACCATTGCTAATGATCTTAACTTGAATGTCACAAATGCTGGGAAATCAAAGGCTCCGTGTGTCTTTACGGCCAGTTATTACTGCACATATTTCATAAGATCATTTTTCTTCTCCTGACTGGGATCCTTAGAACTGTTTTCTGTTGATAGTCAGATCTGATGTACTGTTTCTAATTTAACTAGTATTTATTAATTTATTCTGAGATTGTTAAAGGAGGTTAGCTTAAATAACCGGAGAGGAAAAATGATCTTCTGCATAACGGAAAGCTGTCTTTACATCAACCTCTTCAAAGCCTATCTTGTATTGCTTGTGAAATTGTTGGGAAAATTACTCTTACAGCATAAAGTGTAGCTGGTTTTAATAGGTAAGTCTTAAGTAACCCAGTTATTTAAAAAGGAAAAAAAAAAAATAATGAACTACAGATCCAGCATCTCTTTCCATGGAAAAAGGCTCAGCTGGTGCCCACGGACCTGGCACCGCTGCCGGAACCAGCCCACCCCGCAGGGAGGATTTGGCCCAGGATGTCTTAATGTACCCAGAACCTTCGCTCGCAGGTGCACAAGGAAATCTCTGCTGCAGCCCCAGCTGCCTGTGGCCCCCCCAGGGCATTCCCCTCTCACTCTGCTCCCCACCCCTGCCAGCCACGGGGGCCTGGGGTGGCTGCGCTGAGCTGCACCCCCTTCCCCAGCTCTCCCCTAAAGTCAGCAAGGGGCTTTTTATTTTTTGCTGCTGACTTCAGTGAGAAATGAAGCGGAGCCTGTGCATGAAGGGAAGGATAAAAGACAACATTTGAGCTGTTCATTCAGTCTTAACGGGAGAGATTCCTGCTCACGGTGACACGAGCTTGCTTACCCCACCTATATGCATCTTCTCGCCTCTAGGCAACTCAGGGGGACAAATCAAACAAGTCTGTTCTGGTTTGGGGGAGCAAAAGAACCCCAAGCCACCATTTCTGTGTATTTAAGTGGAAGTGGCATCATCCATTAACTGCTACGCTGACCTGTCTGTGTTTTACCAGCCATAGAAATGTGGGACAATCTGTAAAACAAAACAAAAAAAAAGAACAACCTCTTTTTGGGAAGGTGCTTGATTTGTTTTTTCTGTCTTAGATGTCCAAAAAAAAAAAAAGGTAAAAAGAAGAAAAAAAAAAGAAACAGGCACTCTTGCAACCAAGTGGCTGGAGCAATTCATCCTCACTGCCCGGGACCTGCGGTCTCGTGTCCTTCCTCTGCCTCAGCACTTTATCACGGCCAGCAGAACCTCGCTGTGTTGCACCCAGGACTGGAAGATCCCTTACAGAGAACTAGAGTTGTGTGAATCAGTGATCATTGAACAAATAACCACGTTGCATTATGATGTGCTTTTTATTTATTGTTAATTTATGATACTTCAAGCGTTTTGGTAAATGTTCTGTAGCCTATCCTTGTAAGGTTATTGAAGTCTTTGTGATACGAGACCTCACTACAGCACTTTGCTATTACAACTGCTTGGAAGTGGAATAAGGCCTCCAGGTTTTGCGTGTGTGTGGAAGCTCCCTGTTCTGCAGATTTGCGAGGTTCTACTGTATTTACTTCGTTTGGTTTTCTTTTTTTTTTTTTTTTTTTTAAACAAGTTTCCAATACAGATCAAATAATACATTTGTCACTGACCTCACAGTCCGTTTCTGTTCCTGTCTGTGTCGCGGCACGAGCAGGGGAGCGAGTGGTGAGTGTGTGTGTGTGAGGGCACAGCACAAGCAGGATTTACTGATTTGTTTGTAACGTTACCGAGTGGACTCTGGAAATACTCTTAAAACACTGAGATTTGCAATAAACTTTTTCTTTTTTTTTTTGGTTTTTTTCCTCTTTCTCCCTTTTTTTCTTTTTTTAATAATAAATGCAGTGAAGAAACTTCTCCTCTTCTCCCTCTTCTCCATCCCTGGGCTGTCCCTGCGTTTGCTGTGGGGGCCAGAGCTGCTTCCCCTCCCGAGCTGTCACATGCCACTCCTCCAGCCTGAAGTGGCTGTGCGTTCCCTGCACATTGGGCAATCCCAGCTCTTTAAACGAGCTGCCTGGAAGCTGTGGATTAGTGCTGACCTCAAGGGTGCTCTTGTAAACTCTTACCCCGGGAGCCCTGATTAGAGGGAGCCTTTTCTTCTCCTGAGTGGTGCCTGAATTGGTGGCTCTTGGGAGCATTACCCTCCCCTCTGTCTTCACCAAGCACGCAATCATGTAATTATTTTATCATCGCTCAATTGCTGAATACTTTCTCCGTGCCAGGCTAAGCAACTCGTGTATCAGAAAAATCTACTTTAAACCCCCCCCAAAAAGCCACTAAATAGCAGATTAGTCGCACTGAAGAGCAATTTTCTCTCCCTCAAACCTAATTTCTTGATCCGCCCTTCTCTGCCCACCCCGTAACTCCCAGCATCCCCAAACCCTACGAGGAGCAGTGCTGCCACGTCCCAAATATCACTGCATGCATTAGGTTTGCAAATGCTCTGCCTGCTGAAGGAATCATCACACCACTGATGTGTACTAAGCACAAGCTGTTTTCACTCTGGTTGCAAAAGTCCTGGAGCAGAGGTGAGCCGTGCATGCGAGCAGAGCGGGCTCGAACGCCAACACCAAAGTCCAGGGAAGTTAATCGGTCTCCAAATTCCACTCTGGCTCATTTACAGCAGTGAACAAACATTATTTGCAACAGTTTCCTCAAAAACAACCCCCCCCCCAAAAAAAAGGCAGTACAGAGGCTGCACACAGTTCACGTAAATAAAAGCACATTTAACTGGAGCACTGTCAGATGTCTCCCTGCACAGAAAGATTTTAAGAGTCGTTTTTCCCACCTGGTTTAAATTAATTGCCTGTGACCTTCTCTGTTATCCTGGTACAAAGGCATTAAAGCCAGAACAAAATAGGATAAGGACATATTTATTCAGTAGCACTGTTCATCTCTTTGGCACCGTGGTAAATAGGAGAATGTGGGGCAGGACRTGCCTCAGCAATCCTTGGTATTCCTCTCAAAAGGGGTTGTATAAACTCTTGTAGTCAATGAGGCCAGTGCTGGCCAAATGTAAATAGAGGAAATTACACAAGGTCAGCTTGCAAGAGGCCAGAAGCCCTCAGACCGTAGGTATCTCTCCTTTCTGGAGCAGAAAGGAAGCTGGACTGTGGGGCTTTGCCTGTTGTTTTGGGGAATTTAAAAAAAAAAAACAAAACCTAAAACAACAACACAAACCCAACCAGACAAAAAAGACAAAAAAACATTTTTCCATTTGAAATTAAAAGGAAGGGGAACCTCTTGTTCTTTTTCACTTATTTYAACAAGATGACACCAGGTTCTTAAGGGGACAAATGAATCCTTGCAAATAGCTAAACTGGGTTTGGAAAGAAAGCAAAGTAGGTGCTTACAAAACAGCTTGAATGTTTTAACGCGTCCTCTCAGATGTTACTTGTTACCATCTGAGATCATCCTGTTCCAGCTGCCTGTAGTAAACATGACCTGAATTCTCACAGTGATGCAAGCCCAGCAGCAGCCTGCCCTCCATGCCTCCTTCCTCCTCAAAAATTCATCCTAAAGATGCTTCACAGGTTGAGTTTAGGAAAACCCCCATGTTTAGGAAAACATCTCTTGAACTTCTGGCTCGTTTTGAAGGTGGGGAGAGCAAGCCCTGCTGCCCAGAGGGGTTGTTTTACACGTGACGGCCATGCTAAAAGGCAGGACCCTTCAGGAAGAAATTCAGGAAGAATTTCTCCATGGAAAGGGTGGTCAGGCATGGGGAGGGGCTGCCYAGGGAGGTTTGGAGTCTCCATCCCTGGAGGTGTCCAAGGAATGCCTGGACGTGGCACTCAGTGCTCTGGTTTAGTTGACAAGGTGGTGTTTGGTCTAAGGTTGGGCTTGATTTTGGACATCTTTTCCAACCTTAACAATTCCATTCTATGATTCTGTGACTCCTGCTTCCCACAGGACACACATGGGGAGGGCTCCTGGGCATCCCCAGCTGCTGTTGGTCCCCAAAGCTGTTTGGCAGCTGCAGTGCCTCACRCTGATCCAGGCCTCCTCTGGACATTGTGGCAGCAAACCACAGAGTTTTCCCCTCCCCAGACCCATTCCCATGGACTTTGACTTGCAGGACTTTACAAATCCACGGCCACACTAGCACAAAGCTCGCTCTGCAAATTGCACTAAGTCATCTAATAAATCAAATGCAATCCCCCCCCCCTCCTTCCTACTGCAGTTGTCGAGCTCCAGTTACAACAATTTGTGGTAAAATATTACTCACCAGCACTTTGGCCTGTGTGAGCAGCTCTGCCTCGGTACAGACAGCCCTTAAATCACAGCTTTGTCACAGAAGCCACAAGCATAACCAAAAGTCTCATTACACACAGGCACTCTGAGGAGAAGGCCAAGGAGACAATAGTTCCCCTCGCTTCCCTTTGTCAGAGCTTTCATTAATGTTGTGAACGCTTTTTCTGCTTTATCCTCTGCCGAGTGCTGGCCACAGGCAGCCTGGCAGAGGAGCAGCCCAAACCAGCCCCAAAGAGCCTGAGAGCAGCGAGGTGGGGTGAGTGGGGTGAGGGCAACCCGGGGTGCTGAGCATCACCCCATGCTCCTGCTTCGGTGACCTGTTCTTCCAGTGGGGCTGGTACCTCCCATCTGCCTCTGGGCTCCACTGATTCACTTTAATCCCCACCRGTTTGGGCTTGGGCTATGGGAAGTTATCACAACTGGGGATTTTAGGCACTTCTGGGCTTTTGCCTTTTGCTGTCATGCGACAGGTATTTTTATTTTTCACACGTTGCAAAATGAGACAAAGACCCAAATTCCACGAAGGCCATATGTGAAATTACACCCGGGGCTTGAGGATGGCAGGGAACAGGCACAGGGGGCACCAGCACTGCTGGGGGTGGATGCTTTCCATTCCCCCTGCTGCCCATGCACAGGCTCAGGGGGATGCTCCTGCCTAAGCTGAGCATCCTCCTAAATCCTGCTGAGCATCCTCCTAAATCCTGCTRAGCACCCTCCCAAGCACTGTCCTGGGGATGCAGGGAACAGTCCAGCTCCCCTCACTGTACCCTAACCCCCTGGCTCCACCTCCACGCTGAGGGGAGGGAAGGTTCCCCTCAGTGGCCATAAACTGGAAATGAACGATTAAATAATGATGGATGAGGATACCTGAAAAGGTCCAATTCTGGCACTGCCACTCGGACAAACCTGCCACTGGAGCCTTTTATCACTCAGCCCTTTGGCTGCCCAAACCCTTCCCCTCACAGGCCCTTGACCCCGCTTACCCTGCTGGCAGTGACCATCCCGTGGCTCCGTGTCCCGGCCAGAGCCGGCCCTGGCAGCCGGAGCACAGGGGTGACGTGAGGAGCACAGGGGTGACGTGAGGACACGGTGACACACACGGCCCCTCCTGCTCCAGATGTGTCCACAGGCAGGAGCTGGCACGGCAACTGCTGCACCTCGACATTCCCACACTGGAGAACCGGGAGTGAGAGCTGGTCCTGGCTGGCACAGAGAGGAGGGAAGAGCAGAGCAAGGTGCCCTCCACACCCTGGCAGGGGAGCCGGGCTCGCTGCGGGACGGGAGGAAGCCCTGTGGGTGCAGGACAGGATGAATCCCTGTGGGTGCAGGACAGGACGAATCCCTGTGGGTGCAGGATGGGAGGAAGCCCTGTGGGTGCAGGACGGGATGACGCCCTGTGGGTGTGGGATGAGATGAATCCCTGTGGGTGCAGGACGGGATGTGAAGCCCTATGGGTGTGGGATGAGATGAATCCCTGTGGGTGCAGGACGGGATGAAGCCCTGGGGATACAGGATGGGACGACGCCCTGGGGATGCAGGACAGGAGCACATCCTGCCTCTGCTGCTTCTACAAAAGCAGCACAGGGGGGACAAGCCAGCCTTTGCCGAGCACTGCAACGCTGGGAAACTGCAAATAGGGAGCAACAGCTTGGAGCTGAACCCCAGAAGAGCCCTCTCCTTCCCACAGGCCGCAGGCTCCCTGCCTGCCCTGAAATCACTCCCTTCCCCTCCTCCTGCTGCGAGCCCTGAGCTCACCATGGCTGTACCCAAACACTCCCCGTGTCAGCACCATCCTCACGGCCCAGGGCTGCTGCCACAGCCTTATCAGCCCCGGGCAGGCACAGCCCTGCCCTGCACTGGGRCACCCCGGGGCTATCGGGGCCCACAGACCCTGCTGGCCTGGCCCCACCGTCCTCCCAGGGGTGACAGTGGGGACAAGCACGGTGTTTTCTGCCCAGTATCAGCTGCTCGTAGCCCAGCCAGGGCTTTGCTGTGCCCACACAGAAACCCCCACCTGCGCCTTCAGCAATGCTGATATCCACAGAGACCCACTGGGCCTGCACAGCTCCCCCTTCTCGGGCACTCAGCAATTCCCCATCCAGAAGAAAAATACATTAAACAAACTGTACCTTGGAAGGGGTCTGCAGGCACAAAGGGAACTTCTCTGTTTCTTCTCCCATTCGCTGSCCTTCTCCTCCTGCCTCCACTGCCAGAGGTCAGAGCCGTTCCCAGCTTTGGCCAATCTCAAAAGCACAAAGAACCCCGCAGGTGAACCCCCTCCCCCATCAGCACTTACAGCAAACCCTGGTGCAAACAGATCACCCAAATAATTAAACACAAAACCCCCTTCAAGCTTTAGTTCATGGAGTGTTTTCATGGAGACAGCCCCAGTCCTCCCCAGAGCTACACGGGCAGCGTCACATCTCAAAGGTTTTTATTCAGCCTCCTTTGCACAGCTTTGAGTGAGTCAAGAATTCCAACCTCAGTGCTTGTCTTCAAGGACGAGACACTGACCCTGCAGCCTGACCTACCTGTGGAGTTCTCCTTGCTTAAAAGCCCCTTCAGCACAGCAGAGAGGCCAAACTGCTCAGTGTGTAAAGTGGGAACGGGACATAAACCTTGTACCTATGTCAAATTCTGTTTTGTTGACCAAGGAAACAATAGCAGTAAATGTTAAAATGCGTAAGTCATTCTATTGCAAAGGAGTAATTTTTAAAATGCATATGGATGCACTCTGGTGTGGACTTTCAACAGCAGAATCCACGTGCTTTAGAGGAGTTAATTGCTCACAGTATGTAAGGGCAGGAAGGGAGAACAAAAGCAGATCTGTGAAGCTGAGAGCAAAAATTAGTGCTGAAAATTGCCCACAGTGGGAACTCTGCCCTGTGAGCCTGATTTGGGGCCCAGTTACAGGGGAGTCAAATTGCCAGCACAGAGCAGGAAGTGTCCTACCTGGGAGAGGTAAAGAACAGAAACCTGTCCAAATCCTGGTTACAGTAATTACAAAAAACATCCTGACACAGGAAATTAAACCTCTCACACAAAGCACCCATTAGAACTGTGAACCTGATTTAAAAAAAAAAGAAAGAGAGAAACCATGTAAATAACCTGGATTAAATTCAAGGCATTTTCTCCTGAACATCGTGAAATATCTTAGATGCAACCAGACTTGTCTGCTCTCCCTGGAGCCCACAGCACACCCCGACTCGATTTAGGAGCGTTCAAGAGTGATGAAGACAAACATTCCTGGATACAGGCGGCTTCAGCACAGCCCAAATACTGAGCATCATGTTAGCAACCGGTGTCAGCCAAGAGATACAAACATTAGCTTTCCAGAGAAGAATTTTTAGTGCGCTGGTAGTTCCTTGTCAGACAGTAAATTTTAAAATAGTCCATAGTAAATGGCAGAGAGTAACCCTTTAGATACACAAGGGGTTTGCATATGTTATACTTCAATCCTACAGTAGCACCTCGAGGCATTTTAATAACCTCTCATGGTTCTCCTTGAACACTTGTAGGGGTTTGGTGAACACATTTGGGTTCCTGCCACTGCTTCACTATCATCTCTGTGCAGTCCTTGATAAAAAGGTTTTCAAGTTGTAACACACAAAATGAAAATGAAAGGAGAAAGTTGAAAGATTTTAATCTTAATGTTGAAAGACCAAAGCAGAGTCCTTCTCTCTCTCGCCTGCATTCTGCTTGTGTCTGAAAACAACAGTTAACGCTGGTGAGAAGGTTTTCAATCCTCTGAGCAACACAACCCTTCTCCTCTTTCCCCAAATACCCTCCGTAACACCTGCTTCTACTTAGCAAAACAAATAAACAGTCACTAACCACAAGTGTAACTCTCCACCACTGACATTTCTTTGCATGTCTCAGACCACAGCTTCCTTTGGAAACCCTGAACTTATGTGCTTCTACRGTTTTTGTGTCTGTAAGGCCGTAGAAAGATGAAAAAAACAAGCAAACACGCACAGGCAGAAGCTGGTGGTATCTACAGCAACAGCTGAGACACAAACCGAGGCAGGGGTTGTGAAATGCATCCTGCGAGGAAGTCAGAAACCAGGGCTGGCTGATGGGGCTGAAATCCAGTCTCAGGTGTGAGGGGACGGTTCCCAGGCAGAGGTGACACCAGCAGGGGCTGGTAACTGCTCCCAGGGCCCAGCAGGTCTGGGACAAGCACACATCCACACATCCACACAGGCACGAGGCTCCAGGGAAGCAGAGTGCCCAAAAACCTGCCCAGAGCATCCTGCTGATCCC
This sequence comes from Parotia lawesii, assembly GCA_003713295.1. Taxonomy (NCBI): domain Eukaryota; kingdom Metazoa; phylum Chordata; class Aves; order Passeriformes; family Paradisaeidae; genus Parotia; species Parotia lawesii. The sequence goes on from RAHM01000043.1 coordinate 2,578,290, forward strand.
AGTCTGCCGTGGGACACCCTGGGCTCCAGGAGGCCTCRGGAATGGCGAAGCTGTTGACTCCGAGGTGTGCTCCCCACACCCATGGCACTGGTTTCTGCGAGGCAGGGGCTGGGCTCTGCACTGGGTGCCACCAGCACGGCCACGGAGTTGCAGAAGGGAGGAAGGAAGAGGCTGGGTACAGTTTCTGTGACTGCCCAGGCTCCCTGCTCTGTGTTTTCTGTCACACTGGAGCCAGTGGCAGCCTGAAGCTTGCTGTGTCAGGGGAGGGTCAGGCTGGATCTCAGGGAAAGGTTCTCACCCCAGAGGSTGCTGGGCACTGCCCAGGCTCCCCAGGGAATGGGCACAGCCCCGAGGCTGCCAGAGCTCCAGGAGCGTTTGGACAGCGCTGCCAGGGATGCACAGGGTGGGATCGTTGGGGTGTCTGTGCTGGACTTGAATGATCCTTGTGGTTCCCTTCCCACTTATGATATTCCATTCCATTCCATTCCATTCCATTCCATTCCATTCCATTCCATTCCATTCCATTCCATTCCACACACAGCCCGGGCACGGTCCAGGGACGCCAGTCCCATTCCTGCAGGTGGCTGGAGCCCTGCATCCCAGCTTGCATCCCCTGGCCGTGCCCAGGACCAAACCCATTCCCGATTCCCCGCGTCAGGCACAGATAAAGAGCCGGCGCTGGGAAACCATCGCCACCTGCGTGTCCCTCTCCCGCGGCCGCTTCACACCCGCAGTGCGGGGCGCGCTGGGCTCTCACCTGGCGCGACCTGGGGCGGCTCAGAGGCGGCAGGAGCAGAGGGGCCGTCAAGACGGGGCAGGCCGGGGGGAAGGTGCCCGTGTCCCCCCCGTGTCCCCCCCGTGTCCCCTCCGTGTCCCCCCCGCTCCCGCAGCAGCGCCCCGGCTGCGCGGCCCGCGCGCGCCCCCTGCCGGCCCCCGCAGGGGCTGCGGGATGGGGACAGGGACAGGGATAGGAACAGGGACAGGCGGGAGAGGGACAGGGATAGGGACAGGGACAGAGATAGGAACAGGGACAGGAACAGAAGGGAGAGGGACAGGGATAGGGACAGGGACAGGAGAGACAGGAACAGGAGGGACAGGGACAGGGACAGGGACAGGGACAGGCGGGATAGGGACAGGGATAGGGACAGAAGGGAGAGGGACAGGGACAGGTACAGAGGGACAGGGACAGGGACAGGGACAGGGACAGGGACAGGGACAGGCGGGATAGGGACAGGGATAGGGACAGAAGGGAGAGGGACAGGGACAGGTACAGAGGGATAGGGACAGGAGGGACAGGAACAGGGACAGGAACAGGAGGGACAGGGACAGGTACAGGAGGGACAAGGACAGGGACAGGGATAGGGACCGGGACAGAGATAGGGACAGGAGGGACAGGGACAGGTACAGGAGGGACAGGGACAGGGACAGAAGGGATGGGGACAGGAAGGACAGGGACAGGAGGGGACAGGGACAGGAGGGGACAGGGACACATGGGACAGGGACAGGCGAGACAGGGACAGGCGGGATGGGGACACACGAGACAGGGACAGGGAGAGGAAAGTCAGGGACAGGCGGGGCATGGGGACACAGGGGACAGGGACACATGGGACATGGACAGGCGGGACAGGGACAGGCGGGACAGGGACAGGAGGGATGGGGACACGCGGGTCAGGGACAGGAAGAACAGGGACAGGCGGGATAGGGACACGCCGGATGGGACATACGGGATAGCGACACAAGGGGGGGGTACGGGCGGGAGGGGACACACGGGACAGGGACAGGCGGGATGGGGACATATGGGATGGGGACATATGGGATATGGACAAGTGGGATATGGACACACAGGATGGGGACACGCGGGACTGCGACACACGGGACAGGGACACGCGGGATGGGTACAGGTGGGATGTGTTCACGTGGGACTGGGACATACAGGATGGGGACACGCAGGACAGGGACAGGTGGGATAGGGACATGCGGGATGGGGAGATGCAGGGCRGGGACAGGCTGGACAGGGACACACGGGCTGGGGACACGAGGACTGGGCGTGCTGGTCTGGTTTGTTCCAGCGTGGATTTACAGCAGCATTGCCATTATTAATTTAAAATGTGTGCATGAGAGAGATGGAGCATATTTTATTAATCCAGCTCATTTAAAGAGATTTAAATTTTAAGAGACCTGCAGGAAAGCAGCAGCAAGTGAAGGAGAACTTCAGGGTCTTGGTAATTAGAGCATCGCCCTTTCTGGAGGAGATTTTGGGTAGAATTTGCAAAATTGGGGGGAAAAGCATCGTGAGTGATGATGCACCATGACCACACTCCCAACCCTGAGCTGAAACCCTTCAGGGAGTTGCCTGCCTCCATGCATTTTTCCTAGGAAACCCTGTAAAGAGGCATTCTGGGCTTACTGGTCTGTACAGGTGCCTCAGGAGCAGCATTTCCCCAACACACCCAACAGATCTTTGGGGTTTTTATTCAATCCAAACAAATAAAAGCTCCAATACTGACATTTGTGTGTTGCTTTTTGAGTTCAGAAGCTTTTAGAAACACCGTGAGGTTTGCTGGAAGACAGAGGACAGAGGAAGAATTTAGCCCATGCTTCCAATATCTGTAAATTAATGTTCTATTTCCCCCCCAATTATTTCATTATTGTCTCCAGCATTCCAAAGAGACACAAACCAGGGAAAAGAGGGACCCTGGAATTCTCAGTAAGTGTTGCTAATGTGGTGATTGAGACTGAATTTCACACCTCCCCTTAGGCCTGCAGGACCCAAAGCTGCTGAGCAAGCACAGCTGCTATATTTAGTGCTCCGATGTTCCTGGAATCCATCCTGTGCTCAGATCACGGCACAGGACCACGAACATGGATCATGGCCCTCCCTCTGCCTCTCCAGCTCCTCCACACCAGTTTGGTCTGAAGCTTCAAACTGGCACAGGGCTGGAACAGAACTGGGTGGAGACAACCACCTTGCCATGTCAGTCAAGCAAAGATCTGTTTCTCCTACTAATACATTCAGCTCTGAAGTATTTTTAATAAGCATTGCATTAGGAGCTCTTCCCAAACAGCCTGGGACGTAAGGATGGGGTGACATTCATGTCCCACAAACAAAAACCCCATCCGACCAGACAATGGAGGAAAAAATCAGCCTGTGCTAAAGAAATGTGAGATCCAAAGAACTATGGAAATGGGAAATTATGTTTCATTTTTAGTTTAGTTTCAGATGTTTTAGTTGTTCTTTTGCTTTACAGGAACTGTAAATATGTGGGGTTATGTCCCACAGCACTGCCAAGAGCTGGAGTTATCTAAATGCAAGGGTTTGTGAGTGTTAGAAATGTGAACATGGAGATGGGACGGGTGAAATCCTGCCACGAAGGGGTCCTGAAGGGCCCTGCCTTGAAACCCCCTCTCAGCACGAAAACAGTCTGGACCTTTCCTGCAAGGACCTCGAGTGCTCTGCACTGTCAYACTCACCCCATCCTGCCTTTGTCAGGGAGGTGGGGCACAAAGGTGTGGGGCGGAGGTGGTTTCATCACTTCTGGGAGTGACTCACCCACCGACCCGGGACACGTTTTCGGGCTGAGGATTGCTCTCTGCGGGTGCTTTTCTCTCCCTCCTGGTGCCCCTTGAAGTTGCCAGCTCCCAGGAGCACTCCCTCCACGTGGGCAGCGACTCCCATCCGAGGGCTCCCCCTGCTCAGGGAATCACCGACCTCCCCCTCCCCGGAGAGCCCCGGCAGGAAGAGAAAGTGCCAGGCTCGTTTTCCCCCTCTGCTCTCCTTCCCTTGGCATCATCACAGGCATTCGTCTTGCTGCAAGCAAAGGAGACGGGGTAGGGAGGCAAGGAGTGGGAAGCCTGGCTCCAGAGGAACGGCTGGATGGCTGCCAGGTGCTTTCATATTCCATCCTTGCCGCTGCGGAGAGGGGAAAACAACACTTTACCTTGCTAGCCTTTCAGAGAGGAGCTCCCTCTGGCAATTAATTTGAATAGTAAATGTCTAAATACTCTCCATATATCAAACCTTCCAGTTCTGGCAACTGGGGTTGCTTTTCTAAAGGGAGAAATCGTGGAATGGGCTGGGCTGGAGGGGACCTTAAAGATCATCCAGTTCCACCCCTGCCGTGGGCAGGGACACCTTCCACCATCCCAGGTTGCTCCAAGCCCCATCCAACCTGGCCTTGGACACTTCCAGGGATCCAGGCGCAGCCACAGCTTCTCTGGGAACCTGTGCCAGGGCCTCCCYATCCTCACAGGGAAGTATTTCTTCCCAATATCCAATCTAAACCTGCTCCCTGACAGTTTGAAGCCGTTCCCCCTTGTCCTGTCACTCCAGGCCCTTGCAAATAGTCTTTCTCCATCTTTCTTCCAGGCTCCCCCCAGGGACTGAAGACCACAATCAGGTCCTTGCAGTGGTGTCAATCAGCTGAACAAGGAGACAGCCATGGACTTGCTGCTTTTTGCACGTGCAAAAATGTTCCTTTCCCCGGTGACATCCCCAGATAACAGCAGAGGTGACTCTGCACTGCTTCATCACAGCGCAGTGAAAGCCAACTTTTCACTGGAAACAAGAGGAGGATTTAGGATTTGCCACGTGCCAGCAAAAAAAAAATGTTTAAAAGTATTTCACCTTGAGTCTTGCAGAGGTGAGAGGAGGAGCAGCAAAAGGGTTTCCTGCTGCGGGAGGAGATGCAACACCATCAGCAGGGAGGGGCTGGAGTGGCTTCTGCTGCAGTCTCAGGCTGCTGTCCCTGCCCCCGGCAGCTCGTGGAGCACAGCAGAGGATAAAATGAGAAATATTCTCCTCAAGTTTTGTAAGTGGGCGTGGGAGAGAGAGGGAAGGAGAGTCTGCRTGGGTCATCTGCAGGAAGAAAAGAGGAAGTTTTCCCCTTAATTTTTGACAAATTTTTAGCAAATGMCAGACGTGACGTAAGAAGGCTGATGCTGCTGAAGCCTTCTCAGCTCAACTTGCCCTCCTGCAAATCCTGATGTCAATAACACTTTGAAAACGCTGATTTCACTGAAGTTCTTTCATTTGCTTCCCTTTTCTTAAGGGAAAATGGAGGCTACAGCAGGAAAGAGTCATCAATTCACAGCTGCTCCCACCCTTAGACTCTGGATCAATATAAGAGAATCAGCTCACACAGAAAAAATGCAAAATATTCTGCCTAGGCAATTCCAGAAAGATCTGTAGCACTGATGGACATTGGCTTTTCTTCCAACAAAAGCTGAAAACAACAACCAGCTCCCAGGCACAGTCTGGGGGTGCACAGAGGAGTTGAACCTCTCGTGGGGGTGGTGATGCCACCTCCTCGCTGTGGCACTGCAGGGACAGCCGGATGCAGGGAGTGCTGGAGGGGGGTCACTCCCTGGAGGTGAGTTATTCACGGCTGCTGCCATCCCACAAACATCACTGACATGGAACACAGTCAGCTTGGAAACAGTCACTCAGCCCCTAGCTAGAGCAAAGGCCGTCTGGGGGAGTGGGGATGTTAAATTAGATGTCCTTCTCCTTTTTCCCACTGCTGCTTCCCCTCTGGACCTGATAAAGACGTGGCTTTTTGCTACGTCAGARAAGTTGATTGTGTGCCAGGCTGCAGGCGACAGCAGAGGGGACAGGGCAGCACTGCAGCCTGGCTAAGAGCCACCCAAGGTTGGCCTGGTGCTGGAGAGGACACAGATTTGGACATCAGGCAGGGATTTGGGCTCTAAGATGTTGCCTGTCAATGGGCAGAATCCTGGGAAGGGCATCAGCATCTTTTATACAGGCAAGATCCGCTACTGAATACTGGGAGTGGGAAAAACTCACTTTGGATCTGTTGGATACACAGGATCTTGTGCTTCCTCCTGCTCTGCAAGCCCTAAATTAATAAAAACCTGTCTGCACTGATCAGCACCATCTCAGTGGGTCACCACGTTTCCAGCCATCCAGGCAGAGAAAAGGGATTTATTCACGCCCTGGATCTGCTGACAAACACGTTCCTGCCTTCCCCTGCAGTGCTTCGGAGCCCTCCCTGCCCGAGGAGCAGCAAACACGACCTGCTGCTCACAGCCTGGGAGGGCTCAGCCTTTAAATATTTAACTCTGCATGGAGCTGCAAGCACCGTGGCAGAGCTCGGCTGGCAGCAGCCTGCCCCAAATCCAGGTTTGTCAGATCCAGTGCTCAGCAATTAATCAAACTCTTGGCTYCCTGCGCAGTGCTGGGCAGAGGCAGCAGCTCGGCTGCACGCAGGGGCAGGGACTGCTCTCCCCTCACATCTCATTTGGGATGTTTGGATTCCTTATTTCCGAGTCATCTGCTGCCTGTTTGCTGAACCTAGGCTAAGGACCGGCTCTGCCATGGAGCATTTCACTGCCTGCAGCACGGCTCGCTTGGAAATTGCAGGAGCTGCTCTTAGCGGTGACAGTGAGCAAGAACCCCAGAGCCCAGGAAAACGCTGTTTGAAGAAGCTGTGCTCCAGCAGGAACCGATGTCTTGCCCCTGATGTGCATAAAAACTCCAGGGAAGAAAGCAGAGAAAGGCAAGTGAAGTTAGGCACAAATAAAACACCTCTGCAGAGCCTTGAGGGACTCAGTCCATCTGGATCCTTCTTATCGATTTAATCAATTCCCATTTCACATACACCGAAGACAGCTGGTGTGGAAAACACAAGTGGGCAGCGTGTCAGGTGGAGGGGCCAGAAGTACCTCAGTGCCACCACCTGTTTAGTTTTAGAGGGCAAACCCAGCAGGGTCTGTGCCAGGGCAGACTCCTGCCCCATTTCCAGCCGGATTCCCCACGGGATCTCTCCTGGCAGCCGCTCCTCAGCACTTTGCCCTCCATGGTCACCTCCGCTCCCTGGAAGGAGCAAGGTCGGCTCTGAACCCAGCTCCTGCTGCCAGGGCAGCCAGGGACACTTTGGGCACAGCCCCACTGCATTTTTAATCCCTCCTGTCAGTTATTGTGCAATCACCGAGTTACTTGAACAGGAAGGAAAAGGCTCGAGCACCCAACCTACATTCAGCACTGCAAYGAGGTGTTCTGGTAAACCAGAAGTGTTGCAAATGCGAGGAAACTTCACTTGCTCCCACAAATCCTGGAACGTGCTCATTTTTCCACTTCTGCTCTTCCCACCATTTCAGCCCCCCACACATCAGTGTGGTGAGGTGATCAGAGCCCAGGAGTCACTGCTGGATGGTCCAACACCACCAACCCATTCCTAAGGAGAAACTATTATTTATATGTTATTATTTCACAGAATAATCACAGAATCATGGAATGGTTTGGGTCAGGAGGGACCTTAAAGCTCATCCAGTTCCAACTCCCTGYCATGGGCAGGGACATCTTCCACCAGACCAGTTTGCTCAGGGCTTTAGTCCCCCCAAAAGCTTCACCAGAAGCCCAGGTGAAAGCGATGCAATCACACTTGTGATTTTTGGATTATAAAACCCAACAAACGTAAGTTCTTAAGCTGAGTTCTAGGTAGGTTTAGTTTTACTCCTCAGGTGGCACCTCAGGAAGTGGGATGCAAAAGAACTAAGTCGCAAAAAAACCTGAGGAGATTTCTTTTCAAAGTCAGAGCAACAGCGTTCAGCTGATGTGAATGTTCCAGAGTGAAAAAGGGGTCAAGAGATGAGGTGGTGATTCCTCAGAACCAGCTCTCCCAGGACAGGCAGGACCTGGAATCCAAGGCACATGGAGCTGAGCTAAGTTCCAGGACATCTGGCAGGTTTTGAACTCTTTTCAGTGATCAGAGGTGGCTCCTGAGTGTCCAGGCTCCGACTCACCCACAGCAATATCCACACTGAGAATTCCTGCAGCTCCTGCGTTCCTGTTAGCAGGCCCAGCACTAATGCTGAGCTCTAACTCTATAAACAAGGATGACCTGGGCTGAGTATTTCCGGGGATTTAGTGTCCACAGCATGCCAGCCAAATCCAAGGGCTCTTGTGGAAAATGAACCATCTCAGGCCTATAAAAACTGATGAGAAATCAATGTTTTGCTGCAAAATTCTGCTTCATACTGCAGCCAGTGAGCCTCTTCTCCAGGAGGCAGAGGCTGGCTTAGKCAAAAAGAGCTAAAAAAAAAAAAAATACAACCCTGTCACACCAAGATCCATAATTCATAGAGGTTTGTCGCAGAACACACCCGAGTGCCATCAATATTTTAAATATTGAGCACAAAACTGGCTGTCAAGTGCAAGTCAGCAACTTCCTGGTGCCTCCCTGCCGGGGACAAAGTGATCAGGCTGAGCAGAACCTGGAGGAGCCTTTTGAGCAGAGAGTTTGTTTGACTCTGTTACATATTTTATTTGAAACACAAGATGTGTTTGCAGGAGCAAACCAGCCGGGCTTTGCCAACCAACAAAAAGAGTCAGCTGGCTGCCTCTGCTCGTTATTAAACAGAAAAAATGATTTCATCACACCAACATGAGGCTGCATATGTTTATTCATCGTCAGTAATTTTTGTACACAAGGCAAATATTAATAGCTGAAAGGCAACACTTTTGGAGAGTATGTACAGAGCAATGTACAAGCAAGTGTAAGAGGTTTGAAACTATGAATCAATTTAACCGTTTTATAAAAAGGAAGTGATGCTTTTTCTTCTAAGACCTCCCTTAGAAATAATTTATTGCCAATCTTAAACTAAAGCAAGGAGAGAAAAAAAAATTTACAATAAAAAGTAGTCCCTGGAAAGTTTATAAAAAGTTAAACATATAAAATTGTAAGCCACAAACATTTATACAAAGCTAATACAAATCTTGGTTTGTTAAAGATCTATGAGGTTGTTATAAAATATATTTTTACATAAAGGCTTCACATAAGGTAAGCTCTCACTGCTACTGAAAGCGCAGGAAAGCAGTTTTAAATAGTCTGCAATTCAACTTATTTTCAAGTACAACGCAAAGAAATTGCAAAATGGCACTGTATTGCAATGCTGTGTAATTAAAAACTATGTTAATGGTACCATCAGAGAGACAAGACCTGTAAAGTGAACTGGTGAACGATTCGGCACGGCAGGAGACTTCCCGTGGGTGTGAACAGGAATGGTGCTGGAAAACGAACCTTCTGCAACTGTCCTGGAAGAGGAACTGCCAGGGGCGTGTTCTGCTGGCCAAGGGCACGAGGGACAGCTCAGGCTGGGAGCTCAGAGCTGCTCCCACACGGGCTGGGACCCACCAGGAACACTGGCCCCAGCCCAGGGTCAGGAAGCCRGGAACACCCACCCACCCACCCCATCACTCTGCTGGAATAATGCTGATGGGCAAAAGTTAAAGCTACTCACAAACGAGCCCCATGAACAACCTTTGAGATCAACTTGACTTTTTTTTAAGAGCAGTTATTCTAGAAGAAAGCTGAAGTTTCACACAAACTGATGGCTTATGCTCCCACGTACAATATATAGAAATAAAACAGTAAAATTTTTAAAGCCCTGATGAACAGCCACAGTTTTCAGGTATCAATCATCTCAGTTGAACACTGCAGCAGGGAACAGTCGCTAAAACGCCAATTTCACCTTCAAGTACAGCTTGTACAGGACAGTGGTTTATCTCCATACAGTCAGTGATCTTTAGAACACAGCTCACTCCAGCAAAGAGAACTAAGGAATTTTGGGAAACTTGATTTTCTGGAAAATTTCACTTTCTACCTGCTTTCTCACTTTCACCAGGAATACATCCCAACCTTGTACCACAGACTGGTTTCCATGAGGAAGCTTCACTCTCACCAGCAAACTGTAATTCTGGTTGCTCCAGGATAGAACTCAGTCTGTTCAGAGCATCAACCCTTCAGAGCTTTTTTACCAAATTTATGTCCTGCTATAAACAAATGATACTCAGAAACAAACCTAACAGGAAATACAAGGTGTGCTCCATTCAAGGAGCTCGTGAACAGTGAGCCTGAAGATGGGCAAGGGCATTGATTTGGGGTTTTTGGCTGTAGGATAACACGGGAAAGATGTAAACAGGAACATCCAGGTGTGGTGCCTCACCCCCCTCAAGAACTGGGAGTGGGAAACCCGACYGACTCAGTTATTTCATTAAAACAATTCATTTCTGCCTGAGATTCATATAGTGCTTTATCTACCAGGGCCTACAAGGGACCCAGCACTGGGGTCCCCCTCGCTCTCTTACAGGCCCTGGGGTTCACAGGGAGAGTGATCTGAAAGGATTCAAAACAGGGATTTTTGTGGTGGTTCTGGGGAGAAGCTGCTGAGGATTTCCCCCACTTCAGCAAAGGTCAGAAGTGCCCAGTGCCTTGGTGATCCTGGCTACATCCTTAGACTGACATGAGTTTTGAGCATCTTCAGTAAATTAACAGGTTCCATTGACAAACAATTCATCAACATTTCATGTAAATTAGTTTAGACAAATCCCTGGTACTCACCCTATCATCCACTACCAGTCTTTAGTCTTTTCTGCAATCATCTGGTCTGACATCCTCCAAAATACCTACTGCAGACCTCTCCAAATTAACTGTTTTAATCAGAGCTAAGTCTCTTTTTTGAAAAGACACTTGTTCAGACAACTGTCAGCAAAGGAAAAAAACCAGCCCAACTCCTCCTCTTGTTGACAACCAAAGGTACGGATTTGTTTTCTGCTTTCCAAGACTGGACTTGGAGGCCACCAGAGGTCTGTGTCTGCTCATGGAGCACTTATAGCCCAAAGGAAAACTTCTGCTCCCATCACAGGTGTGTTGTTCAGTCCTTGAAAGAGCCTCACCAGCCTTTCCTGAGGTCTCTGCTTCATCCTCCTTCCTGAATTGCTCACATATAACCTGAACACAGCAAATCAGAAATAATCCATGTCCAGTAGAGGCAAAATCTACATTAAATATCCCCATCCAAGATTCTATTAACCCTCCTGACATCAGTGCTGCATCCAGACTTTAGGATTATGTTTAGATTCTGCACTGTGACTTCTCCCAAGCTCTTTTCAGAATTCTTTCCTCCTCAAACAGTGCCTGATCACCAGAATCGCAGACTAACCTATGACTATTCACTGGATGATATAAAAAAATAGAGGTCTTTCAAAGCACCTAACTAAATAAAAATACACAATTCCCCTTGTACTGCCAGGAGAACGAGGTACAGAGATGTTAATACAACTTACAATCACAGTAAGCAAAGGCTAAGTTCAGGAGACAGGCAGCTTTCCTATGTCCTGGCAGGGCCACTGCTCCCAGCAGTGACATCACCCTGTTACCCCCCTCTCACCCCCCTCTCACGGGATGTGAGTAAGAATTTATTGAAGGATTGGCCACCAGCACGATCCACAGGAATTGGCCAATTCCATGGGGCAAAGTGGCAGCTGAACTGCCCACATGACACTACAGCCTGGGCGAAGCGCGGTAGGGACACTGATTTTTATATCACAATCTCACTCTCTTTTTGCAGTGTGCTGTGGGGTACATCAGGATTGCTTTATTTTCACTATTTTTCATTATTATTATCTTTTTTTTTTTTTTTTTAATCACATGGCAATGCTAACAACTCCCCCTAAGAAAAATAAACAAAACTGCAACAGAACTTTGGGTAAAATAGTCACAAGCAGCACTCTGGAAGATGCTGTGCAACCTATTTGGCTCAAGTACACTTAGGATTGCTTAGACCCAACTGGAAGGTCTCAGAAAGAACCTCATCAGCTGAAGCACGTTCTGCTGGGACACGTTCTTGAATTTTTTCAGAAGAAAACATTCATCTGCACGGTGTCAGCTACACAAGGCCTCGGCTGGGAATTCATAAGGCCACTGAAAATGCCAGAGGAGGACAGAACACAAGGAGGCACTTAGGTTTGCAAGTCCTTCTCTCCATCACCAAACGCTCCTGACTCGGAGGAGGCACCCGGGAAGGAGGCAGGGAGTTCAAATAAACCAGTGCTAAGTTAAAGCGCTTCAAGAACAGGTGACCCACAGGTAACATCTGCTACCTACAGGAAACATCTGGTTAGTGAAGATAAAAAATACAAGCTGGGCTTGCTCCCCCCTTCCCACACCAGAGTGCCAAGAGGATTGATCAGAGTGCTCTGTGCTTTGCCATGGCTCCAGGACGTGCGGACGCCTCTGGAGTGAATCCGTGTACTGTGCCAACCACTAATCCCTCGTCACTGGACTCAGCACTTCCTGATAGATATGCCTGAAACGYCTGATTTTAAGCATTTTTAAAGCATCTCCTATTCCAACCCAATGCCATGATTTATACTTAAACAGGAAGTATGTTACACCCAGGAACCCGCGCTTCAAAGAGATGATTCCAGCAAGGGATTTGATGGGATTTCTAACCAAAAATAGACCTGAGAAAATATAAGTCAGCTATGGTATCACAGTCTTAACAATGAAGTTAGATGTGAAAAGTTTCTCTCTCCCCCCACCTTAAATTACTGCCACAGTCTAATAATTGCAACAATTTCACTGAAGTTTGGACTTGGAATTCTGGATTTTCTAGGATAATACTCATGTTTGTAAAAGGTCAAATTTACCACTTTACAGGTAACTTAGACATAGGTCTGCTATAAAATTACAACTTGAGTCAACTTGAAGCTACACTGGAAGAGATTAAGCCTGAATTTCTGCAGAAATTGGCAATAATGTGTTCAGCAGCAGCTTTTAGCCACATATCAAGAAGTCTGACAGGATCTGGATTTCTCTACTCCTGCTGTAAACTTCTAGTTAAAAAAACAACACACAAGAGTTACTGAAATAAAAGTCTTTCTGCACATCACTGTAACATCAGCTGCTTGAGGTTGTCGTGCAGGATGGTATCCTTAACATCACGGAAAACTAGCCGGATGTTCTCTGTGTTAATAGCAGTGGTGAAGTGGTGGTACAGGGGCTTCTGCTGCTGGTCCCGGCGTTTCGTGCGAAAACAATCCACCAGGAATTTTTGGACATCTGTTAAGCAGTGGGGATCCCCTTCAAACTCTGGGAAATAGTCTTTGATGCTGACTTTCTGTACTTTTTCCTCAAGCAAGTCCGTCTTGTTTAAGAAGAGGATGATGGAGACRTTGCTGAACACCCGGTTGTTGACTATCGTTTCAAAAATGTTCAGGGACTCCGTGAGGCGATTTGTCTGCCGGTCCTCCATGAGCACTTGGTCGAATTCACTGGAGGACACGAGGAACAATATGGATGTGACACTGTCGAAGCACTCGAACCACCGCTTCCGTTCCGACCTCTGGCCACCCACATCGACCATCTTGAAAGGGACATTCTTGATTTCAAAGTCGTACTCGTGAATCCCTTTGGTCGGCCTTCGTGCCAGCAGGATATCTTGCTGGGAGGGAAGGTAATCCTACAAAAATAAGGAGAGTTTTCTGATTAGGAGATGATCATGGGTAGGGGCACAGGTGAGCTGCAGTGGAGAGAGCAGCTTGCACAGGAACAGCACGAGGTTTTCAATAAAAAGACATGGATGTGGATTTCCATGCTAACACTGGAGCTTTTGGGAAAGAGCTGGAGTCCAAAGCAGGAAACACACCCAATATGAAATCAGAACATGTACCCCAAAGAACTTAAGCTTTCCCTTTGCCACGTGACAAGGATCCATAACCAACCTGGGAGGTGAACTAGCAATTCCTCATGCCAGTCTCCCTCATTCTGGATCACTTTATGCTTCCTTCATTCTCTTCCCACAATGCTGGCTGCCAACACTGCAATGCAGCAAATGGGTTCTAAAGCAGGTTTCTCAAACCAATAACTACAGGATAGCCCATGCCAGCTGTGGGCTCTCCATTCCTCCCGTGCTCTCCTGCAAACTGCATGACTGCTTCCAGAAACAAACCAGCTGCTCCACTAAATAACTTTAAAGCAATCAATTATGTCTGAAAACTAAAACTTAAGCAATTTCCTGTGTTTGTGCCATGCATCTTTTCATCCTGCTTTATCAGTCCACACTGGTGAGATCACACTGCCTGACTTTGTCCAAAATTTACTGTGCAATGAGTAGAACAGGGGAAGAAAGTGAGAGCTGGGGACAGCAGTGCCTTTCCAGCCCGGGGGGCACAGACAGCTGGATCCTGAAGTTCTCCAGCCCACCTTTCTCCAGAATTTAAGAGGCATTCAAGAGACTATTTTTTTTGATTGTTACATGAACATCATCAATGGATGCAGATGCTCCAGGAAGAAGAATTCTTATTAGTCAGCTTTTGACAGCATGAAATTCAACACTTGTACTGGGGATTCCTTCATTCCTAGAATTACACTTTTGTCTATGGTCCAAGTCTTTCTGCTATCTGCAAAGTGCATCTCTACCACAGCTGCCTGTGCTGGACTTTAAAAGCTTGTTGTTCACTTGTTATGGAAACTCTTCCTCACATTTTTCCAGCATTTCTCACAACTTCAGAGAGCACGATTTAGGATTTGGAATTTCAGTCTCTTCTTAAGAAGTGAATGATCTACGATCTTCCTTTGACAGTGCCAGTTCCCACACTTGGAGCTTTTATAAAGATGTGTAAGACCATGATCCAGAAAGTCTGATTCAACCAGTCAGCTGGGTGGGGGAACAAGCACACAGCACCATGGCTATTTCTGTACTTGTATCCCAAGTTTAAGGCAGCTGGGCAAGTTCAAGCCACAAAAATAAAATTTAAAAATCATGAAGTGAGTGCAACATTCCAAAAACTTAACAATCACTTTGCTTTACCCTGTGAGTTCCAAAGTGAAACTAGAGAGAGAGGGCTTTGTCTGAACTCTGGGTTCCTTTTTTTTGAGCCGCCCATGACTAAGGCACTGATTTTTATCGTGGCACGAATTACAAAGCAGCTCTGAAGCACAGGCTCCCCACCCTGCAGCCTTTGCTGCAGCACTGTTACACATCCAAATCCCACACCACCAAAATCTGTAGAAGAGTAGAATTGCTAAAGCAGCATCAAGTTCTCTCCAAACTGAGCAAAAGAGGTGCTGCCACCCCCTTGTCTGATTAATGAACAACTTTAAAGGGTGATAAGGCTTCTCCCTTTATTAAATTTATCTTGGGTCTTTCCTACTGAAATTATAGAGAGGAAAACAATCAGCAAAACCAGTGCAGTGACTGTATTAAATGTCAYTGGGCACATGTGAAGGGATCTTGAGCAAAGCTGACTGTCAACATGTAGGCAAGAGTGTCACAGGTTCAACACTTATTCCACCTTCCAGATGGGAATGTACACTCTTTTGTTTTCCAGGAAGTTAGTCTCAAGTTCTCAGAACAAAACCAAAAAGTCTTAGGAAAGCTCAGGAGTGACTGAAATTATTAAAATACGTAAATAAATAAAACTAACTAATACAACAGGCAAAGCCATATGCACCTTCACTATTGAAACAAGGGCACAAAGCAAACTCTCCTGGGAGCTGACCTGTAATGTTTATTCAGTAAAGCTTTCAAGAACAAGAAGCTTATCCCTAGAATTCCTGACAAATTCCCTCTCAAGTGCTATTACTCATTGAAAATTCCTTCCACACTTGCAGCCACAAAGAGAATCCTTTCAAGTGCTTTCAACTTCTACACGCAYAGAAGACCTACCAGGAACTGGGTATCTTTAGGGTCCCTTCCAACCCAAACCATTCCATGTTTTATCCTGGATATTGGCTACCCTGATGCAACAGGCAGCAAATGAGGGCTCTGAGTTCAGTGCTGGTGTTCAGCCATCATCTGCCTACAGGAAACCAAACACAACAACTCCTAGGAACTCTCCCAGTATTTTAGTTATCTTTTTGAAGGACAATTATGTTTTTTCCCCTCATGCCCAGATCCTTGGAATACAAGCAGCTTGCCCCTTTCTCAGTGTTGATCCTTTTCTCCATATCTGAAGACTTCAGCATCAGGTGATTTCCTTGGATGGCACTGAGTATTATTTTCCAAGTTCTTCCAATGTTTTCCCATTGTCAATAAGTGTTTTTTTCCCTCAAGCATCCTCACATTGATACTGATTTAGAACACGTGCTTTCTTCTTGATTTTCCTATCTCCTTTCCTCAAATTCACTGCAGTCTGCTTCTTCTAAAGGAGTTCCTTTGGTTATCAGTAGCTCTTTTGGCTATCACATCACTGTTTGCCTAGTTCAAATTACAATTTAAGGCATGACTAAGATCCAATCACAAGRTGGAAAGCCAAGTCTCTCTGTGAGGTATTTTGGATACATACAGTCTGCACTGGCAGTTGAAATAGCAACACACAGTTGCAAGGAATCCAGGAGATCCCACGCATGTCTGCCTGTCAGATACTCTCATTTTGCTGATCTGATTAAATCTGAACATTAAGTTCTTTTCCCTCTGTGCTGTTATCAGCTCCCTTTTGGCAAGAGGCACAAGTGAATTGCAGATCTATATGTTTATAAGTAATTTAGTTGCAAGTCAGCCCAGCTGCATCAGATAAGAACAGTCAAATACTTAYATTTACAATTTGGGGAAACAATCATTAGACAATCTTGCATATAGATAAGAATAAACCAGAAGAACCTATCACATCTTTCACTAGCAAAACTTAGCTAGTGCTTTTTTCCTCAAAGATTTAACATTTTCTACGACAGAAGATCCTGATGAGTCCCTCTGATTCTCAACACCATTTGGTCCAACTTGAAGCCAGAAAAGCTGTAATTCAGAGCACTCCCACAGCAATATCAGACCTGCAGTAAGTGTGTATATATAAAAATGTTAAAAAAACTCAACTACTAAGTTTCACACTTTAATCAAAGAATGGACCAAAGTCTCTCCATGAAGAACTTTGAAATAGAGCTGCAAAACTCTACCCAATATTGCTGGGGAAAAACCCAAGCCCTCTGAAACTCAAAGGCACTGGATTCAAAGACCATGAGAAATTCACCACTGGCAGAGAGTTCAGCAGTTCATCAGAGTAAGCGCAGTTCTCCTCCTAAGTGCAAGTCTTACAACTTGAGACCAAATCCAAATTCAGAGAGCAAGTGCTGGAGTTCTCAAGCCAGCAATGTGGGAAGCACAATGACCACCAGTGCTTTAGTTAGAACAATGACAGTTTAAAGCAGAAACTTTTCAGTTTAACTTTAATCTGTTTAACTTTAACCTGTTAAAAAAAAAATGAAATTAAGTGTGCTGTAAAAGGGTTTCACTGAAGTGGTTTGGATTCCTTCATTTKTTACCATCAGCTGGGAATGACCATGGAGAAACTGCCTCCCCACAGAGTTCAAGCACCATATCCCATTTTAAAGGCAGTTTTTCTACATGCCATTCCTGCAATCCACAACTGATGAGCATCAGCATATACCTTCATTATTCAAGTGCTAACTAACAGTTCTACAAAAAAGTATTCTACAGAAATTTCAGGTTTTTTCCCCCAGAGAAAACAGACTTCATTCTTTACTGAGTTTATGTTAAAGTAGGTATTACTGGAAGGTACCACTGACCTGTGACTGATTTAACTCAGAGCTCCTAACCGGACATGTAACCCCAAACCCAGTCATTTCTGGATGTCATTTAGCRTTAAAAAGCTACTTTAACAGTCTCCTTACTGCCCAAGCATTCGTAACTTGTTTTTTGTTCAATTTTGACAGAAGGTTTATTTCCAGAAAGTCTCCTGTCCCTTGCACTGCCCCTTGTTTTTGACATGTCAGTGATGAACTGCTGAGATAATGCGACAGTCCGAGTTAACTAAAGATAAAAGTTATTGGAGTAGACACTAATTACATTTCATCTATTTAAAACCTAGAGATCACAAAGACTACTTAAGACTGGAAAGAAAAATAAAAAAGGACTTACTTGTTCTCCAAGTTTATCCAAGTTGTCCAAGAAATACTTTACAGATTCCCCCTAAAAACAAATCAAACAGTTATTTAAATAAGCGACGTCCTTGATCCCAATAGTTTACATTCTGAAGTCCAGATAATTTATTGAAACCTACATTTAAGTGTTGTAAGCTTTAATCACTGCCATTTTTAAAAGCAGCTATCCTAAGAATACAACTCATGATTTATTCTTAGGCCAGTTAATATTTAAGCTTAAAAGCATGAAAGGCACATTTATAACAGTCACATTCTTTCCAAGTTTAGACTTGATAAATAAATCCAAGTGTTATCCACAGGGAGCATCAATGAAGCAGCCACACCTTCATTATGAAAAGAAACATTCAATTCCTCTGAGGCTTTGCAGAGTGTGCACACACAAGCATTCAGGTACAGGGATTAATCACCAGAGAAAGTTCATTTATACTGCAGTGCCACAGGACTCATTCCCACAAGTGTTTCCCCGGAGCACAGTGAATGATGAGCAGAACAGAGGATGAGAAACCACAAGAGACAAAGCATTTTACTCAAGTTTCCCATCACACACCAAGCTGGACCAGAACTCCTTACTCTGGGAGTGATRAGCAGAGCTCCAGGCTGCTGCACATGATATCACATTTATTATTCAGGTTATCGTCTGGATTCAAGTCATCCCTGTCCTGGCAAAAGGTAACTGCAGTTTTTAATCCCTCCAGTAATGCGGAACTAAAGATTTTTTTCATGGTAAAACTGAACCACAGTCTGCCCTGCAGAACTCCATCAGGGTGCTGGGATTATGGAGGAATTCTTCCATGGATACTGTTGCACCTGAGTTCACTTGCAATAGGAATGTATTGATGGAATTCACTGCAGAGAAAAGCACATTTTTAAGGTTCTCAGCATCCTCAGAGAAGCACAAATCTGCTTCCTTTTGGAAGCCCTTAATTACCAGCTGTAACTTATTCATTTTACAGTAAGTGCATAAAAGAAACCACCTGTATTTTCACTCTGCAGGTGGAAGAGCAGAATTCTGACTGAGTTTTCTTGATGAAAAGAAAATCAAGCAGCATCTGAGGCCGGGGTGACTACACCTAATCCAGACGTGTGAATTAGGACAGGAGCTACACCCTGATAATGACTTCCCCTCATTCAGTCTGAACTCTGCAAACTTATCTAGGAAGAATATCAAACCTCACTACTCAACTGTGTCATCTAAGCCTCTACCCTGAGCAGAGCAGGGTAAATAACAGGCTAAAAAGGGTTCTGGCAGACACATCAGCAAGGCACCTTTGCAAGTTTTCCATGCACTAAAATAAGTTACATAATACAAGTAGATATCACACCTTCAAGTGTGCAATTTGAACATCAATGTTCAATGAGGCAAGACTGGGGCTCTGGTTGGAACACGCCTCGTGCTCGACACACCTGCAAGGAGAGAGTCCAGCACACCTCTACTACCTAATTTTACCTCCTGTTTGGCTCAGCTGTCCTAATTTTCTCTGGGGTGACAAACTGCAGCAGGAACACCATTTTAGTGGCACACAGCAGCAACTGCTTGCAATGACAGCAGTATTGTATCTTTTCCAGCATCTGTTCTAGCCTCAATCCTCTAAGGTATACAGGGAAGAGCATCCCTATTTCACAGAAAATAAACAACCCCAGTGCACAAATCCATCCAGCTTCCCAAGAAGGAGCAACAGGATCAGAATTCAGGCCTTCCAAGTGCTAAATCTGCTGTCTGTAGCCGAATATTAAGGCAAAATAAAATTTAAGGTCARATTTAATTTCTTTTTTAGGTGCCAACAGGAGCTGGCAACCTTCCCTTCCCCACAGGGCTGGCTACATACCAATCAGCCAGATTTCAGACTCAGTAAGTGCAGGTATTTACTTTAGAATACCTGGGCCTCAGARGCTGTAAGTATTTGTGTGTGTGTGCATACAAACTTGCATTTTAATGTCAGACAGCTTCTTCATACAACTTACAGCAATACCTACTCCCTAAAGAAGCATTAACTCTGCAGTTAATGTGTAAGTTACTACCTCTCCTTTAAGTCCCAGGGCTTGCTGCTACTGCAATGGATCAAGCAGTTGGAGCAGACAAGTAAACCACAGCCTGGAAAGGTCACAAAACATCCCCACAAGCAGCTTTCCAAAAGAGGGGATTTCCTGAAATCACAAATGCAAAACACATAGGCCTGCAGCGACAGCAACACTCCAGAGCCCCGCATGCAACAGCAAAGTCACCACCACGGAACACTGAGATGCCAACGCCACTTCCTGGGCTGTCACCTATCAGAGTCAATGGCAGACAAACAGCAAGGTGGTCATGCTGAAACTGAAGAGATTGAACTATAAAATCCATCAGTTTCAACATAACACAGCTCATAAAGCAGAGACATTCCAGCCTCCCTCCTCCACACCATCGGCTCAGCTGCTTGGGTTCTCCCCTCATAAAAATCTGTTCAGACAGCAAGGGCTGTCRACATGACTCAACTCTGTAAGCAAGGACAGAAACTGTTCATTCACTGTTTTTTACCAATCTGCATACCAATTAAACACCTAGAACAGCTTCAAACCCATCATCTCTTCTTCCATCCCACTCCAGCCAGCCATCTGTATCACACAGTCACAACCCAGGGCCCTGACCAGAGGTAATTTTCTATCTGCCCTGCACATGTTACTATGAGCAGGCTGAGCTCTGCTAACTACAGACACTCTTGAACAGCAAACTGCCTCCCTGAACAGATCATTATCAGAATGCACTACTGGAGAACCAGAGAGTTTTGACCCATTTAAACAAGCTTCAAAGAGGCAGCATGACAAAGCAGCCAAGCTTCAATCCCTTTCCAAAGGGTATTTTACACAATAATGAAGAGAAACACACTGAAAAACTCAGCACACAACAACCAAGGAAAGCCTTAATGCCACCTATTTTTAAAAATCAGTTAGAAAAGGATCCATTCACATCCCTGTACAACAACAGCTCCAAAGACAGCTTCTGTGTCAGGCTGCTTTTTCTTGGTAGATGGAGAACCAGATCCCACTCAGTAAATCCATGACAGTGACCATATTTAAATAGCTGTATTCAACAGATGCCATCTAAAATTTCCCTTCTGACAAACTGTAAACTCTCTGGTTTACCCAAGATGACTAGAAAAAAGAAACTGGGTTTCCCCACTCTGTCCCACTAACTCCAGTGCGGCTCACCATGTCCAGCCCTGCCACGTGGCTGCTCAGCAATCAATCTGTGGTGTCACACCACAAAGGAGCCACACCAAGGGCAAAATCTAGACAGAAATGAGAAACTGAAGGATCTGCCCCCATGAAAAACCCCACAGTTCTCCATTACACTCCTGCTGTCTTCATACCCATGTTCTATGAGCACATAGGACGGAAATTTAAAGATTAGCTAAAAATACAGTGATGTCCCCAGCACAGGAAGGACCTTGACCTGTTGGAGGGAGTCCAGAGGAGGCCACCAAGTTGATTACAGATATGGAGCACCTCTCCTATGAGGAAAGGCTGACGGAATCGGAATTGTTCAGCCTGGAAAAGGGAATASTTTGGGCTGACCTAACTGCGGCCTTCAGTACCTGAAGGGAGCACACAGGAAAGATGGAAAAACTATTTATAAGGGTCTGAAGTGCCAGGACAATGGGGAATGGCTTCACACTGACGGAAAGCAGGTTTAGACTGGTTACTAGGAAGAAAGCCTTTACTTTGAGGATTCTGTGGCACTGGCACAGGTTGCCCACAGTTGTGGATGCTGCATCCCTGGAAATGTTCAAGGCCAGGGTTTGGACAGCGTTTGGAGCAACCTGGAATAGAGGCAGGTGTCCCTCCAAACCATTCCATGGTTCTGTGTGATAGTCTTGAACTAGTCATAGGTGAACCTTCTTTTTGAACCCTCTGAAGTAGTTTTTACAGTCGAGCAGTTTGGAAATGCAGATCTCTGAAGGTCAGCAACGACACTGCAGGAACCAACCACCCCATGGAGCCCAACTCACCCCTGCTCACTTCCCTCTCCTGCACTTGCAGTACAAAGATGCCAATACAAGAGACAAAATCCAACACAGGCTTGGGCACACGTCCCATATGAATACAGAGGTACTGCAATAAAGCAAACTTCTTGAGCACACCCCAACACAGCAGAATGAACAACCTACACATCAGCTTCAAAGACCTTCTGGTGTTACAGGAGTGTGCTTTGGCTGTTTTAAACTTTATTAAATCATATCAGGATATCAGATTTTTAAGCAGTCCTTTTTGAATGCTTGAGAAAGATGCCCTTTTTTGTTCAGATGGAATATACACGTCTCAGCTGCGGCCCTTCAGCCTCCTCCTGATTCAGAAATGCATGTAAACCACAGGAAGTTGACTGTTAAGTAACTTTATTCATAACTGTCAACTATTCCATTTTCAGAAAGGTTTGAGTCAAACCAGCCTGTGTCTCCTGGAGCCTTGTGATCCTCCCTGAGAGAGCCAAGTCACTTCATCATGAACGTACAAGAAAACGCCAAAATCTTACTCCTATCAAGGTGCCTGACGTTACCACAACAGCTTCCCGTAAAACTTTTCATTTAACTACTCGTTACATGAAATATCTCCAGGTTTTTAATTCATTCTTTCTACAAAGACATGGTTACAGCACAGTTGGTCACTTAGTTGTAGGCCAACACCTGCTGGTGTGGTCATCTGCAGCAAACCAGAGCGGGTATCTTTTATAAACAAAACACAGCACAAACATCACTGTCTAGTTGCTGCCTAAAGCAAACTAACCACAGAAATATTTTTGGGGGAGGGAAGAAAAAAAAAATGACTACATGAAATACACACCAGATGAACACATCTTTTAAACCCAGGAAACACCAATTTATTTGGTTTCCATGAAAACAATGTCAGCAATCTAAATATGATTTGTTGAAACCTTAGCATAGCCAAAAGGCTTTTTAGCTCTTCAAGGGGATCAGGGATACTGCATTTTTTCCACTAGCAATTGCTTAAAAAAGAAAAAAGAGATAGAGAAAATGCATCAAATAAAGATGTAGTCATCACAAGGTTTAAAGAAAGAAACAATTTATCAAACCATCTAGGTTTGGCTGCAAGTTCAGTGGAACATACAGAACTGACAAGGCTTATTAAGTATCTGAAATAATAAATCAGATATTTTAAGAAAACAGGAGATATAACTTAGTAGCTCTATATTAGAACTTTAAGAGCCACCAAACATTTTCTCTTCCTGACCTTACTTGAATTTCTTGAAAAAGAGAAACAAATATTTCCTATTTTTTAATTAAAAACCCACAAAAACACAAGAAACAAAACCACCAAAAATAAGCTTTTTTACAAGCCTAGTTTAGAATAAGAACAGGTAACTGCAGTGTTTTCAGGCTGGTGTGTACATGCCTGAATACGCAAACCACACCATCCATAACACTGGAGAATCAGCTTGAAGGAAGATGATGGAGAAATAAACAGGGTCTGAACATTCTGCATTTTACAGCACCCTAGTAATGCTTATAGCACACACTTCATTATGTACAGGGTGTTTTTCTGTTAGAGGCTTAATCCAGGAAAATCCATATCTGAGGATTTTGGCAAAGGAAAGAATCTCTAACAACCTTTATTTTCTTGCCACTGCACCCTAAGCTGATTCAAAAGAAGATTGACTGCAAATCAATTCTGCTGCCACTGAAGTTTTAGCAGATGTCTTCTGAAATGACAGTAATAAACAGAGAGATAATGAATGGAGAAACGTTTCAATCAAATAAATCAATGCAGATTCCCAGTGGGAGGGAGATTAGAGGGCACAACCTCCTCCACCCAAACAGGGAATATCCACAGCATTACACAAACGAGGGAGATGATCCAGGTGATATATTTATGCCATGAATGCACATCCTAATTACATTAATGAGCTCAAATCCACAACTGTCTTGATTGTTAGACCAGCAGGTTTAACCAAGTCTCATGTCGAGACATTCAACTGGTTTGGTCTCTTCTACTGGTCTCAGATTTGGAGGTAAATAAAACAAATCTTGGTTCCTTCACAGCTTTCATGTTTCTACAATTTCTCTTCCAAGTCACTCCTCCCAGTGCTTTCTGAAGAGGATTTCTCTTTCAAACATGCCCCAGTCAACAGACTAAGGCAAAACTTCCCCACGTTCGTACCTATAACTTGCTTACTCAAGGAACTAAACTTTAAAAGTATACTTTCCCTATTTTATAGCAGCAATCCGGCAACTTGATTGGCATCTCCTAAGGTGAGGGGAAACAATTTATTTCTGAATTGCCACTCCATGCTCTAATACCTGATATAACACTCACTCTTCAAGCAGTATTAGCAGCATTTTGGAAGTTTACAATAAGCATATCCAATAACTAATTTTTAATAAGGGTGCTGAAGGTATTTGGGGGAAAATGTCCAGGTAAGCAGTAGTATATTTGCTTCCCAAACTGCAAATCTGGGTCAAAATATTTGAGCGTGCACTAACACAAAACACATTTCCCTGCGAGAGGTTTCCTTTCTCTAAGTGTTAATTATGGCCAAAGTCATGTTAAAACCAGGACAAAGTGGCACTCCCACCAAAGCACAGAAGTCCCCATTTATGCCCACATAAGCACTACTGTGGCCACGTGCAGAGCAGCCAACTGGTCCACGTGAAACTGATCCCGAACTCCCCAAAACCGAAGGGCAAACTGCTGGAAAATGGCACTGCTGCCTGTGGAAGCATGAATGGACCAGCCTTAAAAGGGCTGAAGCACAGATAGCGTGTGCCAAGACCAGACATCTGACATCTCCCAGCTTCTTTCTCTCCAGCTCAACCATTTGAATAGTCATTTAAACCTGATCTGCCCGTTTCCAGAGATAAAATTCAGCACATTGGGATTAATTCCTGTTTCTTTGCAAGAACGTAGAGTTCAGACACAGTTGCTGATACAGGAGTACAAATAATGTGTTCCTCATCAATACACATCACAAATGCGTCACAGCTCAGCCCAGCTCTGAGAGCACAGACCTATTTCCCCTTTTCAGCGCTCGCTGCGTGCGGCTCGAGCCGTGTTTGCCGTTTTTCAGAGCCATCAGAACTGCGTCACGCGGGGTAGAAGTGAAACCTGCCTCGYGTTTGGTCACACAAGCTGTCCTAAAAAAAGGAAAGGTTCACTTCCTGACTCATAGATGCCATCTTTTGTAAAACCTTTTGGTGGCAGCGCAGAATTTGTGTTCGGAACAGCTGCATCGCTTTGGCTGGAGGGTGCTCAACCCCAAAAGCACCAAGGGAGGAATCACACCAAGTTTATTTCATGACTGACATTTTTATCTTGCATAATGGTATTAACAAAGAAAGGTGAAGGGGTTTAAGAAGGGGTTTAACCCAATAATACCCCTTTAATCTATTATCCCCTATTTACTGTGTAATCCAATTAATCCATAATTCTCAAAATGGGGATAACAAATGGAGGGAGACAGAGCACGCCAACCTGAGGGCCCGCACTGCGACGCCCCGGCAGCACCTGCAAGCTGGGGACATCTGCCATACCCTGAGTGACAGAAGGATGTCACCAAGCCAGCCTGGAACTAAATACTCCAAACAAGGCTCCAGCATCAGCTGCTGCTCCTTCTTGTACCCAGTTCAGCAGTGCTCTCCCTTCAAAGTGCCAGACTCACACAACTCACACTCAGATTGTCTCCCATCAGTAGAGCATTTCCACAGTTTCATAGATACCATGCCACTCCAATTTAATTAATTAAAACATTATTAAACTCTAAAAAGAAGTTAATCTACATACTAGTACACCACAGAGCAAACTGTTCCAGTTTTCAATTACTTTCCTAAGAGGGAAKAAATCCATTTCAGTTTTCTTAGTTAGGTATCCCTCCCCTCTCCTGGTGGAATTTAATTGCCAGATTCTTAACAAGACTTCCTYAAAAATATGCAAATTCACTACAGCTTTTAGGCAGGAAACAGCATTCCACTAAAGCCTACAAAACTACAATTTCTTCCACACCAGGCACTCTGTTATCGTACTTCTAATTCTGAAAGACTGCTTGGAAACCAGGATGGGACATATTCTAGAAACAGCTGAGACTCCTTCCAACAATTAAAACCCCTCGGAGTGCACAGCATTTATCCTGGAGTGAAGAAATTCTTCTCTGTGAGGTCCTGGCACAGGTTGCCCAGAGAAGCTGCAGCTACCCCATCCCTGGAAATGTCCAAGGCCAGGTTGGATGGAGCTTGGAGCACCCTGGGATAGTGGAAGGTGTCCTTGCCCATGGCAGGGAGGTTGGAACTTAAAGATGAGCTTTAAGGTTCCTCCATCCCAAACCATTCTGTGATTCCATGATTTTCCTCAGAATTACCAGTGCTTTCAAATAGGAAACGAACTCAAGGCTGTTGCAGCCCCTTCTGGAGATCAGAGCCAGGTTGAGGAGCACATGAACTGGCACATGGGACACACCACAGACCCGGAGCATCCAACCAAACGGATGCTGTTTGCCAGAACCTGAACAGAAATTAATCCATGAAAGCAGGGATCAGGTGCACTTTGTTTCTTCAAAGGTCTTTTTACTCCTTAAGTATTTACAATCCAAACTCCTCTTCCAGAAAGTTTACTTTAGGAAAGACACCAATACTTTGCAGAAGATTTTAAAATTTCATTGATGAAACCAATCTTTCAAGTCCCAGAACACACAGTCCTAGAAATCCTATGAAAACATGCAYTGACCAAGGAGAAACTGCCACCTCCCAGTTACTATTTACACTCTGGGTAGCATCTCTATAAACCTCAGATGTTTTGCACACAAAACAGACTGGAACCAGACTGTAAACATTTGCTCTTCTTTCAGAGCACTGACCCACTGGCTCCATGACTTCATGTGTTTGCAACTCCAACTGCATTTAATCTAATGCTGGAGCAGTGGTGAGTCTGCAAATCTGCCATCCATCATTTAGAGCTTTACTTGCTTCCAAGTTGTACAAGCCCAGCAAAGGCTCCCAAAAACATGACAAATATTTGGCATGTGGAAATGTATCAGCACTAAAACTGGCCATACTGAACTTGAAGATGCTTGAAAAGTCCATTATTGCATAAACTCTGCACTAAATCACAACATTTCAAAATCAGAGCCCTGAACTGGATCCCAATGCATTTCTCTAGGATTCAATTTTAAAGTGCATTTGGTTCCTATTTCAGCCTCATGAGAAATCCAGATGACCAAATGCTTTTTAGTTCCTTCCTCTGTCTCAATTAGAAGAATCCATTTCAATTAAGTTCTGGTATTTCTGTTTGCAGCCAGAGATGCACTCATAAACCAGCTCTTGTTCTTAGCTATCTGACAAGATCCTGCAGTAATTTGCTGGGTCTTGTGAAACATCTACCTGTATCATTAGCTGAATACTGGTGTTTTTAAAAATTACTAAAAGTTGTGTCTAAAAGAGCTCAAAGTAACAGTAAAGTACACAAGACTCCCTAAACAGCAGCAAGAGGCCTCAAACATTTCACGTCACTTGTACAATTTCATACCACAAATTAACTAGAACTAGAAAGAAATATAAAATAATTACTAGAGAAACTATATAACTGCTGCTGAAACCAGTTAAAGATCCCAATACCACTCACGTGTAAAATTTTAGTAATCACCCTGCGTTATGTTTTTTTCACACAATTTTGTGTAGATATTTTGAAATACAGATGGTACCAGTGCACTGTTTCCACCCCTGGAAATTCTGCATCCTCTTGATTTGGTCACCAGTGGGTGATAAAATACCATCATGTGCCCAAAGAGAGAAGTACTCCCAGGCTGGCTGCAGAGATCCCAGCATTTTGTTTAAAATAATTTCCCCAGCATCTTTAAACGGAAAAAGAAACAGAAACTCATGTGGGATTACACATTCCTGTACCCCTGATCCATAAAAAGAATTTGGGGTTTTTTCAGTTCCTTGGTCTCTGAAGAGGAGCATGATATTTCACTTATTTACTGAGGATACTCTGAAGGAAAATAAATTTAAGGCAGGAATGATTATGATGGAGAGGTGTGCAACATGGTACAGTGAACTGAGTGCTGTAAAAGGCAGCTCACTCCCTATTACTGTTCAAAAACTTTCTTTTCTGAAATAGTTCAAGTTGTCAGTTATTGTGATGATAATTCAGGGTGTTTTCTGTATTTAGAATTCCTCAACTTTTCCAGTTGTATTACCTGATGTTTCTTGTTAATGCAGACATGCAAGCGGAGAAGATACTGGAAGTAATTGGGACCTTCTTTAGTTGCTGATGTAGTCTTAAACATTTTATTACTATTTAAATTCAACCCATCAGGCAACTCTGGGATAAAATGTAAGTGTTAGTCTCCAGGATTATTTAGACTTCTATTGGCATGAAACACATTTTATTTACAGTTTGAGGCTGCCAAGTTAACTAATTTTGTGTTCTATGACCCACTCATTCACCTTTAAGATATAAATAAATGCTTCATTTTCCAGAGTAATACAAGAGACCACTTGGTATCAGGTGGCCTCCATCAGCACTGTGAGTATACAGCTTGTTATTGTGTAAAAGGGCAGGCTCTGCACCCTCTAAACTTCTCAACTGAATTCGGTAATTCAGATACTTAGCAAAGAAAAGTGCCAGCAGACACAATGCTGGCACGGAGATTATCTTGCTTTCCCACTAGTACAGTTATTCTATTGCTTTTCTTACGTAGTCAGGTCAGCTCCACTTGGGTTTTCTCACATTTTCTTAAGCAACTTCCTCAGCTTCCACAAGCTGAAGTTTCCTCCCCCTTCGCTAGTTCTGCGTAAGAGGTGTGGCCTGAACCCAAAAGATATCAAAGCATTCACCATTAACTGAAGTTTGGGACAATAAAGAGCCCAAACAGCCACCCAATACAACCTGAGGGTAATATGTGCTTGGTGAGAGCAGACTTCACCAGCCTCTTAGGCTGAAGCCCTGTTACAATAAACTCAAATTAGGGAACAACAGCACAAATCAGTGCTGCCCCTGGCATGGCACCTTAGTCCTGAAGGATTCTGTATTTACACATGAAAAAGATCCCTCTCTATTCTTTGCCTCAGGTGCAAAACACAGACATGGAAGATGACACTGCCTTCATACCACACGTTTTGCCAGCATGCAGATTTGCTGACAGCTACAAGTCCTGGGACTGTGGTGGGTTTGTGTTTAGGAAGTCGTTTCTAAGTGGACAGAGAACGGTGCAGGCATTGCTGTTTAAATTCCAAAGGCTGTAACGAGACAGCTCTACAGGTACYAACACGTAACACCTTGCAGGTGAGCAGCGAGCACTGAAACGAGCTCGGAATGAATGTCTGTACCAAGGGCTCACGTTACACTGCACAGCAGAAGMAGGAGAAGCTCCTCTAACACATTTGCACAGATTTAAAACAACCTGCTGAGAAAAGCTTCACACACTCAAGATGTGAATATTCATATTCAGAAGGGCACTTGTATTTTATATTTATTTAATCACGGCTTGGTTATAGAAATCCATATTTTTTTTCAAGAAGTAGGTCACCTTCTACTCTTCTGCAACAAAATGTTTAGGAAATTAAGGCACATGACTATCAACACAGCACAGCTTGTTGGAGACAGAATATGTGTAAGAACACATCCCACTGCTCCCACACTGCATTGTGCAAGCGTGCATTTTAAAAGCAGTGGTTCCCCATAAACAGATCACAGAATCCCAGAATGGTTTGGGTTGGAAGGGACCTCAAAGATCCCCTTGCTCCAACCCCCTGCCATAGGCAGGGACCCCTTCTACTAGACCRGGTTACTCAATATCTGGATTGAGTTTGAATTAAGAACTCCATCCTCAGAGACTGAACTGAAACCAYGCAGAAAATATAGGCTTGTACAAGCCAAGTGTAGCATACAGGACTCCAAAAGCATTCCTGGTTGGAAGTCAACTCATCCTGCTTCGGTCTGGCACAACATGTCTACATCAAGACAGCTCCTGCTGAAAGACCTCTCAATTCCAGAACCACATTTGTGCTTAATAGTAACAAAAAACTAAAATATAACAAAAGAAATATAGCAACATTCTGAAAAAAATACAGCAAAGATGTTCTCCAGGAAAACCAGATCAGCATCAACTGGCAATACAAGACCCAGTCCACTCTCCAAACACTTCAATTTTTTTGCTGCTAGCAAGAAAATTCACCGGGCAGGAAAGGAAGAGTAGTGGAAAGGGAGTAAGGCAGTCCCAGAAACAGCATTTCAGCTCTCAGAGGCTGAAACAGAAATCCTAATCCCAATTTGGAAAATGATAAAAAATGGCACTTTGTGTTAAATTAGAATAAAATTTCACTTGAAGATCATTCAGCTCAACTGAAATATTACGGCCAATCCCCACTACCAAAGCACTGGCACACACTAAAGAGTTTTTGGCCACAAACCTAGACTAAGGACACTCAATCCTCTACTGCTGGACTCTAGAGTTAATCCCTATATAGAATCTTATTAATACCAACTCAAAGCCAGCATTATCTTGTCACTGGGGCAGGAAAACCAGCAAATCTTAAAAAAATCCAAGTCTCTTTTGAGGATTTGCATGACTCATTTTAAAGTATAAATTTGTAAAGCACTTTTCTTTCCACAGTTATAGCAACAATCTTTGATAAATCCTTTTCACATTAAGACCAAGAGAGGGCAAGTAGCCCTTTCCAAGGGCTTTAAGGAGTCATGCTCACTGTACACAGGCCATCCTGTGATCTGATGTTTGGCAGAGTATTGATTGGGGAAAGAGGGGAAAAAACTGTTCATATTTCAACATATAAAGCAGCAGCTTTTTGGGTTTCCACACAGATATTTAAGCAATATTCACTGTAATTACAACACCGTATTTCAATAAACTAACTCTGAACTACGTGATTAAGTGCCCAAATAGCCAATGTTTAAAGAAATGTTGGCTGACTGGATCTCATGTCTGTAACGAAGATCCTCCTGTCAGTCTCAGAAACCTTCTCCCAACAGTTTATGCACTCAGTCATGTCTCAATAGAAGCATCTCTTGCACCCTTCAAGCAGAGTGGGACAACTGAACACCCAATCCCAGATCCAAGAGGAGACCCAAGGGGAAAGCCACGCCTACTTTCCAACTTAGGGGCGTGGGGAGGTTAAAGAGATGAACACTGGGAGGAAAATCAACACATTACAGAAGTTGCTGACAAGCTTCTGGAAGTCAGTGTCACAAACAACAGGTTTCATGAACAGGTAAGACACATTTTTTCCAGGTTCTACACTTGTGACTTCAGAGGGACTTTGTGCACTGACCTCACAGCTGTACCATAAGATGGGCATCCACCCTCCAAAAGGGGAACACCTCAACATCTGGCAGCCTAGCCTGGCTTCATATACAACTGACCTCTGCAGGATCCTGCTCTATAATCAGGCACATTTCAAGATGTGTTGCCTGTGCACCTGAAAGAACATTAAACTTTCCCAATACTCTTCAGTGTCCATTTGAGGACTCATCATTTCAGTAGAAATTAATGTTCTTTCATGTACAACAGCCCCACGACTATTCAGGCAGAACCCTGAAAAGCCCAAGCAGAGTAAGACAAAATACAATACAATCTCCCAGTAAACTGAACACTACTTGCCAAAAATACTCGTCTGAAACAGAAAAATGCTACATGGAAACTGCAGCAAATCTATCAGTGTAACTTCAAGCAGAACACGCCTTTTCCTGTCTTCTATAATCTGATCTAGCACTTGCAAACACATCACAGATAAAGTTGTGATCCAGAGGTGAGTCCATATCCTATAATCCTTACTGTATCATCTACATCTGCAGTTCTATGCAAATATGGACAAAAATAAAGTGTCATCTCTGCCTCTGCAGCTTTCCGGCTTAAAAACACCCAAACAACATTCAGCGTAACTCGCAAGTAGAGCAAAAAGTATCTGTCTGAAGATCAACAACTGCTGGTAGCAAAGATCAAAACCCACTCAAAAGTTACCTTCAACAAGAACAAACCCTGAACACGTTCAAAGCTTATCATGCATCTGAGCCACTCAGCTCTCATCACACTCTTCCATTCTCAGAGAATAAGGAGACTCCTGGAGAATACTTCAAAATGCTTCTCTGTTAACAGCTCTCACAGCAAGTTCAAGAAATGACTGACAAGGCTGCTCTTACTCACAAGTGCCTCGCTTAGTGTTACACAGCACCAAACATTGCTCAGCTGCCAGTGCCTCGGAGCAAACCTCCAGGAGAACAGCGAACCCTTATAGCCACATGCTGAACAGGTCACCAGCACAAACAGAAAAGCTAAGAAATGCCCAGGTAAAGCAGTTTGCATGCTGCAGAATTACCAGAATGGCTGTGTTTATCCAAGTCATTTCAGGAGATTTCCGGTAAAAATCAAGTAGACGGGAAATGTGAAATGCTAATGAGGTGTMAGAAGGTGTTGGGCTGATTCAGACTAAATCTGTAACTCATCCGCATCAGCCACCTGAGAGGCAGAGGAGAAACAAGCCTGGTGGCTGAAGGAGAAGGAGCCTGAGGATGACCAGAATCTCCAGTGTAAGTTACAGAACTGCCTCAGCTACAGAGCCAGGACAGTCTGCAGCTACCTGTGTTAGCGGAACAACCACCTGAATGGGTTTGGTTTGTAATAAAATGTGAGGGATTATAACATTAACCACCTGGGAAGCACTGAAGTGGCACATATTGCACTAAGCTGTAATTAGCTCTTTCCAGTTTTAAAGCACTACACAAGCGTGACCTAATGAATTTTCATAAATGCTGCTGCTAGTGGCCAGAAGGCCCCTATTTTTATACCAAGGAAAATAAATCATATTGGCTATCCCATGACCACTTGAGTGAACAAAATGAGGAAGGACACTCCAGTGAACTAGACATGGAAATGCTGATTCCTAATTCCATTAAAATACAACCAAGTTCTTTTTTTTTGTTGCTATAAAAAGATCACATTGTTTCCTTAGGCTCCCAGCATCATCTGTGGCAATGTCAGTAAAAGATACTGAAGAAAAACAAAAAAAGCAAGAGCAGCTCAACAATCCCTCACAAATGTACATACATGTTGTGCATATATATTGAAGTTTTAACCATATTCTTGCAGAAACTTTAATCTTAAACCCTTTTCCTCTGTACTTCCTATCTGCCCAAGCTACAAATGGCTTCTACACTACACACTCTTTCTGCCTTTCCTCCAGAATTTATATGTACATTTTGACATTTTTCACTCCTTACCCATCACTGCTCCATTTTCCATTTGCTCACTTCTACCTCTGTCCCAAAGTGTCCTATTCCCACAGCAAACAACATTTCCCCAGTGTTTCTGCCTATGCTCTCTTAGTATGAGCCATGTTTTTCAGTGCAGTGTCAAACTTGGGCCAGTGAAAAAAGTTAAACTCACTCAAAAGTCTGAAAAGAAGTTAGAACAGATAACAGTCCAGAAATGCTCCTCTACCATGTCAGTCCCAGCACTTTACACTATTTTTGTGCCACTTTTCCCTCCTTCCTACTCACCTAATGACTGCTGCTACCTCTCCTTTCATTACATTTTTTTTGCCACAAGCAGCTAAACTGGAAGCAGAACATTACTTTCCTCTTTTTCCCCATTCTACAGTGCTACAGATCTTTAGTCTGGAGCCTTCACTTCAAGAGTCAGTACTTGACATGCTTGAACTGTCTGTGTCTCTCCCAACTTCCCCCTGCTCTACCTCCTGACTGGGAACGCCTGTCACTCCCTCCTTAACCATTTGTGTCCTCCTTCCTTGTCACAGCACAGACCCCAACTCTCTGAACGCTCTCCTGCAAAGCCTGTAGCAGGTACAGCAAAAATCCACACTGCTCCAGGAGCTTCCCTCTGTTCTGCTGCCCACATGGAGCTCTGGCAGAACTTAAGCTGAAGCTTACTGGGGTAAAACTGAGACTTCATGCTTGGCCAGCACAGATCACACTGCCTGCCCTCAACACAATGACATCATTCAGCTGCCTTTTTTTTTTTTTTTTCTTCATGTTTATAACTTGGCATAAATATGTCCAGCTGAGATTTTGAAAGGATTTAGGAAATAAAGTAATTAAGTATAAATAAAATAATTACCTTGCTTTCAAAAATTATTAGGGCAGTACTCAACTATTAAGAGCACTTAAAAAATATTCCTGAGTTCTGCCTAAAGCACAACATGATAAACATATATTTTTGCAGAGAACTACACAGATTTAGGGATTCACAGAAAAAAGCAACAGCTTTTTTTCTGTAAGATTCAGAATAACAAATTCTTCACATCCCACTCAAAGT
The DNA here is from genome assembly GCA_003713295.1 of Parotia lawesii. Classification (NCBI taxonomy): domain Eukaryota; kingdom Metazoa; phylum Chordata; class Aves; order Passeriformes; family Paradisaeidae; genus Parotia; species Parotia lawesii. The sequence continues at coordinate 2,612,253 of RAHM01000043.1, forward strand.
GAAACTGTGCACATGTTTCAGTTATGGAAAGAACCCACTTCCCAGAGCCTCAAGATGATAGAACAGTAATTGCTCCCTTCCCTTTGCTACACAGCCTCAAGTCACTAAACATGTTTAATTGAAGACAAAACTGTTTTATTGAACAGATTTTAGAGCAGATCCCTCCAGCACAGCAATTACACCACTAGAAGTCACATCTGCAACAGAATCTTGACTACAGAAGAGTAATTACTCTTTTATGATCACTTGAAGGTGAAACTCAAGGAGCAACAGGTCTCCTTAGGAACTTATTTACAGAGCTCAGCCCAGGGCTGGGCAGGTGATAGGCCACTGGAGCACCTGCCCATTCTGCAATCTCCAGAAGACATTCCATGATCAGGGCAATACATATTTATAGAATATTTACACAACCTCTTTAAGTCAGGGTATGATTACACAACCACTCATAATAGCTCAACAGGAGACATCATGAGCTATTGTTCAGATTCACACTAACACAAAGGTTATTTTTAAGACATAAAAACACAAAGCCACTTATGTTTGAGAGACCTGCAAGAACAGATTTAATCTGTTTTAAGGTTCTCAAGCCCCACCCCTACAAAACCCTATGCCACTGGTATACACAAGTCTATAAACCAACGATCAAATTTAACTCTAATTTTTCATTTCTTTTTGCAGCATTTGCATGGGAATGGAGCAGAGACTTTAGCTGTCACAGACAATTCAAGCTGCAGCTCCAGAATCAAGAGGTTTCTTTTTCCTTTCCAACCCCACTACTGAATTGTATACTCCATCTCTACCCCACTATTAAATTGTGTATTCCATCTTCAGCTGAGAACTTCAATGTAACAAAAATCTCATCACATGAGTATTAACACAGACATTCAAGATTAAACAGGAAGTATACAGAGGGAATGTTTGCTAGATTGCTCAAACTGGAATAGAGAAGGGAGTGGTTTTTAAATTCTTCTCATTAACCCATGCATATCTTTTCTTTAAAAATCACATTACTATTAAGACTGCCTTTACTTCAAACCATTTTTTTTGTTTAGTTTGGTTTTTTAAGTTGATGCACCAGTTAGCAAAGGGTGGTAATAACCATATGGTAAAAATACGGTGCAGGTACCAGCTTTGTTACAGAACTTAAAAGGCCTCAATACCTCAGCTTTCCCACATATGAAATGAGGACAATTACGTCAGAATCTCCTTCATTATTATTAAAAAAAGGGGTGGAAGTAGCTAAATGCAGCTGTGTGCAACACCACAGAGTAAGTCAACCATGCAAAAATGCGTAAGGAAGCGGCTTGGTTGGTGTTTCACAGAGAAGCAACACAGGAACAAAATCACACACAGAYAGTTAAAGACAATGAAGGCCAAATCTTACCAGCTGGAACTCCCTGCGCCTGTCGTACGCGTGCTGGATGCCACTGTCTGCCCACAGGGCTCGGATGGCTGGCAGGTAGTCTAAAAAAACACCCGTCTCCACCATGCCCTGCACCACGGTGACCGCGCGGGTGTCGAAAGCCATCACTTTGTCCCCGTTGCTCTGGTTGGCAGGATCTCCCCAAGGGATATGGAGTTTCTCTCTGGCATCCACGAGGACTCGCACACCTTGAATGACAAGGAAGAGCACTGTGAGCAGAGTTTCTCAGCATCTACTGTTTCACCAGCCCGCAAATCTGCACAGAGGCAAACAATGCACTTACTCTGCACRAAGCTCAATAGGAACATCCACTCGCAGAACCAGAAAGTGTCCAAAAAACTGACTCAAACCACTACATTTACAGGTAATATCAACCCCCAGATTTGCCATCTCAAGARCATGACCGCGATCAACAGGGCGATATCCACAGTACAAGTTTAACTCTTGAAAAAGCGTTATTTTTAATTACTAAATCTCCAATCTGTGCTACCAAACTCTTTCACTTGGCACGAATACAAGACAGACGAAGTATGCTTTAAAGTTTATTTCAAAGTATGTTGAACCACCTGATGCCTTGCTTTAAGGTTCTCTAGCTTTTGTGTTCTTATCAACTTGGTATCCAGTTATATCAAATTATACAAAGAATCTCTATCACTGAGAGTATTTCTATCACTGCCTTTAACATTTTCAGAGATATTAAGATACTTATGAAAATTATTGCACTTTCTAAAAGTATGTTTCTACAGCTTAAGTGCAGAAGGAGTTGTATCAGCTAAAGGCTTCCCTGCACTTTCGTGGCTGTTTTGGTTAATATTCTCTAGAAGAAAAGGAGTATTTTAAGCTTCTTTTTTAGAGTCCTTCTAAAGGCTTTAAACCCACTGTGCTCATAGTGGTAAGGGAAATGCAGGGAAATGATTTCTAGTACTAAATTTATCGATGAAAAAATAAAAAGAAACTTCCAGAAAGAATAAGCAACTATAAAGGCATGAGAAGAGATACAAGGAAATTAAGACGTGGCAATAAATGACTGTAGAGCAACATACTCATTCAGTGCCAAAGTGTTTTGTCAAGGTTCACTCCCTTTCCATGGCTTTTCTCTCTGCCAAAGGCAGGTATCTGTCAAATCTATCTGTGACTGCAGGAAAACAGCCTCCCAGACAGATAKGCAGTTCCTACGTGCATACTTTCACAGAGTATGAAGTAGCTTTATTAATAAACTTTAACCTGGTTGACACACATGCTCGTGATTTCTACTGCCTTGCTATCAATAGTTCTTGCAGGCTTGATGCATAAGCAGGTTTGTAAAACAATTCTCTTTGAGAATAGCTGGATTTTCAGGGGCTGAGGTCTGGCAACACTTTGCTGTTTTGAGAAACTTCATCAAGATTTTGTCCAACTATTACACAGCCCAAACCGAAAATCCAACGAGCGATTTAGATAAGAGAGCAAATAAGTGAGAATGACCAATGAAGTCAGGATGACAGCAGCGAAATCAAGCGTCCACTCCCCTGAACCATGTGTGGAGGTTTTGGCAAAGCATCTATGAAGAGAGGCTCTGCCTGCGGGTTGTTGTTAATTGATGTGTCAGCCGGGTTTCCAACACAACGGCAGCGATTCTTCCATTGCAGCGAAATGCTGAGAGCACAGGGCTCGGCTCCTCCTCACGCACTTCCAGGTGCATTTTTCCCCCATCCATTACCGCTCATTACTGCCATCGCATTACCAGGAAATCACAGAATCACGGAATCAATTAGGTTGGAAAAGACCTCTGAGATCATTCAGTCCAACCTATGACCGAACATCACCTTGTCAACCAGACTTGCCATCAAGTGCCACGTCCAGTCTCAAACACCTCCGGCGACAGTGACTCCACCACCTCCCTGGGCAGCCCATCCCAGTACCTGAAGTGAAGAAATTCTTYCTAATGTCCTCTGGTGCACTTTAAGACTGTCCCCTCATCCTACCGCAGGTTCCCTGGGAGCAGAGCCCGACCCCCACCTGGCTACAACGTCCTTTCAGTGGCTGTAGAGAGCGATAAGGTCACCCCTGAGCGTCCTGTTCCTCAGGCTGAGCCCCYCCAGCTCCCTCAGCCGCCCCGTRTGCCCCATCCCCTTCCCCAGCTCTGCTGCCCTTCTCTGGCCTCGCTCCAGCGCCCGAGCAAAAGGCAAAGCCCRGGACCTCACGGGCTCAAACCGCTGCTCCCGGGGCCGGGCGCCGGAGCCGCCCTGCGGGCCGCACCCGGGCGGCGCGCTGACAACCCCGCGGGCCCGGAGGGGCTGCTCGCCGGCCCCGGGGGAACGATGAGGCGCCGGGACAGCGCGGGAGGAGGAGGCGGCGGCGGCGGCCCCGCGGCTCCCCCGGACCGCGGGACCCGCCCGAGCCGCCTCCCCCCGCCCCGGCCGGGCCCGGCGCTCGCAGGGCGGCCCGTCCCCCGCCGCCCTCACCCACCCTTGATCACGTTGCTGTAGATGGTGGCGCGGAACTCCTCGCGGGCCGCGCGGTCCCAGTCCTGCCCGTGGATGATCCGCATCTGCTTGAGGAAGGTGGACTTGCCGCTCTCGCCTGCGCCCAGCAGCAGGATCTTGACGAGGCGCTTCACATAGGTCTTCTCGCGGTTGAGGCACTTGTCGATCTCCTTGGACTTGCGCTGCTGCTCGGCCTCGCCGCTGGTGAGGAGGCAGCCGGGGAAGCAGCCGGACAGCGCGGAGCGGGACGGCAGGAAATCCGCCATCTTAGCGAGCGCTGCCAGCGAGGGGAGCGCCCGCCCGCCGCCCGCGCCGCGCGCGCCCCGCACCGCGCCTGCGCGCCCGCCACGCCCGCCTCGCACGCTCCCGCCCGGCGCGTGACGCGCGCGTGCCCCGCCCTCCAGCCGCGGCTCCGCCCCCCCCGGCCCCTCACAGGAAATGGCGGGAGCGGCCGGCATCGAGTCACGGAAAGGGACCCCGAGGAGCATCCAGTCCGACCCTTGGCCCTGCACAGCACACCCCAGCAACCCCACCAGGTGCCTGAGAGCCTTGTCCGAACGCTCCTTGAGCTCTGGCAGGCAGAGCTCCTTTTAACCATACTGACAGTTTACTTGTAAAACTCTGCCTTTTCCTCAAGAAATCCCCCAACTCGCTTTGAACTGGAGCTTGAAATTGAGATTTTCCAGCACCCTTCCTGGAGGAGATCCAGGATGTACCTCCTGGCAGGTGCCAGGCTGCTCACGAGGAAACACAGTGAAAGAATATTCAGGCACAGGGTGCTGCTGTGTAATGGAGTGAAAGGTTTATAGATGCACATAATCATAATTTTAGCATGCATTGTAATGGAAAATAAAATTAAGGTGGAGAATGATTTCATGGAGTCATTAAGGTTTGGAAGAGACATTTAAGATCCAAGTCCAACCATCCACCCAGCACTTGCACTGTAACCCTAAAACCACAAAACCACATCACCCAGCRCCAGGTCCAGATGTTTCTCGAACACCTTCAGGGATGGTGACTCCACCACCTTCCTGTGCAGCCCCTTCCAATGCCAGACCACCCTAACAGTGATTTTTTTTTTCTAATCTCTAATCTGAATCTCCCATGTCTCWTCTTGAGGCCATGTCCACCGATGCTCTCACTGTAGGCACGGCAGAAGAGACTAAATCATAGAAACATGGAATCAATTAGGTTGGAAAAGACCTCTGAGATCATTCAGTCCAACCCGTGACTGATCACCTCCTTGTCAACTGGACCATGGCACCAATTGCCACATCCAGTCTTTCCTTAAGCACCTCCCTGGGCAGTCCATTCCAATGTCTAATTACCCTTTCTATGAAGAAWTTTTCCCTAATATCCAACATCAACCTCCCCTGGAGCAGCTTGAGGTCATTCCCTCTTGTCCTGTCCCTTGTTCCCTAGGAGCAAAGCCTGATCCCCACCTGGCTGCACCCTCCTGTCAGGGATTATAGAGCGAGAAGGTCCCCCCTGAGCCTCCTTTTCTCCAGGCTGAGCCCCCAGAGTTCCCTGAGCTACTCGTGGTGCTTCAGTCCCTTCCCAGCTCCRTTCCCTTCTCCAGACATGCTCCAGCCCTTCAATGTTCTTCCTGAACTGAGGGACCCAGCATTGGACACAGGAATTGACACAGCCACTCCTGTCCCTGTCTTGTCCTCATCCCTGTCCCTTTCCCTGTCCCCGTCCCTGGCTTCTCAGGGCCTGTTTAGTCTAGAGAAGACTG